>CAMZMU010000055.1:29302588-29843888 GCA_947311845.1 Poa pratensis
GGCTGTATGACGGGGAAACCGTGTGCATTTGATAAAGGTTTAATACATTATTACACATCACAACAACATCCCTATTAGTGTTCACTTTTTTCTTCGTGTGTGTCCCTTTCTTCTGATTGCGCCGTAGCCATGGACAATTCATCATTTACACGATGCTTGGGTCAGTTTTCACTTTGAAGGGGGAATTTCATCAAACTTATTGTAATCTTCTGACATGTCTGTCTTGTCCTCACTCCCACGATGTTTCTTTTCCTGAAAGAACTATGTGGCGCTTTGGCTCATCGTATGATGTACCGGCTTGCTTATCTTTTCTTTTTTTCGGTCTGGAAGACATGTCCTTCACATAGAAAACCTGAGCCACATCATTGGCTAGGACGAATGGCTCGGTGTGGTACCAAGATTGTTGAGATCCACTGTAGTCATTCCGTACCGCCGGTCTATCTACCCGCTGACAGGTTGACCCATTTGCACTGAAACAAAGGGATCTTAAAAGAAGGTCCATAGTCAAGTTCCCATATCTGCTGTATGCAACCATAATATGTGTCCTTTGTCCCATCGTCGTTTGTTGCATCAAAGCGGACAACTGTTTTGGTTAGTGCTCTTTTTGTCTTGGGTTTCCGTGTAAAATGTATTCCCATTTATCTCGTACCCTTGAAAGTCAATATAGTCGAAGATGGTGACTTGGCCAACAAGTATTATCATCTCCAACAGTGTGTTATTAATGAGATGTGTACGCAACCAACTGCCGAAAGTTATCCACGTGTTTCCTTTAATCCAGAAGTTAGTCTCCTCGGGTATTCGGAGCGTAAAATATCCATGTGTTTCACGATATACGGAGCCACCAATCTGGAATTTTGTAGAACTGTGTAGTGTGCTTGAGTGAAAGAATGCCCGTCCATCTTGTTGCTTTCTTTCCTAGCGTGCCTTTTCCACGCAGTCTCCCTCATGGCGCGATTGAGGAACACCGATCGGCTTAAGATCAGGAATAAGTCAACACAAAACTCAATGACCTCCTCTGTTCCATAGCCCTTGGACATGCTTCCTTCTGGCCTAGCACGGTTATGAACGTATTTCTTTAAGACTCCATGAACCTCTCAAAGGGGAACATGTTGTGTAGAAATACAGGACCGAGAATGGAAATCTCTTCGACTAGGTGAACTATGAGGTGCGTCATAATATTGAAGAAGGACGGTGGAAACACAACTCGAAGCTGACAAGACATTGGACCACACCCGTGTAAACTTGGTAGAGTTGCTGGATCGATTACCTTCTGAGAAATTGCATTCAGGAATGCACATAGCTTCACAATGGGTACTCGAACGTTTTCCGGTAGAAGCCCCCTCAATGCAACCGGAAGTAATTGTGTCATAATCACGTGCAGTCATGAGACTTCAGGTTTTGGAACTTTTTCTCTGCCATGTTTATTATTCCCTTTATATTCGACGAGTAGCCAGACGGGACCTTGATACTGCTCAGGACTTGAAAAAGATCTCCTTCTCTTCTTTGGTAAGAGCGTAGCTGGCAGTACCTTGGTACTTCTCTGGATTCAGGTTGTCTCGTTCGTGCGTACTTTGCTGGTCCTGCCGTGCATCCGATGTATCTTTCGTCTTCCCATACACGCCTAAGAAGTTTAGCAGGTTCACGCAAAGATTTTTCGTCACGTGCATCACGTCGATGCAGAGCGAACCTCTAGATTTTCCAATAGGGTAAATCCCAAAATATAGACTTCTTCCACAGGGTACGTGTATCAGCGTCTTTCGGAACATTTAGACTGCCAGGACCCTTTCCAAATATTTTCCAAATCCTTGACCATGCCATATATAACATCACCATCAGGGGTGTAGGCTTCGTTCGGTTATCTGCCTCACCTTTGAAATGCTTGCCTGGCTTTTTTAGGGATGCCTGTTTGGAAGAAATCGACGATGACCAAGGTACACATTCTTGTTACCTAAATATATACTGTCAGTCTATCTAAACAGTGCGTGCATGCATTGTATCCCTTGTTTGACTGTCCTGAAATGTTACTAAGAGCAGGCCAATCATTGATGGTTACAAACAGCAACGCTCGTAGGCCAAATTCCTCCTGTTTGTACTCATCCCACACACGTACGCCTTCGTCAGACCACAACTGTAAAAGTTCGTCAACTAATGGCCTCAGATACACATCAATGTCGTTGCCGGGTTGCTCGGGACTTGGATAAGCACTGGCATCATAATATACTTTTGCTTCATGCACAACCAAGGAGGAAGGTTATAGATACATAGAGTCACGGGCCAGGTGCTATGACTGCTGCTCTGCTCCCCAAACGGATTCAAGCCATTGTACTTAGACCAAACCTTAAGTTCCTTGCGTCAGCTGCAAATTCCCCAAACGCACTGTCGATGTTTCTCCACTGAGACCCATCGGCGGGGTGTCTCAGCATCTCGTCTTCCTTACGGTCTTCTTTGTGCCATCGCAACAACTTGGCATGCTCTTTGTTTCGGAACAAACGTTTCAACCGTGGTATTATAGGAGCATACCACATCACCTTCGCGGGAACCCTCTTCCTGGGGCTCGGCTCGCCCTCAACATCACCTGGGTCATCTCGCCCGATCTTATACCGCAATGCACCGCATATCGGGCATGCATTCAAATTCTCGTACTTCTCACCGCGTAGAGGATGCAGTCATTGATGCATGCATGTATCTTCTCCACCTCTAATCCTAGAGGGCAGACAATCTTCTTTGCTTCGTATGTATTGTGTGGCAATTCATTATTCCTTGGAAGACTCTTCTTAAATATTTGTAGCAACTCCTGAAATGCCTTGTCAGATATTCCATTCTTTGCCTTCCACTGCAGCAATTCCAGGGTGGTACCCAGCTTTTTCTGGCCATCTTCACAATTTGGATACAACAATTTTTTGTGATCCTCTAACATGCGCTCCAACTTCGACCACTCGTTTCTCACTTCCGCACTTCATCTGTTCATCAAGAATGACCCGACGAAGATCATCATCATCGGACTGATCAACAATGACCTCGAGCTCAACTTCGTCTTCCCCCATTGTAGTATCACGTGTTCAGAGAACACAGGATAGTTGTCATCATCCTCTTCTTCAGGGTCTTCCATTATAACCCTCTTTCTCCATGCTTGGTCCAACAAAAATAATTGGGCATGAAGCCTTGTCGCAACAAGTGGGAGTGTATGGTTCTTACGCTCGGGTAATTCCTCGTATTCCGACATTCATCACATGGACAAATCATAAAACCATTCTTCAGCTTGTTTAACTTAACCACATCGAGAAAACGATGCATGCCATCAATGAACTCGGGACATCGTCGATCACCGTACATCCATTCTCGGCTCATCTGCATTACATAAATACATCAAAAACCATTACACCAGCTAAATAATGAATAGAGATACGTGACCAAATTAATTAATACAAGTTCATCACATTAAAACCAAAGTAGAGTAGTGCAAATGTAATACATAGTTCTCACGAAACATACATCAACGAAACTAACATACAACTATCTAAAGAATTTAAATCCAACAACAAATGCGATCAGAATCGCAACCAAGGTAACTATTGAACCAACAGCATAATGATACCAAGCCTCTTGACTAATGACATATTTTCTAATCTTTTTAAGCTTGACGCGCATTGCATCCATCTTCATCTCGTAGCAGCGACGACGTCGGCAAGCTTGACCCCGTGAGCATCAACGATGTCGGCAATCTTCAATTCCAATACCATCTTCTCTTCCAGGCATTGGAGACGAAGATCTTCACTTATCTTCAATTTTGCTTTTAAATCGTTGTTTTTTTTTTAAAAACTCGACAATAGGGTCGGCTGGAATTTCCGGTTCAACTACCTCCTAAAAAAATATATCTATGTCAAGTTGGTCGGCATGATTGTTATAACATGAAACAAAATAAATAGTTATAAAAATATACCACATCCGAATCATAGACCGGACGAGGCCGACGGGGACGGATATCAAAACCATGACACTATACATATAAAAAAAACATAAGAAAATTATACAAGAAATAATTATGCATTTAAATCATATAACTAACATTTTTTAAAATAAAAGATAAAAAAAGAGGCTCACCGAGGTGGTGTCGGTGACGGAGCGCGCGGGCGATCGACGGCGGTGAGGAAGGGGACGGGACGACACTATATAAAACCACAAATTATACTTTAATTTGAGATCAAAATGCATATAAAATAAATGAAATCCCTAACTTAGTCATTTCATCAAACACCTTACAAGCACTACAAAAATCAAACTAGCTAAACTTGCACGAAAATGAGCTAAACTTGAAATGCCGAAAGAGAAGATGAAGTTGCTAACCCTTATATGTAGGTGCCACCAATCTTGGAAGTTGTTTGAAGAAAAAATGGGTGAATTTGAGCTTGGGAGAGAGGAAAAATAGAGTTGGGTCGAGTTGCTTCAAATGGAGCTGGCTCGGGGTGGAAGAAGCAAATATAGGCAGAACTCTTTAGTACCGGTTATTAGCCGTGGGACCACCAACCGCGGCGAGGACCTTCCGATCCATAGAAGACCAGTAGCTTCCGATCCAGGAGCTCCCAAACGAAACGAACAATTATTCGTGCAGCAGCGGTTGATACCTGCCGTAGAAAGGCTCCACCATGGAGCTGCAGCTAGCGGCAAGCTCTCCCACTCCAGCGGCGTGTCCGCCTCATCGCCGGGATAGCTGCTGCGCACCGACAGCCGAGCGCCTCTCCTCTCTTCCCCCTCGCCACCGAGGCCGGCCAGGAGAAGAAGAGCGGCCCACAGAAATCTTAAGCCAAAGCGCTTATTGAAGAAGGCTGCCGACGATTCGTGCCCACCTTTCCTCCACCTTGGAAGCTTGAGGAAGCGCAGATCGACGGCGAGCTCGACGTCACGCCCGAGCGTCGAAGCTGCAGACCTTTGGGGAAGGAGAGACAGCATACAGCCAAACGCCACGAAGGGCAAAGCAAATCCAAAACTACGAGCTACTCTGTGCTGTACAAGCGGGCCGGCACCCTATTCCATCTCTGCAGCGCGAGCGCCAGCGGCGAGAGCGGCCTTGGAAGTGTATGATTTTTTGCCATGGTTGAAGACGCGCTTTTCCACAAAAGGAAGAACAGAGACGCGCTCACTCCTGGCCTCATGGGAGAAGAGGGACATTGCGGGCGCTCGCCCTCGTGCTCCTGCTCCCTCCTGCATTCCACCTCTGGTAAAATCCTCCATAACCCCTACCGGCTCCAAAATCCTCCATCACGCGTGCCAGCCCACCACCAACCCTCGAAATCGAGCTAAAGGATAGCACATTTGGGTCGAGGAGGAGTGGACGGAGGGAACGATGATGCCGCGGACGAGCCACCCGCTGGTGCACCCGGAGCCGGCTGAAGTGGAGGCGCCGCCATTGCCCGCTCCCGCCCGCTCCGGCGCCGGCGCAGGGACCGGCGGAGGCGCCCCCTGGGGTGCTGATGACGGCCCCTCCCCGGACGGGCAGGTCGCGCTCCGCCTCCTGCAGGCTTCCTCGCCTTCTTCGCCGCGCTCGACGTCATGGGTTCCGCCGGCGACTTCGCCTACCGGTGAGTCCTCCTTCCTGTGTGTGATTGTGATTGGTGGTGAACTGCTAAAGACTGGCTCACACTTTGTTTGTGATTGTGATGGCGTTGATAAGTCTGGTCAACACTCTGTTTGTGATTCTGATCATGCGAACATGGTGTCTTTGAGGAGAACTTTCGAAGATCTACATTCAGTGCTGGGATAGTCTTGCTAACTACACAGAACTAGTACAGTAGTATGCTGCTGCTGCTAGTGTATCTTATTTCCGGATGCATTTTAGACAGCGTTTCCACTTACTAGCATTTTGCTTTTACAACCCAGGATACGGGATGATCGATTTCCTTTTACAGATAGACTCACTGCTGCTTTTTTTTTACCAGCTACTTCGTATCAGCAGTATCTCTGCAATTCCTGTGGAGCCTCGCCCTCGCCATTCTGCATTTCTACGCGCTTCTCGTCGGACGTTCCTTCCGAAGTGCCCGAGCCGTCGCCATTCTTGGCGCAGGGGACTGGGTGAGTCGCATTTTCTCACGCACCTTGATGATCAAATCAAACAGCCAATCTGACGTTCCTTCTGGACTCAATGACTAAAATGTTATAAATACATGAATAAGCAAAATAATCATCTGGGTACCATGTGCATATTGCTTTTCCTGGAAAACAACCCGCCTAAATTGGCCTTGATGTTGTTCTCTGCAGATCACAGCAACGCTGACCTTCAGCGCTTCATGCTCATCTGCAAGTATCGCCGTTTTGATCAAGCATAATATGGAGTTTCGCTATGTAAATCACTGCTCAAGCTGTGCCATCGTCATGGCTTTCTTGAGCTGGTTTGCTGTTGCGCCGTGCTGTGTCTACCACCTCGGCGCGGTGGTCTACAAGCTACAACGAATGTAGTTAAAGGGTTGCTGTCTGCATTTTTTTCTTGGAGCATATGCCTTTTATATATGAGGGTGGACTGGTGGGTTATGAACCGTGGAGGAACTGATGGGGTTACTTGTGTAGAGCTCATGGTTGCTGATATGTTACATATCTTTTATCATCGATGTCCGGATCTTAGGGCATCTCCAGTCGTTGTGCCCCCCCCCCCCCCCGAAAAACGGCGCTATTTTGTCCCGCCTAGGAGGCAACGGCGCTATTTCACGCGCTGGGGGGCGCCGATTCCCAGTCGCCGAACCCAGGCCGCCCCCAGCCGGCGAGTTTTGGCCATATTTCGCATAAACAAAGGCCAACACATTTAAAATAGTTCGACATACAAATTCACATATAAGAATAGTTCAACATACAAATTCACACACAAATAGTTCAACAATGCAAGCAAATAGAACAAATCAAAATAGGCATTGGCATTGCCGGCATTGGCATTACCATTGCCTTTGCGCTCCCACAAGTGCTGCACCAGATCATCCTGCAGTTGTGTATGTGTTGCAGGGTCTCGAATCTCCTGGCGCATAGCGAGGAAGGCTGCCCATGTTGCCGGCACCTGGTGATCTACATCTGCAAGAGGACCCTGTCGGTAGTATGTCTCAGTAGTCTCAGGCACCGGATGATCCTGCTCACTCTCAATGATATGTTGTGCAAGATCACACAACATTCATCACCTCCCACATGTTGGCCTTCGAGCAAGTCATGGCTAGGTACCGGACAACAGCGAATCGAGACTGCAGCGCACCAAATGCCCGCTCAACATCCTTCCTGCAAGCCTCCTGGCACTTGGAAAACCAAGCTTTCGCGCTTCCTGGCACAGGGTTGGAGATGCTCTTCACAAATGTTGACCACTTCGGGTAGATGCCATCTGCAAGGTAGTAGCCCTTTGTGTACTGGTGCCCATTGATCTCGTAGTTCACTGGAGGGGCATGACCTTCAACAAGCTTGGCGAAGACATTCGAGCACTGCAACACATTGATGACGTTGTGAGTTCCTGGCATACCAAAGAAGGAATGCCAAATCCATAGATCATGTGTAGCCACGGACTCAAGAATCACACTGCACTCTCCTTTGTGGCCTTTGTACATCCCCTGCCATTCAAATGGACAGTTCTTCCATGCCCAATGCATGCAGTCGATGCTTCCAAGCATCCCAGGAAAGCCTCTTGCTTCATTGCAAGCTAGGATCCGAGCAGTGTCTTCCGCATTGGGTGATCGCAAGTATTTTGGCCCAAACACTGCCACCACTGTCCGGCAGAACTTGTTCAAGCAATCAATGGCAGTGGACTCGGACATGCACAAATAATCATCCTGCGAATCAGCGAGAGCACCATATGCAAGCAACCTCATGGCATCGTGCACTTCTGAATTGAGGTAAAGCCTACCGTACCGGTGCAATCCTTCTTCAATTTGAAGTAGGTGTCGAACTCCCGGATGGCATGCATGATGTCGAGGAAGAGCTTGCGGTTCATCCGGAAAACGGCGCCGAAACACAGCCTCGTCCTGCACGGGATGATCGGCGAAGTAGTCGGAGTAGAGAATGCAGTAGCCTTCATAGCGCTGCCTCGGCTTGCTCTTGCGGCGGCCGGGCGCCGAGCCACCATGCCTTGGCCGCGCGTCGTTCACGAGTAGGCCGACGAGGCACGCGAGGATCAGCAAGTGTTCTTTGTCGTCGACGGCGGTCTGGGCTTCCTCGTCGAGCAGTTCGGTGAGCAGCTCCTCGTCGTTGGAGTCCATTGCTGGGCGGACAAACCGCCGAACACCTAGCAGGCGAGGTGGGCGCGAGCCTTCCCGAGAGCCTTCCTTCCGGCTAGATCACGGCGGAGGGGGAGGGGCAGCGCCGGCGGCGTGCATTGGGCGAGATGGTGGGGTTCCTAGCTGCTTGCGTCTGGCGGAGGGGGGAGGGGTGGTGCGGCGGCAAGATGGCGGTGACGGGGCGGGATAGAGGAAAGGGCGAGGCGGAGGTGGGAAATGCGCTGTCTCCCCGACAGTGCTGGCCCACGCGCGTTTTCCTTCCGCCGACCCCCCCCCAGGCGCAACCCGACGCGCTAGGTTTGGCCTGGGTGCGCCGGCGCAAAAACGACGCTAAACGGCGCTATTTGGGCTCCTGGGGGGCAACTGGGAGAAAAACGGCGCTATTTCGCCTCCTGGGGGGCGCTGGGGGGGACGGCTGGAGATGGCCGTAGGTCCCGATATTTCTTGTGTATTGCAGTTGTCACGTACGTCGGATCATGTTCTTCTAGATAGAAAATGCAAGTAGATGTTTTTTCTCAGGAGGCCATGATTTGGGTTTCAGTTGAGAACCATTTTATCTGGTATTTACATGGCTAAAAAATTATAGTAAAGAAAGAAATCCACTTATATTAAAGAAAAAAAAGAAATAGAAAGCCACATGATTTATCAGTTGGTGGGGGAGATCACTAGCGTGATGAGGAAATGCATAATTTGTTACATATGATATACAAGAGATTTGATTCATAAATTCAAGGCACAACGAAAACTAGCCACATATGTAAGAACTTCCTCCCTAAGTACATGTGCAAATAGCACATGTTTTGGGACTCTACATCGTAGGAAAAAAAGAGAGGAAGAAATCACATCGTCAACATATGTGAAGTGACAAATGAGCACTTTACCATGTGATCGTGGGAACGGTCACCGCGACACGCTTCTGCGGTGGGGCCCATGACCACCCCTATCACCTTATCCCTTCCCCTTTCTTCATTTCCTCTTCCTCCCGCACCGAACACTCCTCACACCACAATCCGTCCACGCGTCACCGTTCACCACCCACCAACCACCACCTGCGCACCGCCACCATCCACCGCCCATGACAGCGTCGGTGAGCAATGAACTTAGCGGTGGGGGTGGTGGTGCGGGTGCGTGGTGGCTCTAGGTTAATAGTGCCAGAAACAATGCTTGTACGTCACACGTCAGTTGGGAACCCCAAGAGGAAGGTATGATGAGTGCAGCAGTAAGTTTTCCCTCAGTATGAAACCAAGGTTTAATCGACCAGTAGGAAAACGAGGTTTGCTTCGAAGGTGTTGGTGAAGGAGTGTAGTGCGGCGCAACACCAGGGATTCCGGTGCCAACGTGGAACCTGCACAACACAATCAAATTACTTTGCCCCAACTTAACAGTGAGGTTGTCAATCTCACCGGCTTGCTGAAAACAAAGGGTTAAACGTATCGAATGGAAATGATGTTTGTTTGCATAAAACAGTAGAGAACAATGATTGCAGTAGATTGTATTTCAGATGTAAAAGAATGGACCGGGGTCCACAGTTCACTAGTGGTGTCTCTCCAATAAGATAACTAACATGCTGGGTAAACAAATTACAGCTGGGCAATTGACAATTGATAAGTGCATATAACATGCATGTGTGAGCTGTGGTGTCTACTATGAGATTCATTTGGGCATTACGACAAAGTACATAGACCGCTATCCAGCATGCATCTATGCCTAAATAGTCCACTTTCCGGTTAACATCCGTACCCCTTCCAGTATTAAGTTGCAAGCAACAGACAATTGCATTAAGTAATGTGCGTAATGTAAACAATACATTCATCCTTGAATAAAGCATTGCTGTTTTACCCCTAGTGGCAACAACACATCTACAACCTTAGAACTTGCTGTCACTATCCCAGGTTAAATAGAGGTTGAACCCAACTATCATGCATAAATACCCCCTCTTGGAGTTACAAGTATTCACGTGGCCAAGGCTTCAACAAGTAACGGAGAGCATGCAAGATCACAAATGACATAGACATGATAATATAATATTCAGCTCCACATAGGTATCAATATAAGTCAGATCCCAGCAAACACAACATGTAGCATTACAATAAGATGATCTTGATCATGATAGGCAGCTCACAAGATCTAAACATGATGGCACAAGTGGAGAAGACAACCATCTAGCTACTGCTATGGACCCATAGTCCAAGGATGAACTACTCACGCATCACTCCGGAGGCGGGCATGGCGATGTAGAGCCCTCCGGTGATGATTCCCCTCTCCGGCAGGGTGCCGGGAAGAGCTTCAGAACCCCCCGAGTTAGGGTTGACGACGGCGGCGGCAGCGAATATGTTCTGGATGAAAGGCTCGGTGTTTTAGGGTTTTCGCGTCTCGGGGAATAAATAGGCGAAGGGGCGATGTCGGCGGACCCCCGAGGGGCCCAAACCACAGGCGGCGCGGTGGGCCCCGCGCCCAGGTGGTTTGGCCACCTCGTGGCTCTCTTCGTCTCTCCTTCGGACTCCGTGTACGTGCTGGAAAAATAGGGACTGGCCTTTTGTTTCGTGCAATTCCGAGAATATTTCCAGAAGTAACTTTCTGAAACCAAAAACAGCAGAAAACAGGGAACTGGCACTGTGGCATCTTGTTAATAGGTTAGTCCCAGAAAATGCATAAAAGTGATACGAAGTGTATATAAAACATGTAGCAAATGGTATAATATAAGCATGGAACAGCAGAAATTATGGATACGTTGGAGACGTATCAAGCATCCCCAAGCTTAGTTCTACTCGTCCTCGAGTAGGTAAAACGATAACAACAAATAATTTCTGAGGAGACATGCTTTCACACAATCTTGATCAATATATTGCAAGGCTCATGTCATGAATGAAGTGACTCAAAGCAATGATCTATAGTTTGCTAACAAATAGATAAAGAGTAAACAATGAATCATATAAGCAAAAACTTTTCATGAATAGTACTTTCAAGACAAGCATCAAAAAGTTTTGCATAAGAGGTAACTCATAAAGCAATAGATTCAAAGTAAAAGGCATTGAAGCAACACAAAGGATGATTAAGTTTCAGCATTTGCTTTCAACTTGTAACATGTATATCTCATGGATAGTTGTCAACATAAAGCAATATAACAAGTGCAATAAGTAAATATGTAAGAATCAATGCACACAAAGTTGACACAAGTGTTTGCTTCTAAGATAGAAAGGAGTAGGTAAACTGACTCAACATAAAGTAAAAGATAGGCCCTTCGCAGAGGGAAGCAGGGATTAAATCATGTGCTAGAGCTTTTTAAGTTTTCGAAAGCATATAGAGAGCACAAAATAAGTATTTGAGAGGTGTTTGTTGTTGTCAACGAATGGTAGTGGGCACTCTAACCCCCTTGTCAACCAGACTTTCAAAGAGCGGCTCCCATGAAGGACGTTATTCTACCAGCAAGGTAGATCATCCCTCTTCTCTTTTGTTTACACATGTATTTTAGTTTCTTTATAGATGACACTCCTCCCAACCTTTTGCTTACACAAGCCATGGCTAACCGAATCCTCGGGTGCCTTCCAACATTCACATACCATGGAGGAGTGTCTATTGCAAAATTAAGTTGCTTACTGATAAATCAGGGCAAAACATGTGAAGAGAATTATTAATGAAAGTTGTAATTAATTGGGGCTGGGCACCCCGTTGCCAGCTCTTTTTGCAAATTATTGGATAAGCGGATGTATATGCCACTAGTCCAGGTGAAAGTCTGTCAGAAGTAAATGACAAGATTGAAAGATAAAACACCACATACTTCCTCATGAGCTATAAAACATTGACACAAATAAGGAGTAATAAAGTTTTGAATAGTTTAAAGGTAGCACATGAAATATTTACTTGGAATGGCAGGAAATACCACATAGTAGGTAGGTATGGTGGACACAAATGGCATGGGTTTTGGCTCAAGTTTTGGATGCACGAGAAGCATTCCCTCTCAGTACAGAGTTTAGGCTAGCAAGGTTGTTTGAAGCAAACACAAGTATAAACCGGTACAGCAAGAATCACATAAAAACATATTGCAAGTATTATAAGACTCTACACTGTCTTCCTTGTTGCTCAAACATTTTACCAGAAAATATCTAGACCTTAGAGAGAACAAATATGCATCCCAAGTCTCAACAAGCTCTACGGTAGTTCTCCACTACTAGGCTTTAACTACATGATGCAAGAGCTTAAACATGATCTACTTGAGAGCTCAAAACAATTGCAAAGCATCAAATCAAAACAAGACAATGATCTACAAGAATGCATATGTCTTTTCCAATACCAACTACTACATGTAGCATTTTCTTTCTTCCAAACAAACACCAATAATTTATTAAACATAAACTCTCCAAATGATAATATAATGCAGCAAGAGAGTATTTATAAACAAGTGCTAACAGCTCGAAGAGATGCATGAAAAACAGGAGCTAAAAGCACTGCAGTAGCTAGTTAAGAATACTCAACAAATATAAGTGAAGAACATGAGTATTCACATGAAAAAGCGGAGCGTGTCTCTCTCCCACACAAGGATTGCTAGGATCCGAATTTATTCAAACAAAAACAAAAATAAAAACACACAGACGCTCCAAGTAAAGCGCATAAGATGTGAAAGAATTAAAATATAGTTTCACTAGAGATGACCTGATAAGTTTGTTGATGAAGAAGGGGATGCCTTGGGCATCCCCAAGCTTAGACGCTTGAGTCTCTCTGAATATGGTTGGGATGAACCACGGGGGCATCCCCAAGCTTAGGCTTTTCACTCTTCTTGATCACATAATATCACCCTTCTCGCTTGATCCTTGAAAACTTCCTTCACACCAAACTCAAGACAGTTCTCATTAGAGGGTTAGTGCATAATCAAAAATTCTCATATTCTGTAATGATACAATCAATCCCAAAGCTTCTGGACATTAGCTACAGCCACCAATGCTTTGTGGAGCAAAGAAATCCACACAAACACAGTAAAAGAGCGAATGCAAAACAAAAGGCAGAATCTGTCAAAAACAGAACAGTCTGGAATGACGAATTTTTTCGAGGCACTTAAGTTGCTCAGATGGATCTGGCCTAAAATAATGAAAGTTGCGTACATATCTCAGGAATATGCGTGATTTTTCTCAGAATTTTTTGAATTTTCTACAGGGAGATAAGCTCAAATCCGTGACAGCTAAAAATCTGTCACTGCGCAGAAATCCAAATCTTGCATCAACTTTCAATATAGAACTTTACTTGGCACAACATTGCGATAAAATAAAGATACAAAGGAGTTGCTACAGAAGTAACAAAACTCCTTGACTCAAAGAAAACAAAAATAACAGCAAATAAAAACGATGGGTTGTCTCCCATAAGCGCTTTTCTTTAACGCCTTTCAGCTAGGCGCAGAAAGTGAAAATCAAGTGTTGTCAAGAGAAGAAGCATCAACGGAGAGTTTAGAAGTTTTCTCAACGATGCATTGCACTTTATCTATGTAAGTTTCAGAAACTCCCCTTTCATTACTTTTAGGTAAACTATCCTCATCAAATAAATTTTCAGGCACAATCCAATTAAAGTTCTTTTCTAGTGCCTCATGCATTCCTGCAATCTTAAAAGGAATTGGTATTTTATTCTCTCCTTCATAACTAGTTTCTTTAGTGTACTTGGATCTTTCCTTCTCTAATTTTTCAAGTATATTGGCGATATCAATGTAATAACCAAGCATCCTATATCGCATAAAAACTTTTCTAGCTTCACTAGCTACATCTCCAAATTCTTTGAGAAGGGTTTCTAAAACAAAATCCTTCTTTTCCCCCTCTTCCATATCATGAAGTCTAAGAAACATATGCTGCATTATAGGGTTAAGGTTAACAAACCTAGCTTCAAGCATGTGGACTAAGGAGGCAGCAGCAATTTCATAATTAGGGGCAAGTTCTACCAAGGATCTATCTTCAAAATCTTTCAGCTTGCTAACATGACTAAAAAATTCTTCAATGTTGTCTCTTCCAATGATAGACCCACTACCCACAGATATTTCTTTTAAAGTGTACTTAGGGAAGCATGATGAAATAATAAAAACTAAACAGAAAATAAACTAGATGCAAGTAACTAATTTTTTTGTGTTTTTGATAAAGAGAGCAAACAAGACTAAATAAAAATAAACTAAGCAAGACAAATAACAAAGTAAAGAGATTGGGTGTGAGAGACTCCCCTTGCAGAAGCAATTCTGTTTTCCCCGGCAACGGCGCCAGAAAACGTGTTGGTGGCTCTAGGTTAATAGTGCCAGAAACAATGCTTGTACGTCACACGTCAGTTGGGAACCCCAAGAGGAAGGTATGATGAGTGCAGCAGTAAGTTTTCCCTCAGTATGAAACCAAGGTTTAATCGACCAGTAGGAAAACGAGGTTTGCTTCGAAGGTGTTGGTGAGGAGTGTAGTGCGGCGCAACACCAGGGATTCCGGTGCCAACGTGGAACCTGCACAACACAATCAAATTACTTTGCCCCAACTTAACAGTGAGGTTGTCAATCTCACCGGCTTGCTGAAAACAAAGGGTTAAACGTATCGAATGGAAATGATGTTTGTTTGCATAAAACAGTAGAGAACAATGATTGCAGTAGATTGTATTTCAGATGTAAAAGAATGGACCGGGGTCCACAGTTCACTAGTGGTGTCTCTCCAATAAGATAACTAACATGCTGGGTAAACAAATTACAGCTGGGCAATTGACAATTGATAAGTGCATATAACATGCATGTGTGAGCTGTGGTGTCTACTATGAGATTCATTTGGGCATTACGACAAAGTACATAGACCGCTATCCAGCATGCATCTATGCCTAAATAGTCCACTTTCCGGTTAACATCCGTACCCCTTCCAGTATTAAGTTGCAAGCAACAGACAATTGCATTAAGTAATGTGCGTAATGTAAACAATACATTCATCCTTGAATAAAGCATTGCTGTTTTACCCCTAGTGGCAACAACACATCTACAACCTTAGAACTTGCTGTCACTATCCCAGGTTAAATAGAGGTTGAACCCAACTATCATGCATAAATACCCCCTCTTGGAGTTACAAGTATTCACGTGGCCAAGGCTTCAACAAGTAACGGAGAGCATGCAAGATCACAAATGACATAGACATGATAATATAATATTCAGCTCCACATAGGTATCAATATAAGTCAGATCCCAGCAAACACAACATGTAGCATTACAATAAGATGATCTTGATCATGATAGGCAGCTCACAAGATCTAAACATGATGGCACAAGTGGAGAAGACAACCATCTAGCTACTGCTATGGACCCATAGTCCAAGGATGAACTACTCACGCATCACTCCGGAGGCGGGCATGGCGATGTAGAGCCCTCCGGTGATGATTCCCCTCTCCGGCAGGGTGCCGGGAAGAGCTTCAGAACCCCCCGAGTTAGGGTTGACGACGGCGGCGGCAGCGAATATGTTCTGGATGAAAGGCTCGGTGTTTTAGGGTTTTCGCGTCTCGGGGAATAAATAGGCGAAGGGGCGATGTCGGCGGACCCCCGAGGGGCCCAAACCACACCAGGGCGGGGGGTGGGCCCGCGCCTCAGGTGGTTTGGCCACCTCGTGGCTCTCTTCGTCTCTCCTTCGGACTCCGTGTACGTGCTGGAAAAATAGGGACCTGGCCTTTTGTTTCGTGCAATTCCGAGAATATTTCCAGAAGTAACTTTCTGAAACCAAAAACAGCAGAAAACAGGGAACTGGCACTGTGGCATCTTGTTAATAGGTTAGTCCCAGAAAATGCATAAAAGTGATACGAAGTGTATATAAAACATGTAGCAAATGGTATAATATAAGCATGGAACAGCAGAAATTATGGATACGTTGGAGACGTATCAGTGCGCCAGCGACGGGGGCCTTCCGGTGTTGGGGCTTAGAAGGGATGGCCAGGACAACGGCAGACCGGTAGAGGCTTAAATTTGAGAGGGCAGGGAGTCGAAACAGCCGCAAGCGACCGTGGGGGCAGGCTGTTCCGGGCTTCCGGTCGACCGTGGCTACGAAGTTTGAGCTGATGTGGAGCGTTGAGATAGATCTGAAGCGATTGTATTTAATCGACCGAGACTTAATTAAATATCGATCGACCGAGGCCTATCCATATGCCTAGATCTTCTTAATCATCCCAAAAGAAGTGGTCAATCTGAGATTTTACAGTTTGGATTTCCTATTTGGGAAACTTGATAATAAAAAAGTAAGTATGTAGGAATATTAGAAAGACAACTCTTTATAAGCCCTAACCAATGCCATAAGGCAATAAACTGCCTTTTCGGTCTTGGATCTTCTTCGTTATTGATAAATAATGGGCTGGAGGTCCTCTTTGCTTAACTTTTTCCAAAACTGAGAGGGACTTCCAAATATTTGAAGGGAAAAGAATCTCTCTTACAACCGAAAATTTGAGCAAACAAATTAGCTTGTTGATCATCCATGTTAATTGCCATTAGGTCACTCTTGTTATAGTTAATTCGAGGACCAGACAAATTCTCAAAATAAGTCAAAATCCATTTAAGCTTCTAGCCACATCAATTTATGCAAAAACCCTACTGCCCAATATCAAGTCAAAACTCCATTGGTGGAGTCAGATTAGAACACAAGTGGAGAAATCCGAACTCAAGGAAATTGATAGCATGATTGTCTACTAGGTATGGGGCATTTGGAAGGAAAGAGATGCTCGTATTCTCAAAACCCACTACATGACGTGTGATCGGTTTCAAATAGTATCAAGCAAGGATTCGAAGAAAAGAGCATTCTCTATAGTTGCGAACGATGATGGAGGCTTATTGCTGCGAATGCGAGAGGTAAGGATGCGAAAACGGGATTCACTTGTCCCAGGTTTCAATAGTATCAAGCAAGGATTCGAAGAAAAGAGCATTCTCTATAGTTGCGAACGATGATGGAGGCTTATTGTTGCGAATGCGAGAGGTAAGGATGCGAAAACGGGATTCACTTGTCCCACTTATACTTCATTGTATATAGCTAATATAAATTTTGGGTCAAAATTTTGTACTAGCTGTGTACAAAATGTAGTATAAGTGAGACAAATGGGTCCCGTTTTCGCATCCTAGCCAAAGTCATGCCATGTAAACGTTTTGTGTTGGAGTTTTGTGTTGGAATATTAGACAATTTTTGTATGAGATTATTATCGAAATCAACACCGTAGATGTATTAGCATTAGCAGATCTAACCACATACGACAAACTGGACATATCTAGCAGATACCAAATACTAGTGCAAATAAAGAGAGAAGTAACACATACATGTTGATCGGGAAGGTTCCCACCACAACTCCGTTGTCGATGTCAGCCATAGCGGTGAAGATGAAGCAGAAGAACCGCCGATTAAGGTGTTGGAGTCGGCGTAGCTGGAATCAAAAGGAAGCGAGCAGTCGCGCCAAGACGCTCCCCAAAAGCTTATTGGTCGTCTCGATCTCAACGTACAAGGTTTCAGAGGTCTGCTCTCCCGGATGGTCGTGCACGCGGTCACCAACATAGAGAAGTCTAGAAATAGCACAACAAAAGAAACGACAGGAAGAGTGTGGACGAGCTAGAGTTTTGGATCCGTCTGTCCTTTTCTCTATAGGCAGAGAACGTAAGCGCCACGCGGTGGAAAAAGCAATGCACGTGTAAAGATGCACATGCATGTTGACACGTACACACAGCTGGTGCAAACCAAAAATAAATCTTACACAAAAAACAAGTTCTAACTCGAACTCGATTCACGCGGCGCGAAGCGACGCGAGGCGTGGCGAGCCGGGCGACAAAGGAGGAGCGCGTGTATACTGCCCCTATTTTCAGTCACTCTCCAACTGTCTCCCAATTAGAAGTATGAGACTAAACTTTAGTCCCACTTCCACTTCATGTACAAAACATGCACAATGAGATTTGAGATTTCAGAATTTGTTGTGCCAACTAATGAACTAATGGGCAGAGCACAATAAAATCCAACATTTTGTCCCCTCATGTGACCTCGTCTAATTCTAGTAGAGCGTAGTGCTCCTGCCATTTTTCCGGGGAAAAGGATTTATTGTAAGGAGAATTTGCAAACAAATACGTCTTGGGGCTAAATATGTACCATCCTGCCCTGTGAGATCTTTCAGAAAAGAAAATCTGCTCTTGAGAAAAGGCTAAATAAATCTTATCCACGTGGCAAATGTTGCAGGCAAAAAGAATTCGCCGTTGCCGGTCAGGGTGCAAGTGGGACGACATGCGGGCTCCCACGAAACGCCCACACATACCCGCATAATATATGTGGTATTATGTGGGTGACCCACGTAATTTTCGTGGGCGCCCGCGGGGCCCGCATTGCCCACATAAGTTACTCAGGCTAAACACATTAAAACACAGGAAAAACGGCCGTACGAATACTGAAGAAAGCAAATTTACAGCACACTTCGCCTGGCCATGCTTACAGAACATGCTATAAGTTTCCAGCTAGCCGATCCATCTCATGGATCAACCATCTCATGCCTAGCAAACAAAAATACGTATTGATGCACGTGCGGCCGGTCGGCTTTGACATGTACAAAAACAATCAGTCAAACTGAAGAACTGTCCAGTACAATACGAAAGACTGTTGTGGAGGTGAATCATGTGAGCCTGCCATTTTTGCCCTTTTTGATGAACCAGGTCTCACCATAATTGAGGCCCTTTTCTGTGCTGATGTGCTCATGAGTATATTGACCCCTGGTGATGATGTCACTTGTGGACTTGAAAGCACCCCTGCTCTGTTTACCTTCTTCCGGCTCGTTCTGGTGAGGTCCTTGCAGACCTTGATGTCGTCGTTGATCCCCTGACCATCCTATGAGATCATGATTAGAAACAGTACAAAAATATGTTGAATAAATATGAGACACGGAATAGTAACAGACAAGCAAAAATATCAGACAGATTATTAGCAAAAGCATTCATGTTTGAATAAAATATTTGTGCTGTTTTGAATAAATGAGCTAGTTTTGATGAGTATACTAGTGTTGTTTCAAATATACAACCGATGAAAGGCTTAGCATATCATCAGAACTTAACAATAAAAGGCTGAGCATATCTCCATGACAGATCCTGCTCTGGAGTTTCAGGGGCAGCCGGTGAACATGGAAGCTAATATCATCTAGATAGTAGATACTAGCTAATATCAAGGTAAACTACTTGATTTAGTATCACACTCCCCAGGCATCAGAGGCAATGATTTACTACTGCGCCCAGACTATGGCTTGCAGTTCACTATATCTAACTACATAAAAGGTTCAGGTACAAGAGATTTGTACAAAAAAAGAAAGATCAGATGAAGCTATCTACCCAATCAGCAAACAGACTAGCGTTTGCAATGGCTCTGAACTTTAGCCACCTCAGTTCAGACTTGAAAATAGCTCTGCGTCCGTATAAGTCAGGCCTGATGCCTTGAAGAAGGGCCAAATGGACCAGGCAAATAGGATACGATCTCCATGAAGAAGGGCTTCAAAAGTACGAACGGTAAGGGGCACGAAACATGTTCAGAAGTGATACTTGCTGACAATTGCGACTTGGTCGAAGGGCTTCGTCACACACACTAGTGAAAAATGTTCAGATAAACTAGATGGACGAGGCGTGGACAAACACACTGCTTGACAGCTTATGCAGAGGGACTGAAACCTGAAACTAACTGAACTGGATGAACGAATTCTTACCTTCTGCTGCCGTTTCTTCGAGTTTGGGGAGTCACCGTGGCTGCACCAGATCTCTCCTTCTCGATTTTGATACCAAATAGCTGCTCCACCAAGGCATCGTCGATTTCCGCCCGATGTTGATCGCCGTACGGCAACCGCTTCTTCCATACCTCGCCAGACCCCTCATCCTCGTCGGCGTCTTCATTTTCACCGCCGCCAGGCCAGTCTGGTAAGCTTTCTTGGATTCGAGCTAGGGATGGATCTGAGGGAGGGGGGGGGGGGGGGGGGGGGGGGGGGGGGGTCGATCGGGTGGAGGGAAGACCTCCGTCCCCCGGAGAAGGAGGAGGCGGCGACCGTCCGGCCATGGGAAGGTGACCGTCGGGCGGCGGCGGTCGGTGGCTCGTCGAGTGTTCGATGTGGGGAACGACTCGAGCGAGATTCGTTGGATGTGGGGGAGTAGTTGGGCTCAACGTGGGCCACGTGGGGAGTCCCACGAACTGCACATATTTTTTCTTCTTACCCGTGGGTGTCCACTTACATTATTACGTGGGCTTGGGTAGTGGGCCTCGCGGGTAGTCCACTCCCACCTGCAGCCTGAGTTGCCGGGGATCGAACCCGGGTCACCCGCGTGACAGGCGGGAATACTTGCCACTATACTACAACGACCGAATTGTTTGATTTCCATGCACTCCTTTTATATTTCATAAATGTTAGGGACTTGATAAGGAAAAAGCAACCCGTCCCAAAAACTACGTATAAAATTCCTTTGGTGAAGATTACTCGCCCGGCTCCTCGTGCTCCACTCAGGCACTCAGCTCCCGCCTCGGCACCTCCACCAGCATCACATTCCTTCCTTCTCTCCCTCGCGCTCCCCAATAACCTCCTGCCCCCGCTTCGGATCGACACACCACGCAACCCACTCGATGACGCAGACTCCAGCCACCGCCGCGCCGGCGCCTCCTCCCGCCGAGAGCACCGGCCTGTCTGACGCCATCGTGGCGGCGCTGCCTTCGGACCCGTACGAGCAGCTGGAGGTGGCCCGCAAGATCACCGCCATGGCCGTGGCCGCACGCGCCTCCCGCCTCGAGCACGAGGCCGCGCGCCTCCGCCAGAAGCTGGCCGACAAGGACCGCCAGGCCGCCGAGCTCGCCGACAGGGCTGACACGCTCGACCGAGCCCTCCGCGACGCCGACGCCCGTCTCCGCGCCGTTCTCGACGACAACGTACGTGAGCCTACATCGGCTCGCTTTGATCGCTAGTACAGTAGTTTTCATTCTGGTTCTACCGTGTTGCTAATGCTAGCTGATGCTTTTTTATTGGTGTTGCTGTTGATTTCGCGAAGGCTAAGCTGTTGAAGGAGAGGGACTCACTCGTCCAGACGTCCAAGAAGCTGGCCAGGGACGTCGCCAAGGTGACGGCCGCCACTCCCGTTTGTGATCTGGCATCACATTCCTCCACTCCTTGCGTTTCTGTCATTCCTACGCTGAGACTGGTCATCTTTTTGCTAAGGTTTCCGCTTTGCAGCTGGAGACATTCAAGAGGCACCTAATGCAGTCGCTGGGGGAAGACAACTCCTCAGTAAGTTCCTTAATTCGTTTCAGGCTTTCAGCCAAGCAATGGCCACTTTTGCCGTCCTCTGTTATCTTAAGATTACTAAAAACTGAACACAGTTTTTATTGGTCATGCTTTGTGCCCTTCTCTGCTGCACAGAGTCAGGAAACAGTAGACATCAGAACCTGCGAGCAATCGGTTGGCAAAGCAAATTCTTGGAGAGGTATGATGATCACTGTCCTTTTGGACAATGCTATCTGCAGCAGCTGAATGTAGTGTAGCACTCTGTTTCACTTGTGCTAAATCTCTTGCACACTTCCCCAAGATGGATCTGCAAAGAGCGTATCCACCACCCGAGTCGATGGATCTTCCGAAGCCCAAAGCGAGAATCAGGAAGGTATGTATGATCAGCAGCAGCCAGCAGTAGCACATAACATTCTTTCTGAACAGTCGGTGCTTATCTGCCCCATGCTTCAACAGTAGCAAGGCCGTTGGAGCAGAAACTTACCATCACGCAAATGACTCCACGCCGGGTCTCCGACCCTGCACTGAAGCCGAGATCCTCTGCCGCTTCCACTAGGAGATACTCCACCGCCGTGTCGCCTAAACTGACGTCCGCCACCGCCGCCACTTCGCCGAGACTCGATGGCCATTTGGCAATGATGTCGTGGCTACCATCGAGCAAGATGTCCTCGGCGGCCAATTCGCCCCTCGTGGACACTCCGTCTCAGGTAGTGCTACGATATTCCTATTTTGTTCCAAGACCGAATGCGCCCCAGTCCTCACGCAAGATATAACTGAAGCTCCGATTTCTGTCTCAGGGCGCAGCACCACAAGAGTAGATGGCAAGGAGTTCTTTCGTCAAGCAAGGTACGTAGATGCGACCCGCTAGCTCCCATCTCATGTCCATAGCCTGCAAAACATAGAATTCTTGGTACAAAAAAAGTTATAATCAGTTGGTTCCTATCTTTTTTCATCTGCAGGAGTCGTCTCTCGTACGAACAGTTTGCTGCCTTCCTCGCCAACATCAAGGAGCTCAACGCTCACAGGCAATCCCAAGTGGTAACTGGGAACCCCGCTTTAAGTTTCCAACTGGAACCGTTGTTTTGTTTCTTTCGGAGTTTCAGATCTTAGAATTATAATATTAGTCTGTATTGTGGTGATGCAGGAGACCCTCGAGAAAGCGGACGAGATCTTCGGCGCAGAGAACAAGGACCTCTTCGTGTTCTTTCAGGGCTTGCTTAGCCGTAGCCTCACGTAGCACACCTTTTCTTTAAGAAAAGGACCTAGCACACATGTTGCAGCAATTTAACTATCCAGGCATTGTACTGCATCTATTCGAGATGCTGCTAAAGCTGATCATGAACGAAGACCTAGCTACAGTTATGTGCACTCTGTATGCCGAATAATCATCTGTTCATCACAAAAGAAAAGAATAATCATTTGTTGATCATACGAAGAACTACACGCGTCAAACATAAACCTTCTGCATTCTGGGAAGGTTCTGTTTTCTTCTTCTGATTGCAGTCGATGGGATTTCGCGCTAGAAATAGCAAGCAGATTTAGCGGTCTGCAACCAGAGCTGCACAGCGCACACCGAAAACTGAAGAAAGTTTACTTGCGATGATAAGAGAATGAACTACTACAATTCAGACTCAGAAGTCAGCAACGATGCCGGCTTCACATTCAGAGCCGTAATAAGTAGAAACAGATTTCCAAGTATCAGCCTTTCAAAGGTCATGTTGACCACCGGAGCTGCGCAGTGAACACGGAAAACTGAAGAAAGTTTACAATTCAGATTCAGAAGTCAGCAACAATACCGGCGTAATATTCAGCGGCCGTAAGTAGAAACAGATTTCCAGGTCTCAACCTTTCAAAGGTCACGTTGATGACCAACCACCTTAGTGGTCGAGGCTTAGAAGCATCCAATGCACAGGTGGTTAGAAGCTTCCAAAGCAATATCCAGACGGGATATGTACAGGATAGGGAATATCCGTGGAAAATTTGGGGCTGTGCTCAAGCGTATTTCTGGATCATGTACACGGGATAATAGCTTGCGCTACGAATCGCACTATCTAGCTTTACTCCGGAAGTCTATGTAGTCGTATGTGACTGTAAGGGAGGATGATGATTTTCTGTAGATGGGCCATGAGCTTGCATCTGCTATTCTTCTCTTCTTCACTCCCTCTTGGCCATCGTCTTCTTAAGGCCTTTCAAGATCTTTGAAAACCATATCGTGTTCATGATAAGTAGTACCGTGGGCACACCAAATACCAGAAGGCAGCTGAAGGTCTGCATCTGCTTGACCTGTCAAAATGAACAGATTCAGTTTAGTTTCAGGACCATGTGACATTTGCCGCATCGTCATGCGTTGACAATTGACGCACAAGAATGAAGTACCTGATCATAGTGGAAGTAGATGTGGTAGAACAAGAAGATGAACAGAATTATCCGTGCCACCTGCATACACAAATGGTTAGAGAGAATTTCTGAAACTTCAGAAGCAGATGACTTGCTGATTAGGGCAACAGATTGATTAAACATGACCACTGATTAGATTTATAGAATTAATATTTCAACTTGTACGTTAAGTTTATCTGAAATTTCTCACTTACAAGAATCACAAACAAATTTTACTACTGTATGCCAGCCCCCAAAACGATTTAGTAAATGTCCAATATTAGTTATATTAAATACCACAAACACAATAAAATACCCTACCGATTATAAAGCTTGAGGTACTATTCCAGTAGCGGCAATTTAATAACGAACATGGTCGAATAGAATTTATTAAGGAGTAGAGAAATTCCTAGCTTGCAGCAAATACACATAACAAGATGACAAGTTTGAATATGGCTATACAATTTCAAATGCGCATTCAATGTATGCACACATTGAGCATACTGAAGAGTAATCAACTTATTACTTATGAGCAACAGCGTGAAATAACTTGTAACCTACAGCTACTGTGTAGGAACTTTCATTTACCAGCCATGCAACAACCATGAAAACACCATTCAGAAGATAGGCCTTGGATTTTTTCAGTCCAGCAGTATCAAGAAACCTTCATCATGATATAAGGTAACAGGAAAGGTCAGATAGAATGAATACAATAATGACCCAGAAATAGTGTGCGTTCATTTAGTAAACTCAAATATACCAGCGGAGGTTGATTCCAGGTGTGGTTGCTTCAGAGATGAGAACCATATATGTATACAACTGGCCTTCCCCAGAATACGTAGCATAGACTATAGAAATAAGTGACAGGATGTGATGAAGAACCTGATAATGGTCAACCAGTAGTGAGTAGTACGTACAAAAATGCCGCCACAAAGGTTGAACAGAAACAATCATTAGTAACAAGTGGGTCAAAGATGCAAGCCAGAAAGCAAGGATCCACGAAGATACTTAAAAGGGAGGAAGAGAAATGATCAGATATGGTCACTTACGTACTCCATTCCACCTAGGGAAGGATAAACCCAAAATATCATAGCAAAATCAGTGATGAAGTACCCAACAGATACCTGAACAGGTCAAATTAATCTGATATGAGGAAAAGGAAAAAAAATGCATGTTAACGTAGATAATTCGAATGGGAACAAAATAGTAAGATCCTTTACCCCCAGCGTAAAATTTGAGAGGTTTGAACTCCGCAAAGTTATTGGTCCATCCAGCTGATCAGAAAATAGGTGGGAGAAGAATACTAGGTACACTGACATGTATGTGATGAATATTGCATGGACAGTGGACATGCCCCTAGAACAGGTAAAGGATCTATGGTGAGTAGATATGTAAATAAACACAGGGTGAACTTTTGCAGACAGATGGTTTCACCTGTTGTTCCACTCAAGCTTTTGGACTTTTGTAAGAGAAGCATAACTCTTGTAGTAGAATGAGCTAACTAAGTGTGTGATGTCACAGACCTGCAAAGAAAAATTTAAATTGTAGTCAAGAAGATAGCTAGAGTTCTGGTACACTGAGGTCAATCATAACAACAAAAATATCAGGGTTAACCTAAATATACAATAAAACAAGAGCAAAACATATGTGGTCGTATGGGTGAATGCAAAGGGTTTTGAAAAGTAAAATTCTGCAAACAATGCCAGAACTTACGTCGCAGCATAGTTAATAATTTGGTACATACGAGACCACTATGAGCTGAAAGATGACTTTACAAAATGGGAAACGGTCTCCAGAGTCAAGATGACTTTACATGCACGGTAATAAAGAGAAGCCAACCTATAATAATACAGATTAAAATAAATACAAAAAACTCTAAAAATACATCCGCATTGGGATGCAAATTTCTCATGGCTGCCAAAAAATGTAGATAAAATGAGCTGGTATTGATCAGGTTATTTTGTTGGGTGAATTTAGCGATCAGGTTATTTTTCTTAAGCTGAATAACTGAACTGTCCATAATTAAACGAAAATACTGCATGCCAAAACCATCTGTCAAATCTATTTCATGACTGTAATTTGAAATCCATCACAACGTGCAAAGTTAAAACAGCCACATAGTACAAAGGGCTCTCCCCTAGTCTTCAGTTTACACATAGCAAAGTTAAAACAAAAAAATGAAATCAGACCATCAGCACTTTATCTCTTCCATCCAAATACATAAATCATGTGAGCATCGGTAAGTTCACAGGTGCGATTAACATAAGTATTAAGGGAATAAGAGGGGACAAATGATACCATCTTGCACATCAGGATCCCACCAAGCACAGCAGTGTACGAAACATATGAATCTGCAAGAAGATATTCCTTAACCAGTGACTCTGCTTTGTACGAGTAGGCCTTAGCCGCCATGACAGAAGTTGTGGACAGATCCATCAATTCATATATCTTGACTCAGCAGCCTGATGAAAGAGACAAGATAAATAAAAAGGTGCATTTTCAGCCATAGAGATGCCAGAATTATAAAATGACCACACTAAGAAGATTAATAATATTTCTGGTTGACTGTAGAAGAGCATCTAAGATATGGGACATTGCTACGTGGTATTCGGAATAATCTTCCATGAAGTGCACAGCCAACTGTCACTTAAATGCATAGTATACAAATCCGACCGCCTAAAGAAGCTTTCCATGTCTTAAAATGTGACACTGAAGCTAAATAAATGACCAATCCCTATCACGCGTCACTGTCACTAGTATAAAACAGCAAACAGAAGCATGCACCAAAGATTGAGAATAATACTCTATACTAAAAGTTCAAAAGTCGTGAATAAAGCAACAACGTATTGCCGAAGGCAATGAATAAATCATACTAACAATTAGTAGTGCCACAGTTTAAGATAATCAGATGAGATTCCCTTCAACATGAGCCAGCTACGAATCCAAAGCATTCGCAGCTGATTGCATGCTTGACTGCCATTCCACTAAACACTGTACAATTCAGGCTACGCAGCATGGATCACAACGGAGCATTCATCAAATGTGAATTAACTCATAACACCGTGTGGCACCTCTAACTTCGCAACTGAGAAAATAATTAATTACCCCTACATGCAGCAACAACCATCCAGATCAGAAATGGAAAGTACATAAACAGAAATGCTGCAGCATTCGTACCGGAGAAGTATTGCCTGCGCAAGGCAACCCCGAAAACGCACGAAGGAATCAAGAATATCAATCAATCAAGAGATGTAAATACAGGGGAGGGGTCAGAAAGGGTGCGCAAGAGGGGCAACTTTTCGTGGCATCGCCCAAAACGGCCAGCGAAGAAAAAATACCCGCACATTGCGACCAAGTGGGGCACGGAATCGATGCCGGACGGCAATGGGCATGGGACGCCGCCGTCGCTTGGAAGAAAACACCACAGAGATCAACAGGAAACGGCCGCGGGTCCGGCACGCCGGCGCGGACGACCGATATCCGAACGCATGGACCGAATATATCCAGCCGACGGCCTGGGACTGGGAGAAACACCAGAACGAAACCGCCAGTCGCATTACGTACGGGCGTAGGGGACGCGATCGGATGCCCCGAAACTATCATCAGGATCATCATCAAACCCGGCCACGAAACAGAGGGCGCGTACACCACCACCACGTACGCCGCCGCCACGACCCCAACCCTCGTCAGCCACCTCTCCGTACCCCGAACATGGCGCCCCGAAGCAGGAACCGAGACGGAAGCGAGCGCGCACACCTCGGAACAACGCCCCGGTCCACGATCGTTGGGGCCGAAACAGGATCAATCGACGGCGAAATCAGTAGGCGGCGCGCGGGAGCGGGAGGCGGCGGAAGAGGAGGGGATGGGAAGGCGTTGGTCATTACCTCGCGGGGATGCGGCTACGGCGGGGAGGGAGGGACGGCGAGGTTCCGTCGGTGCAAAGCAATCGGGAGGGGCTGGATTGGATGGATGGAGGCTGGCTATATTTTGCCTCCTCCCGCACGAGTCCTCTCGTGTCGCCTCGAACGCCTATTTAGAATTTTGGAATAAGGGATGACTCGGTTGGAATGGAAGGGGAGAAAGGTGGATTTCGAACTGAGGCGAGGGAGCACGGATCGGAGGGTTTCAGATGTTGAATAATCAGATGGTCCTTTTCTTTAGATCATCATATCGGAGGGCACGTCACACACTCACACCCTGCCGTCTGAGCGCTGGTCGCTGACCTCGACCTCCCCGGTTCGTTCTGGTGAGACTGTTGTCCCTTGCCTGCATCTCAACGGATGCGAGGTCTTGAATGCCGGTGCTCCGGGTGAAAACCTTGGACTTTGGTCTCGGCAATGGCGGCGTTAGCGTCGTTTCCTTCTTGGGGGCTTTGTCGTGGAGCTCCGGTTTTTTTAGGCTTAGTTCCATTGTCATTGGTGGCAAGTTTGGTTCTCCTGTGGTTTTATTTTTATCTTTGATCTGCTTTGTAAGAGGGTCACATCATCACCTTGTATCCGGTTCGGCCCCTAAGGCTTTATTTATAAAGCGGGGCTACGGCCTATTTCGTCAGATGGTTTTTTTTTTATTGATCAGTACAGTACGTCAACATCATCATATGGTCTCTTATGATGAGCTGAGGTTTATGTAAGCACCCTTACATTTTATTTTATTTTTGCAAAAAGGCTAACCAATCTATTGATCAATTCTAAAAGTAATAAAAATTACAAATAGCTATTCGGACTACAAACACTGAAGTGAGCCGAAGGCGTGCCGCTGTCCTTACCCTCTCTCACCGGAGCCGGGTAAAACTTGTCGTAGTAGAGCTTGTTGTAGTAAACAGACGAGAAGTCGTCGTGCTAAGGCCCCGAGGGACCAGCGCACCAGAGTAGTAACCATCGCCAATGATGAGAATCGTAGATCGGAAGAGCCGGACCTGCAACCACGCGGACGAACACGGAAACGGACTAGATCCCAGGGGATCCGCCGGACACACGCCTCCACGCGTCCTCCGTTAGCGCTAGGCGCACTACCGAAGCGAGGATAGAACGGGGAGGATGATAGCGTGATTCACACGTTCGTTGGGAGACCCCAAGAAGAAGGTATGATGCAGTAAAGTAGCAGTTTCCCTTGATTACAAAACTAAGTTTTATCGAACCAGTAGCACTTGGAGAAGGCTCCGACAAGGTGTATCTCTACTCTGGCGCTTGTAGATCAACGCGGATCTGCACACAATCACAAACAAACCACTTTGCCCCAACGAAACAGAGAGATTTTCAATCTCTCCGGCTTGCTGAACACAAAGAATTAAACGTATGGTGGAAAATAATATAAGAGCAAAAATGACCAGCGAGCAAATGACTAGTAAAAGCTATGAAAACGGTTGTAAGCAATATAGGAAAATAGGACCGGTGTCCACAGTCCACTAGTGGTGTCTCTCTGAAACATAAACATGTTGGGTAAACAAATTACAGTGGAGCAATTGACAAAGCATGGGCGTATAACAATACTATCATGACATAATAAAGTTTACCGTTCTATCTAATATAGGCATTACGTCAAAATATATAGACCGTCATCCAACTGCATCTATGACTAATAATCCACCCCGGAATCGCTATCAAGCATGTCACCCGAAAGTATTAAGTTGCAAGTAACGGATAATCGCAATAAGCACGGTGCATAATGTAGGCAATGAGAACAACATAAAGAAGTAAACGCCGCTGTTTTACCCTAGTAGCAACAGCACATTTCTAGGCTTAATCGTTTCTGTCAACTCGAACTCAGACAAGAGAGGTATGAACCTAATATCTAGCATAAATACTCTCTCTAAAGACACTAGCAATTACTTCGGCCAAAGCATCCACAAGCATCGGAGAGCATGCAAGATCATAAATAAAACATATCATAGATAACTGAACAAGAATGTCATGATTTTCACAATTCATCGGATCCCCGCAAACACAACATATAGAATTACATATAGATGACCATGATCATGATAGGAAGCTCACAAGATCTAAAACAATGAAGTACAAGGAGAAGAGACAACCATCTAGCTATTGCCATGGACCCGTAGTCCCGTGGTGGACTACTCACGCATCACTCCGGAGGCAGGCATGGTGGTGTAGATGCCTCCGGTGATGATCTCCCCCTCCGTCAGGTTGCCGCGAAGAGCTTTAGAACCCTCCCGATCTAGGGTTGGCGACGGCGGCGGCCTCGGACGTATTTCTGAAAAAGTGATCGGGTCCCGAGGGTTTTCGGAGGAAATAGAATTTATATGCGAAAGGGGAGCTCTGGAAGCTTCCCGAGGCCCCCAGGTGGGACCCAGCTGCGGCCAAGGGCTAGGCCGCGCTTGGGTGGCGTCTGGGGCCTGTGGGGGCCCCCTGCAGGTCCCCTCCGGCCTAGCGCAGTCTTTGTTTCCATGTAAACATAATTCACATAAATTTTCAGGGATTCGGAGAAACTTTCCCGACTAGCTTTCCTGAAACAAAACGACAGCAGAAAACAGGAACTGGCACTGGGCATCTTGTGCATCTTGTTAATAGGTTAGTTCCATAAAATATGCCAAAATGATATAAAAACATTATAAAAACATGTGGCAATGATATATAACAAGCATGGAATAACAAAAAATTATAGATACGTTAGAGACGTATCAGAGGACCTTATTCCGACTTCAAGAAGTAGCCGTGATGACGGGAAAATGGGGTGATCGAAATAATACGATATGCGTCCACGTCATAGAGACAGATAGTATTTAAATTTAAAGTGCGCAAATATAAATGAGACTAATATCAAGTATTGCGAGTACATATTTCCGAAACTCTTACATTTACATAAAAGAACCGTTAATTACATCTCCGAAGAGAAAACCCCTGATTAAGAATTCCAACTTTCTAAATAAAAGGATTACAAGTTTGCAACACATATGACTATTACAAAATATAAAACTAAGACTAAGTAGTCCTCCTCGCCGTCGTCGTCGTCGTCAGATGCTTGAAGGCGCATATTGTCTTCTTTAATTTATCATATGATTTCACATAATTTATTGTTTAGCATATGTTTCCATTTTTTACTTGCACTAGTATTAGCAGTGCAAGAAATGAGCATGTATCGGACACTTAGTTTATTTAATCGGCTGAGCATACATGGATTCTGATGGTGCAGTATACTATTTGGTTATTTATGAAAGTGTTTCATCTTACTTAGCCGACTAAAGCATCCGGGTGGTACATGCAATCTGATCCATAGAACCATGCACGTGACCTTTACATGCATGGAGCGATAGCTGCATTTTAATATCAGTACGTGTAGTACTGGTTACGATCAGGTAGTATTTGGGTTATTTGCTGGGCTATGCATATTTAATATTAATGCATTTCAGTAGGAGAATAACCGTGACATGCAAATTAATTATATCTTGGATTAATCTACATGTACTTTGATTTTTAGTAAGGCATAATTTGGTGAGGTGTATATATTTGGAATGACTTGACTTGTGTCAATATGACCAAGCCAATCACATAATTTAGTGATAGATGATTTTTGAGTGCGCCTTGGTTTGTGTCAATATGACCAAACCAAGAGCCAATATTTTGTTAAGATATATGGATTTAAGACAACTTGATTTGTGTCAATATGACCAAATCAAGAGCCAAAATTTTAATGAGACATGGTTTTAAAGCAACTTGGTTTGTGTCAATATGACCAATTGAGAGTCACAACTTTAGCAAAGATATGTGAGTTTTAAGCAACTTGGTTTGTGTCAATATGACCAAACCAAGAGCCAATATTTTATTTAAGATATGTGGATTTAAGACAACTTGATTTGTGTCAATATGACCAAATCAAGAGCCAAAGTTTTAGTGAGACATGGTTTTTTAAGCAACTTGGTTTGTGTCAATATGACCAAACCAAGAGCCAATATTTTGTTAAGACATGTGGATTTTAGACAACTTGATTCGTGTCAATATGACCAAATCAAGAGCCGGTCTTTATTGAAGTATGAATTTAGAGCAACTTGGTTTGTGTCAATATGACCAAACCAAGAGCCAATTTTTTTAGACATATGCATTTAGTGCCACTTGGTTTGTGTCAATATGACCAAAACAAGGGCTTCAGTTTTCATGATCTTAAGAAGAAAACTCCATGGTGTGTGTCAATATGACCAACCAAAGAGCAAAGAAACATGTAGCAAATAATATGAAAATCCTTAGTTTGTGTCAATATGACCAAACTAACGATTGAGAGGAGAAAACCCCTTGGCTGTGTCAATATGACCAACCAAGAAGCAAGGGAGGAACCATAATCTCACCTTCTCCTAACCTTCTTCTTCTCCCGTGTGTAGACGTACGGCGGCGGCCTGTATGCCGACGGCCGGCGGCGTATGATCAGCGGGAGCGTGTATGTATATATGTGTTGGGCGATGAGCAGTGATGAATGATTGGTGATAGATGTCTCGGATGGTGTATGAGCGAGAGCGATGGGCGATGACGTGCGATGTATGAGCGATATGATTTGCGATCTGATGAGCGAGAGCGATGAGCGATGATGAATGATCGATCTCCCTTCTGGCGATCAGAGTACGGGGATATATTTATAGGAGCTGGGAGCGTGCAGTTCAGTCGACGCGGGAAGACGTGCCCACGTTCAGAAGATCGTGGTGACGGTTCTACGCTCCTCCGATTTTTGTAATCAGTGGATATTTTGTATCGAGTTCGCTTTGGCCGGAGAGCTGACCGAGTCCTGTTGCAACTCGTGTGAAGCGCAACGTCCTGGCCATCTCAATGCATAGGTTGCTGCATGTGGGCCATGGGCTATTTACTTAATGCATAATTAGGCAACGCCGCCGGTAATTCCATGCATGCACGTAGCTAGCTGTAGGGCTGCACGTATTTCTTTTTGTCACGTATAGTCCAATAGCATATATGTTAGCTAGCTAGCTCGCAAGCTTTTAGCTCTAATGGCTAGCAAAGATTAATTTCTATAGGTATTGCCAAATTTCTTTTGATGTAATGTTTGGAAATGTTTTACCACTTATTTTAACATAACTCGACCATATTTCATAAGTTGTCCGGACAATGCTGATAATTTGTCGGGTGGTCGAGTATTTCTTTGAAGATTTAGTGTCGCTTGCGATGTTTCGAAATTAGGTCAATATCGGACCACTGTTGCCGTTGAGGGCGATATGTAAATAAATCCTTTTATTTATTTGTTTATCACACGATGCGCTTTTCTAGAATTTATTTAATTATTTTATCAAATTTCAATATAGTCAATTATTCTTTATAGTCTGAGACAAAATCGGTGTCAACAAGCCGCCGCCTCACCATCTTGAAGAAGACACTGAAAAAACCTAAACGAAAGACGGAAACCCTCCCGCCGGCGAGAGGACGTGATTCGCTACGCCTCCAAGGCCCTAAAGCCACCGGAGACGGAGCGGACCAGTGACGTCACCGGCGAGGGGGACGGAACCCTAGATGGGTTTTTACGATCGCCTCTCTATACCCTCCTCACGTACCGTTTCGTAAGTTGTTGAATTATCGATCTCTCTAATTCATAAGCACCCTTACGTTTATATAACTAATAAACAAGGTGTCAAAAATTTCAAATTTAAAACTAACATTATGGGGAGATTCTATGTAAAATTAGCAACCCCATGAATTTTCCTAGTGATTTGTGTTTGGATGTAGGAAAAACTGCTCGGAATTGGACTGGGAATTTCAAATCCAATATGGAAAGTAAATGGGCTCCGATTCAAATTATGTTGTTTGTTGGGCATGGTATTTATGGTTGGAATCAAAGTATAGTACCCAATTCTTGTTCCTGTTTGGATGTACAAATCATGGAATTGAATGCTTTGTTGAGTTTAGACAACATAAACTTGTCTACATGTATGAAAAATAGTATCTATATATTTGAATGTTTATATATTATTTTGCACACATAATAATATTAAAATATTCCAAATAAGGTTAGAAAAACAACACAAATAGTAATAATTATGGAAAACATGTATTTGAAGGATGACACAAAATAGTTTTGAAGTACCAACACACAACATGGATAATAATTTTGTCGCAAAAAAATAGCACACGTGGGTGTATGTCTGTTACACATAGCACAAGTGGACATTTCACAAACTACAAAGCGCATAGTAGTTCATACAATAACCAAATATGATAGCAACCATCAAGCCAAGGTCAATAGCCATGGCTTCCCTAAGTCCTCGGGGAGCGCCATTGACGATCAATTTCCCATAAGCTCTCAGTCCATCAAGGATTTCAGTTGGAGGAGTCTCATTTGGCATAGGAAGTGGTATGGTTGTCTTCAAAGCATCATCAAAAGACATCTTCATTTGTCCATCAGGCACAAAATAGCATCCCAGTGTGTTGCCTCTTCTGAGGCACCTCAGGAGATTTTTCAACAACTAGTGTGTCATGTTGTTCTTGAACACACTCACCTCCTGTCCTAGAACCTGCACCAGTTTGCAAGATCTTTTGAATATTTAGTATTGATAGACTCCCAATTGTTCACTATCTTGTTCCTATAGGCACGTGCTTCCTTGTTAGCCTACACAATACACACAAATATTAGAGATGATAGTGAAGTTCCAAAAGCAACCGCAAAATAAAATTTAGTATTCAGTACCTCCACATATCGAGACCACACTTCGTCACTATCAACCGACACCATGTTCTTTTCCCAGTCCCAGCCAAATCCACTTTGAACAAGCATCTTGGTTATGATCTCATAATGCTTTTCAAATGTTTTAATTCTTGATGTTATGTTGTACTTCCAGATGTCAGCATCACATGTGGCTTCCAACAAATTTGAGCATGGCCACCATTGTTGTGATGCTCAACAAGGACGGCCAACAATGGTGCGTACATCTCAGGAGTCCATGTAAGGTAAACCCTACCTTTCTTTGATTTTGGTTCAGTGATGACGTGGAACACACGTTCGTTGGGAGACCCCAATAGGAAGGTATGAAGTAGTGCAGCAGCAATTTTCCCTTGCTAACAATACCAAGGTTTAATCGAACCAGTAGGAATTGGAAGAGCTTCAACACGGTGTCAATCTACTCTGGCGCTTGTAGATCAACGTGGACCAGCACACAACACAATCAAACTACTTTGCCCCAACAAAACAGGAAGGTTGTCAATCTCCCTGGCTTGCCGAATACAAAGGATTAAACGTATGGTGTGTAAAATAAATAAAAGTGCAAAAAATGGACAGCGAGCAAATGAGTGTAAAACATGGTGGAAACGGTGTTTTTATCAGTGTAAAATAAAGGACCGGGGTCCCTAGTTCACTAGAGGTATCTCTCCATAAAACAGATAAACACATGCTGGGTAAACAAATTACAGATGGACAATTGACAAATAGCAAAAGCATGACAATGCATATTATGAGAAGAACAAGTTCATTGCAGTATTTATTAGGCATTACAACAAAATACATAGACCGTTTGCTAGCTGCATCTATGACTAATAATCCACTCGAAGGATTACATCAGTGTCTCCTACAAGTATTAAGTTGCAAGCAACAAATAATTGCAATAAGCAAAGTGTGTAATGTAAACAATGCAAATGACACGTAGACATAGCACCGTTATTTTCTATCTAGTGGCAACAGCACATCCGGAGTCTTAGTCGTGTCTGTCATCTCGAGCCTAGGCAACCAGAGACATGAACCCACTATCTAGCATAAATACCCCCTCTTGGAGACACTAGCAACTACTTGACCAAAGCAACCACTAGCATCGGAGAGCATGCAAGAACATAAATAAAACATATAGATAGATATATGAACAATCTTGATCATAACTTCACAATTCATCGGATCCCAGCAAACACAACATGTAGCATTAGATAAAGATGATCTTGATCATGTTAGGCAGCTCACAAGATCTAAACATGATAGCACAAAGTGGAGAGACTGCCATCTAGCTACTGCTATGGACCCGTAGTCCCATGAGGAACTACTCACGCGTCAGTCCGGAGGAAGGCATGGAGGTGTAGAGCCCTCCGGTGATGATCTCCCCTCTGGCAGGGTGTCGGGAAGAGATTCGGAACCCTCCCGAACTAGGGTTGACGACGACGGCGGCGACGGAACTTTTCATGGATTTTTGATCGGGTGTTTAGGGTTTTCGGGAGACGGAGAATATATAGGCAAAACGGTGGGTCAGGGGGCCACCCAAGGATTCCAGACAACCCCCTGGCGCGGCCCCACCTTCTGCCGCGCTGGGGTGGCATCTGGGCCACCTAGTGCACCACCTCGGCTGCCCTTCGGACTTCGTCTTCGTGTCGATGAAAAACTAGTCCCCGTAAATTTTCGTCCAATTTCGATAATATTTCCTTACTAGCTTTTCTGAAACAAAACGACAACAGAAAACAGGAACTGGCACTGTGGCATCTTGTTAATAGGTTAGTTCCAGAAAATGCATAAAGATGATATATAATGTAAATAAAACATGTGCATTTGTTATAAAACAAGCATGGAACATCAAACATTATAGATACGTTTGAGACGTATCAGCATCCCAAGCTTAGTTCCTACTCGTCCTCGAGTAAGTAAATGATAACAAAAGATAATTTTTGAAGTGACATGCTACCGACATAATCTTGACCAAATAGTAATGTATAGCATGTGAACTGAGATCAAATCATTCAATGTAAATGTCTATAATAGATATTAAGCAAACAATGATAAAGCAAGACAATTAAATAAACTAAAACCTTCCATGGATGATGCTTTGGAGACATGAAACCATACAAGGTTTATCGAAGATGATTTAAGTATTCAGAGTACAAGTTCCATCCTTCTATTCAAGCATCAAGCAATTTTTCACAACACAGAAATGATCTAGTCAAGTAAAAATAAACATGAATGTCATGAATCAACTGTTTCAAAGTTTACTCGATCGGTGAGCGTAAGCATTAGGTATTGGCACCAGAATGTTATGGCAAAAAGAACATTAATGGGGGTTTGGAAAGCCAATGGAAGAAAGTCTTACACAGCTAAAAATGATCATTAGACAGGAGGAAGTCTTATAATCGAAGCTATGCAAGGAGTAGTGATTGCCATGCAACAGATGCACATAGAGCTATAAGTGTATGAAAGTTGTCCAATGGAACTAGTGGGGGTGCATCCAACTCGGTTGCCCACGAAGACCTAGCACTTTTGAGGAGGCTCATGATTGGAATATACAACCCGAGTTCTATAATGAAAAGTTCCCCACATAGTTATAGTGTTATACTAGTAAAACATGAAAACTCTCTCCAATGATGTATAGGTGCTACTAGCACAAGTATGAAAACTCTGAAGCACGGGTGCTACTAGCACAAGTGTAATAACTCTGAAGACTAGGTGCTACATCATGAGCACAAATATGATGACTCTGAAACATGGGTGCTAAACATGAGCACAAGTATGATAACTCTGAAATGCATGTGCTAAACATGAGCACATGTGTGCAATAAAGGATAATAATGTTGCCCCCTCTCTGTTTATTTCTTTCTTTCTTTTTATTTTTCTCTTTTTTCTGTTTTAAAATGGCCTCCATGGCTCTTTCACTTTCTCTCGCTCACAGATAGGGGCAACATCCTAAAATGACAACACCCTTTTGTACAAATAACTCATAAACAACACAACATGATGTATGAACGTAACAACCTCTGCCAGTGTAGCAGGAGGTGCAATGATCTAGCGTCACATGGGTAAAATCGCACATCAGCTGTATATGATCATGCAAAGCACTAAATGAAAATAATGTAAAATGACAACAAGTCATGTAATGTATGATGGAAGCTGCATGGCAATATATCTCGGAATAGCTATGGAAATGCTGTGGTAGGTAGGTACGGTGGCTGCTTTGAGGAAGATGTATAGGCTTATGTGTTGAAGAACAAGAGGAAGTTCTCCCACGGGGTTTGGATGTATGATACGTTTCCAACGTATCAATAATTTTTGATGTTCCATGCTTGTTTTATATCAATTGCCACATGTTTTATATACACTTTATATCATTTTTATACATTTTCTGGGACTAACCTATTAACAAGATGCCACAGTGCCAGTTCCTGTTTTTGCTGTTTTTGTATTCCAGAAAAGCTAGTCTGGAAATATTCTCGGAATTGGACGAAAATTTACGGAGGCCCCTATTTTACCAGAAGACTCCATGGGCCAGAAGGACAAGTCCGGGGGAGGCCCGAGGGCCCCACACGCGGGCTGGGCGCGCCAGGAATCTTCCGGCGCCCTAGGGTGGTGTCGCCCCTCGTGCACCGCCTCGCGACGCCCTTTGGACTATATATTGCCCCTGACCTAAAACTCACGGAACAATTGACGATTTCCCCAGAAAAGTTCCAGAGCGCCGCCGCCATCCGAAACCAAGTTTCGGGGGTCAGAAGTTCCTGTTCCGGCACCCTGCCGGGACGGGGATTGACCCCCGGAGCCTTCTCCATCGACGCCGCCGCCTCCATCATGCTCCGTGAGTAGTTCCCCCATGGACTACGGGTTCTAGCTGTAGCTAGTTGGTACTCTCTCTCCCATGTACTTCAATACAATGATCTCATGAGCTGCCTTACATGATTGAGATCCATATGATGTAATCGGTGTTGTGTTTGTTGGGATCCGATGAATATTGAATACTATGTCAAGTTGATTATCAATCTATCTTATATGTTATTTAAGATCTTGCATGCTCTCCGGTACTTGTGGTTACCTTGATCAAGTAGTTGCCTGTATCTCCAAGAGAGAGTATTTATGCTAGATAGTGGGTTCATGCCTCCATTTAACCTGGGACAGTGACAGAAAGTTCTAAGGTTGTGGATGTGCTGTTGCCACTAGGGATAACCTAACGATGCTATGTCCACGGGCATATGTGTTTGTTTACATTACGCACTTTACTTAATGCAATTATCCGTTGCTTGCAACTTAATACCAACGGGGACTCGGATGACAACCCGGCGGTGGATTATTAGTCATAGATGCTGTTGGATAACGGTCTATGTATTTGTCGTAATGCCCAATTAAATATCATAGTAGTCATCATGTCATATATATGCATTGTCATGCGCTCAATATTCTGTCAATTGCCCAACTGTAATTTGTTCACCCAACACTTGTTATTGGAGAGTTACCACTAGTGTAGATAGCTGGGAACCCCGGTCCATCTGTAATCATCATTGCTTTTCCGTCAACTCCACGCAAGCAACTATTTTCTGGTGCCATTGCTTCTGTGTTACTGCTACTGCTCTCATATTACTGCTGCTTTCACATCACGTTTGTTACTAGTGCTTTCTCAGGTGTGGTGGAATTGACAACTCCGCTGCTAAGGCTTATAAGTATTCTTTGTCTCCCCTTGTGTCGAATCAATAAATTTGGGTTTTACTTCCCTCGAAGACTGTTGCGATCCCCTATACTTGTGGGTTATCAAGACTATTTTCTGGCGCCGTTGCCGGGGAGCATAGCTCTACTCATAAGTTCACCTGGGGAGTACACTCTACCTCTCTCTCTGTTTTTATTTTATTTTGTTTTGTCTAGTTTACTTTTGTCTAGTTTTATTTTGCTTAGTTTATTTCTGTTTAGTTTGTTTTGTTTAGTTTACTTTTGTTTAGTTTATTTTTGTCTAGTTTTATTTTTCTTATATACCCGAAAATCCATAAAAATTTAAAAACCGAAAATCTAAAAAAAACTGTTGCTATGGAAGAACATGCTAGAACCTCTATGTTTATGGAAGCTAAAGAATTATATATAAAGTATAGAGAATCAAGAGAGGGTAAAATCATGAGAGGCATGTTAAAAAAGTTAAATCAAATTGCTGAAATTTTGCTGGAACGCCATGATATAAATTGTTGCTCTGAACAAGATACTAAACATCTTAAATTCCAATGTGGCTTTAGTGAAGAAGTTTTAATTATGAACTATCATTGGAATAACTATATTCATTTGGGAGCTGAACAAGTAGAACAATTTGTTACATTTGTGGAGCTTCTGAAATAGATTCCTTCATGGCTAAAAATTATGAAACCTGTGTTGCTTGTAATAAACTTAAAGAAACGGTCTCTTTTATTCTTGATTATTGCCTAGAAAATTTCAGCAATAATTGTTATATCATTGATTATAAAGAGAGACTCATTAATGCACAAGAATGCACTCACAATTTGCAGGAACCTGTAGAAGAAGAAACTATTGCTGAAGCTGAAAGCTCATTGGATGAAAAAGAGGAGGAGAGTGATGAACAAAAGGAGGAAGAATGGAGTAGCTACCCATGCCTACCTTCTAATGAGAGTAACTCTTTATCTCTTACACTATTTGATTGCCCTCCATGCTTACCAAAGGAGGATGAATGTTATGTTCCTGTGGATTCTCTTGAAAATTCCCTATGAGTAAAACTTGTGGAAATGATTATGCTACTGATATTTATGATAATCCATGCTATTTTGATAAATCTTATGATAATCCTTTATTTGTGCCTAATTTCGAAATGCATGGTAATGAGAAAGTTTGCTTAGAAAATGTTTATGATAAAGCTCTAGATGATGGTCCTATATTGGTTGATAATATTAATTGTACTACTAATGAAAATGGGATTGGAGAGGTCTTGACTTTATCTAGGAGTCCCATACCTCTTGAGAATGATCAATCATCTTGTTATAAAATTGTTAAAAGTGGGTTTGAAAGTTTTAATCCCACTATTTTTGAGCTTGATAAGAATTATGTGTTTTAGATCATGAAAAGCATGCTTTATGTGATAGTTATATTGTTGAGTTTGTTCATGATGCTACTGAAAATTATTATGAGAGAGGAAAATATGGTTGTAGAAATTTTCATGGTACTAAAGCACCTCTCTATATGCTGAAAGTTCTGAAGTTACTCTTGTTTTATCTTCCTATGCTTGTCACTTTGTTCTTCATGAATTTATTTGTGTACAAGATTCCTATGCATAGGAAGTGGGTTAGACTTAAATGTGTTTCGAATTTGCTTCTTGATGCTCCTTTTGCTTCATTTTCTATTTTTATGTGAGCATCTTTAAAACTATCAAGCCTAGCTAAAAGGCATTAAAGAAAAGCGCTTATGGGAGGCAACCCATTTTATTTTTCTGCAATTTTTCTTTTATTGAGTCAAGGAGGTTGTTTACTTCTGTAGCAACTCCTTTGTATCTTTACTTTCTTGCATTGTTGTGCCAAGAGTAGTCTCTAATGATAAGATGTTGCTAATTTTGATTGCTGCGCAGGAACAGATTTCTGCTGTTCACTGTACGAAATTCCTAAAATCACCAGATTGTGAATTAAATCTGAAATTTTTGTGCGTAATCCTGATATATGTATGCATCTTTCGTTAGTTCAACGTTTTTCGATTTGAGTCCCGTAAGTGCCTCGAAAAAATTCATCTTTACTGGCTGTTCTGTTTTGACAGATTCTGTCTCTGTTTTTTGCATTGTCTCTTGTGGGCTTTAAGCAAGGTTCTCTAGACGTGGAGGGCTGTAGCTAATGTTTTATTGAGTTCTTGCAATGTGTCACAACAGAACCAGTGGATTAAAGTTTTTGAGTACTAACCCCTCTAATGAGAATTACGTTGAGTTTGGTGTGGCGGAAGTTTTCAAGGGTCAAGAGGGAAGAGTGATATAATAGGATGAAGAAGAGTGAAGAGCTCAAGCTTGGGGAGGCTCCCATGGATCTCCCCAGCATATTTCAAGAAGACTCAAGCGTCTAAGCTTGGGGATGCCCAAGGCATCCCCTTCTTCATCGGCAAAATTATCAGGTCATCTCTAGTGAAACTATATTTTAATTCTTTCACATCATATGTGCTTTTCTTGGAGCGTCTGTGTGCTTTTATTTTCAGTATTGCACTTTTATTTTCAATAAAGCTTGACTGGACCCTAGCATTCTTGATTGGGAGAGAGACACGCTCCGCTTTTTCATGAGAATACTCCTATTCTTCACTTATATTTGTTGAGTATTCATATCTAGCGCTGTTCAGCTTTTAGCTCTTGTTTTCATGTATCTCTTGTCAGAGCTATTAGCTTTCTTTTGTAGAAAGTACTCTCTTGCTTCACTTATATTTGTTTGGAGAGTTGATTAAATAAATTGATTGGTGTTTGGTTGGTTCAGAAAATGTTGCATGTGGTAATTGGTATAAGGAAAAACTTGCTTAATCTTGTAGATCACTAATTGGATAACTTGATGCTTGTCAATTGTTTTGAGTTAACAAGTAGATCATGATTAAATTTGTGCATCACATGAGTTAAGCCTATTAGTGAAGAACTACCGTAAAGCTTGTTGAAAATTTGGTTTGCATCGGTGGTATCTCTAAGGTCTAGATATTTTCTAATAACAGGGTTTGGTTAACAAGGAAGACGGTATGAAGTCTTATAACGTTTGCAATATGTTTGTCATATAAAACTTGGTGTACGGGTTGATATTCTTGTTTGCTTACATAAACCTTGCTAGCCTAAACTCTGTACTGAGAGGGAATGCTTCTCGTGCATCCAAATCCTTGAGCCAAAATCCATGCCATTTGTGTCCACCATAACTACCTATATGTGGTATTTCCTTGCCACTCCAAGTAAATTTTTCATGTGCTACCTTTAAATTATTCAAAATGTTATTATTCCCTTTTTGTGTCAATGTTTACTAGCTCATGAGGAATTAGTGTGGTTATTCTTTATTCTATTTGTCAAATGGACTTTTACACCTGGACTAGTGGCATATACATCCGCTTATCCAATAACTTGCAAAAAGAGCTGGCAACGGGGTGCCCAGTCCCAATTAATTACAACTTTAACCAATTAATTCTCTTCACACTTTTGCCCTGATTCATCAGTAAGCAATGACAAACAGTGAAATACCTGCATGTGTGTAAACCAAAGAGAAAGAGGGATGATCTGCCTTGCTGGTAGAAATAACGTCCTTCATGGGAGCCGCTCTTAAAAGTCCGTTTGACAGGTAGAATACTGTTCTCACCCGCTACCATTCGTTGACAATTAACAAACACCTCTCAAAAATAGATACTCCTCCATGGTATGTGATTGATGGAAGGCACCCGAGGATTCGGTTAGCCATGGCTTGTGTTAGCAAGGTTGGGAGGAGTATCAAATATTTTATGCAATCTCTATATGCTTTCAAAAACCTAAAAGCTCTAGCACATGACTTAATCCCTGCTTCCCTCTGCGAAGGGCCTTTCTTTTACTTTTATGTTGAGTCAGTTTTCCTATTCTTTCTGTCTTCCACAAGCAAACACTAGTGTCAACTTTGTTACAACATGCGTTATATGCTACGTATTGGACTTGTTATACTACTTTGTGTTGACGATATCCATGAGATAAATATGTTGAAAGTTGAAGCAAATGCTGAAACTTAATTCTTCCTTTGTGTTGATTAAATACCTTTTATTAGAAACTATTGCTTTATGAGTTAACACTTATGCAAAACTGTTTGATGCTTGTCTCGAAAGTACTATTCATGAAAACGTTTAGCTTGTGTGATTCATTGTTTACTCATTATCTATTTGGTAGCAAATTATAGACCATTGACTTGGATCACTTCATTCATTTACATGTGCCTTGCAATATTATATGATCAAGATTATGATGGTAGCATGTCACCTCAAAAATTATTTGTTTTTATCGTTTACCTACTCGAGGACGAGTAGGAACTAAGCTTGGGGATGCTGATACGTCTCAAACGTATCTATAATTTTTGATGTTCCATGCTTGTTTTATATCAATTGCTACATGTTTTTATACACTTTATATCATTTTTATACATTTTCTGGGACTAACCTATTAACAAGATGCCACAGTGCCAGTTCCTGTTTTCTGCTGTTTTTGTATTCCAGAAAAGCTAGTCTGGAAATATTCTCGGAATTGGACGAAAATTTACGGAGGCCCCTATTTTACCAGAAGACTCCATGGGCCAGAAGGACAAGTCCGGGGGAGGCCCGAGGGCCCCACACGTGGGCTGGGCGCGCCAGGAATCTTCCGGCGCCCTAGGGTGGTGTCGCCCCTCGTGCACCGCCTCGCGACGCCCTTTGGACTATATATTGCCCCTGACCTAAAACTCACGGAACAATCGACGATTTCCCCAGAAAAGTTCCAGAGCGCCGCCGCCATCCGAAACCAAGTTTCGGGGGTCAGAAGTTCCTGTTCCGGCACCCTGCCGGGAGGGGATTGACCCCCGGAGCCTTCTCCATCGACGCCGCCGCCTCCATCATGCTCCGTGAGTAGTTCCCCCATGGACTACGGGTTCTAGCTGTAGCTAGTTGGTACTCTCTCTCCCATGTACTTCAATACAATGATCTCATGAGCTGCCTTACATGATTGAGATCCATATGATGTAATCGGTGTTGTGTTTGTTGGGATCCGATGAATATTGAATACTATGTCAAGTTGATTATCAATCTATCTTATATGTTATTTAAGATCTTGCATGCTCTCCGGTACTTGTGGTTACCTTGATCAAGTAGTTGCCTGTATCTCCAAGAGAGAGTATTTATGCTAGATAGTGGGTTCATGCCTCCATTTAACCTGGGACAGTGACAGAAAGTTCTAAGGTTGTGGATGTGCTGTTGCCACTAGGGATAACCTAACGATGCTATGTCCACGGGCATATGTGTTTGTTTACATTACGCACTTTACTTAATGCAATTATCCGTTGCTTGCAACTTAATACCAACGGGGGACTCGGATGACAACCCGGTGGTGGATTATTAGTCATAGATGTTGTTGGATAACGGTCTATGTATCTTGTCGTAATGCCCAATTAAATATCATAGTAGTCATCATGTCATATATATGCATTGTCATGCGCTCAATATTCTGTCAATTGCCCAACTGTAATTTGTTCACCCAACACTTGTTATTGGAGAGTTACCACTAGTGTAGATAGCTGGGAACCCCGGTCCATCTGTAATCATCATTGCTTTTCCGTCAACTCCACGCAAGCAACTATTTTCTGGTGCCATTGCTTCTGTGTTACTGCTACTACTGCTCTCATATTACTGCTGCTTTCACATCACGTTTGTTACTAGTGCTTTCTCAGGTGTGGTGGAATTGACAACTCCGCTGCTAAGGCTTATAAGTATTCTTTGTCTCCCCTTGTGTCGAATCAATAAATTTGGGTTTTACTTCCCTCGAAGACTGTTGCGATCCCCTATACTTGTGGGTTATCAATGTACTGGCGAAGTATGCAACAACTCTCAATGTGAGAAGAAGGCAATGCACATCACCGAAGAGGCTAGCAAAATTTGGATGATGGAAGTGCCAAAAACCGTAGCTCAACATTAGTCAAAAATAACTCACAAGCTTATTGTAAGCAACTAGCAGGTTCAACATTAAGAGCATGATTAAAATTTACTCCAAGGAGGGTCGTTCACGGCGGCACAAGTACCCCGTGACATCCCTCGACCTTAGCACACAACTATGTTATTACGAATTACTTTCAGACAAGAACGGCTATCAAGACCAACTACACCTTCAACAATTAGTAGAGTTTGTAGTACGGAACAATTTTTAACGACAACAACCACTAATAAATTTTAACTTAAATAACCAGCAAGCTATAACATCTATTTATTTAATATCACAAAACATTTTCAAGGAATCAAGTTATCACAGTTCAATGATCTACAAGACTATGCAAGTTTTTCATTATAACACTACCACATGCGTAACATTTTCTATTCCAACCAAACACCAATCAACTTATTTGAACAACTATCCAAACAAATATAAGTGAAGAAAGAGATTACTTTCTACAAAAGAACTAATAGCTCTGAACAAGAGATACATGAAAAACAAGAGCTAGAAGCTAAGCAGAGCAAAAACAGAATACTCAACAAGTATAAGTAAAAACCAGGAGTATTCTAGGAAAAAGCGGAGCGTGTCTCTCTCCCACACAAGAATGATAGGATCCAACTTAGTTATGATCAGAGAACAAAATATAAACAAACTGAAAATAAAACACACAGACGCTCCAAGAACAACACTTAAAATGTGAAGCAATAAAAATATAGTCTCACTAGAGATGACCTGATAATTTATTGATGAAGAAGGGGATGCCTTGGGCATCCCCAAGCTTAGACGATTGAGTCTTCTTGGAATATGCAGAGGAGGTCCATGGGAGCCTCCCCAAGCCTGAGTCTTTTTATATCATCCTTCTCTCTTAATACTTGAAAACTTCCTTCACACAAAACTTCTCATAAACTTCATTAGAGGGTTAGTGCCTCGAAATATTAATCCACTTGGTTCTGTAAAGACACATTGCAAGCACTCATTTTTAACATAATCTACTGTTACCAGCCTTATATGATGCTCTCTACCCTTAGAGAACCTCACTTAACACTCGCAAAAGAGAGAATGCAAAATAAAGACAGAATCTGTCAAAATCAGAACAGTCCGTAAAGACTAATTTTTTCGAGGCACTTGTGTTGCTCAAATCAGAAAATGATAAACTAACGAAAGATAGGTATAAATCTGAGTCTTCTGCACAAAAACTTTTAGATCAAGATCGCGTTCTGTGATTTTTGGATTTTCGTACAGTGAAGAGCAGAAATCTGTTTCTGGACAGCAAACTCATTTTTAACACTTTCTTGCTATTAGAGACTTTTCTTGTCACAAAAACAAAAACAAAAGATACAAAGGTGTTATTACAGAGGTAAAAACAACCTTGACTCAAGAAAATAAAGAAAATAACAGGAAATGAAAATGGGTTGCCTCCCATAAGCGCTTCTCTTTAAAATCTTTTAGCTAGGCATAAAGCAAAAATCAAGTATTGTACGTCATATTTATAGTGTCAAAGTGTCTTCCCTTAGATCTCTTACCTTTTTTCTTTGGAAAAAGATGCTTGCTTCTTGCCGTAGAGTGGAAAACCATGGTTCCTTCGTGCATGTCAATAACAGCTCTAACAAGTTTCAAAAATGATCTCCCAAGTATTATTTGTCCCTCACTTGCACATTCAATAACATAGTAATCAATAGAAATGAAGGTACCAAATAGTTTTGCTTGAACATGTTCTGCTATTCCCAAAGGGATCTTGATAGAGTTATCAACAATGTTCAAATGATTTGTGCATTCAGAGAGTCCCCACAGATTTAAGTAATCATAAATAGATTTAGGCATAAGGTAAAATTCGGTCACAATATCACAAATAGCATGAAAAAAATTTCCTTCAATTTCGATTTTAATAGAGGGAATCCAATTGGGTGAAGATTTTGTTTCAAAAGTAACTTGTGGTACCTTATAAAGGGCACCCTCATGCAACTCACGAACCATACTATGAACATTTCCTATGCTAGACAGATTTATCTCAAGAGCATCCAACCTACTAGAAATATTTTCCAGGGTTGATTCCATTTTGTTGTTTGTTGATGAGGATGATGCTATTAGGCTTTTTATAGCGTTAAAGGCTTGATCTCCATAATGCCGGAGGAAATTGATGACGTGAAACACACGTTCGTTGGGAGACCCCAAGAGGAAGGTATGATGTAGTCAGCAGCAAGTTTTCCCTCAGAAAGAAACCAAGGTTATCGAACCAGTAGAAGCAGCAACTCTTCAGAAGGTTGTCAACGGCGCCAGAAAAATAGCTGTCGCAGGGAGTCTGGACTGTTGACGTGGAATCTGCACACAACTCAATCAAACTACTTTGCCCCAACGAAACAGTGAGGTTGTCAATCTCACTGGCTTGCTGAAAACAAAGGATTAAACGTATGGTGTGGAAAATGAGTATTAAATTGCAGAGAATGAAAAAGGAACAGTTTGCAGTTTGTGGTTGTTTAATCAGTGTAAAAGAATGGACCGGGGTCCACAGTTCACTAGTGGTGTCTCTCCATAAAAGATAACTAACATGTTGGGTGAACAAATTACAGCTGGGCAATTGACGAATAGTGAGCGCATGACAATGCATATACATGACATGTTGACTACTATGATATTTAATTGGGCATTACGACATAATACATAGATCGTTATCCAACAGCATCTATGACTAATAATCCACCGCCGGGTTGTCATCCGAGTCCCCCGTTGGTATTAAGTTGCAAGCAACGGATAATTGCATTAAGTAAAGTGCGTAATGTAAACAAACACATATGTCCGTGGACATAGCATCGTTAGGTTATCCCTAGTGGCAACAGCACATCCACAACCTTAGAACTTTCTGTCACTGTCCCAGGTTAAACGGAGACATGAACCCACTATCTAGCATAAATACTCTCCCTTGGAGTTACAAGCATCTACTTGGCCAAAGCATCTACGAGTAACGGAAAGCATGCAAGATCTTAAATAACATATAAGATAGATTGATAATCAACTTGACATAATATTCAATATTCATCGGATCCCAGCAAACACAACATGTAGCATTACAATAATATGATCTTGATCATGTAGGGCAGCTCACAAGATCTAAACATGATGGCACAAAGTGGAGAGACAACCATCTAGCTACTACTATGGACCCGTAGTCCAAGGATGAACTACTCACGCATCACTCCGGAGGCAGGCATGGCGATGTAGAAGCCTCCGGTGACGATTCCCCTCTCCGGCAGGGTGCCGGGAAGAGGTTCTGAACCCTCCCGAGCTAGGGTTGACGATGGCGGCGTCTCTGGAACTTTTCGTGGATATTTGCTCAGGTACTTAGGGTTTTCGTGTCGGGGGGAATAAGTAGGCGAAAGGGCGGCGGCTGCGGACCCCCGAGGGGCCCACACCACCCCAGGGCGCGGCAGAGGGGGGAACCGCGCCCTCCTGGCGTGTGGGGCCCTGGTGGCCCTCCTCTGCTGCTCCTTTGCTCCGTCAGGCGTGTTCTGGAAAAATAGGCACCCCCGTGTAGTTTCGTCCAATTCCGAGAATATTTCCAGACTAGCTTTTCTGGAATACAAAAACAGCAGAAAACAGGAACTGGCACTTCGGCATCTTGTTAATAGGTTAGTCCCAAAAAATGTATAAAAGTGATATAAAGTAGATGCAAAACATGTAGCAATTGGTATAAAACAAGCATGGAACATCAAAAATTATAGATACGTTTGAGACGTATCAGCATCCCCAAGCTTAGTTCCTACTCGTCCTCGAGTAGGTAAACGATAAAAACAAAATAATTTTTGAGGTGACATGCTACTATCATAATCTTGATCATGTAATATTGCAAGGCACATGTAAATGAATGAAGTGATCCAAATCAATGGTCTATAATTTGCTATCAAATAGATAATGAGTAAACAATGAATCACACAAGCTAAACGTTTTCATGAATAGTACTTTCGAGACAAGCATCAAACAGTTTTGCATAAGTGTTAACTCATAAAGCAATAGTTTCTAACAAAAGGTATTTAATCAACACAAAGGAAGAATTTAGTTTCAGCATTTGCTTCAACTTTCAACATATTTATCTCATGGATATTGTCAACACAAAGTAGTATAACAAGTCTAATACATTGCATATAACACATGTTGTAACAAAATTGACACTAGTGTTTGCTTGTGGAAGACAGAAAGAATAGGAAAACTGATTCAACATAAAAGTAAAAGAAAGGCCCTTTCGCAGAGGGAAGCAGGGATTAAATCATGTGCTAGAGCTTTTAGGTTTTTGAAAGCATATAGAGATTGCATAAAATATTTGATACTCCTCCCAACCGTGCTAACACAAGCCATGGCTAACCGAATCCTCGGGTGCCTTCCATCAATCACTTACCATGGAGGAGTATCTATTTTTGAGAGGTGTTTGTTAATTGTCAATGAATGGTAGCGGGTGAGAACAGTATTCTACCTGTCGAACGGACTTTTAAGAGCGGCTCCCATGAAGGACGTTATTTCTACCAGCAAGGCAGATCATCCCTCTTTCTCTTTGGTTTACACACATTCAGGTATTTCACTGTTTGTCATTGCTTACTGATGAATCAGGGCAAAAGTGTGAAGATAATTAATTGGTTAAAGTTGTAATTAATTGGGACTGGGCACCCCGTTGCCAGCTCTTTTTGCAAGTTATTGGATATATAAGTGAAGAGAGTACTTTCTACAAGAGCGTGTCTCTCTCAAGATAATTAAGTGAAGCAAGAGAGTACTTTCTACAAAAGAAAGCTAATAGCTCTGACAAGAGATACATGAAAACAAGAGCTAAAAGCTGAACAGCGCTAGATATGAATACTCAACAAATATAAGTGAAGAATAGGAGTATTCTCATGAAAAAGCGGAGCGTGTCTCTCTCCCAATCAAGAATGCTAGGGTCCAGTCAAGCTTTATTGAAAATAAAAATGCAATACTGAAAATAAAAAGCACACAGACGCTCCAAGAAAAGCACATATGATGTGAAAGAATTAAAATATAGTTTCACTAGAGATGACCTGATAATTTTGACGATGAAGAAGGGGATGCCTTGGGCATCCCCAAGCTTAGACGCTTGAGTCTTCTTGAAATATGCTGGGGAGATCCATGGGAGCCTCCCCAAGCTTAAGCTCTTCACTCTTCTTGATCCTATTATATCATCCTTCTCTCTTGACCCTTGAAAACTTCCGTCACACCAAACTCAAAGTAGATCTCATTAGAGGGTTAGTGCATAATCAAAAATTCACATGTTCTGTAAAGACGCAATATGATTTGTTACTTTAAACATTAGCTACAGCCACTGATGTTATGTGAAGCTCTTCCACCCAAAAAAGAATTTCACTCAACACTAGTAAAAGAGAGAATGCGAAAAATAAAAAGGCATAATCTGTCTAAAACAGAACAGTCCGCAAAGACGAATTTTTTCGAGGCACTTACGACGCTCAGATCGAGAAACTCTGAACTAATGAAAGTTTCAGACATTCATAAAGATTACGCACAAAAAATTTCAGATTTTTTAACAATCTGGTGATTTTAGGAATTTCGTACAGTGAACAGCAAAAATCTGTTTCTGCGCAGCAATCAAAATTAAGCATCATCTTATCATTAGAGGCTACTCTTGGCACAACAATGCGAGAAAATAAAGATACAAAGGAGTTGCTACAGAAGTAAACAAACTCCTTGACTCAATAAAAGAAAAATTGCAGAAAATAAAATGGGTTGCCTCCCATAAGCGCTTTTCTTTAACGCCTTTTAGCTAGGCACAAAGCATGCATCAAGTATTACCAAGTGAAGAAGCATCAACATTGTAGTTTGTTCGAACAATAGAATCATAAGGTGGCTTAATCTTCTTCCTAGGAAAGTGTTCCATACCTTTCTTGAGAGGAAATTGATATTTTATATTCCCTTCTTTCATATCAATAATAGCACCTACAGTCCTAAGAAAAGGTCTTCCCAACACAATAGGGCATGATGGATTGCACTCAATATCCAAGACAATAAAATCAACGGGGACATAATTGTTGTTAACCATGATAAGAACATCATCAATTCTTCCCAAAGGTTTTTTAATAGTAGAATCAACAAGGTGAACATCCAAGTAACAATTTTCCAAAGGTGCTAAATCAAGCATATCATATAATCTTTTAGGCATAACAGAAATACTAGCACCAAGGTCACACAAAGCATTGCAATCAAAGTCATTCAATTTCAATTTAATGATGGGCTCCCAACCATCTTCTAACTTCCTAGGGATAGAAGCTTCATGCTTTAATTTCTCTTCCCTAACTTGCATAAGAGCATTAGTAATATGTTTAGTAAAAGCCATGTTTATAGCACTAGCATTAGGACTTCTAGCTAGCTTTTGCAAGAACTTAATTACTTCAGAAATATTGCAACCATCAAAATCAAAGTCATTATTATCAAAAGTAATGGAGTTATTCTCTTCCTTATTGCTAGAAATTTCAGCATCTTTATCAAGGACAGTTTCAGAGTTATCAGGCAATTTAGGACATTTTGCAATAGAAGTGGAAACATTACCAACACCAACTATCTTGCCATTAATGGTAGGAGGTTTGTTAACACTTGAGTTTGAAGCATTTTCAGAAGTAGTAATAGTATAAACTCTAGCAATATTGTTCTTTCTAGCAATTTCATCCTCTCTTTCCCATCTAGCATGCAATTCAGCTAACATCCTCACATTGTTATCAATTTTAACTTGTATAGCATTGGCTACGGCAAAGGTATTACTCTCAATTGTTTCGGGCTTAGCTGCCATCTTATTAATCAAAGAGGATTGTGTTTCTGACATCAATGAAATACAAGTTTCAGCATGAGAAATTTTACCTTGCAAACCAGAAATCTCCCTATTCAAATTCTCAAGTTGATGGCTTATATTTTTTAGCATAGCAGATTGTTCATCCATAGTCCTAGTAAACAGTTGGTTTTGCTCATATTGCTTTTGCATAAAAATTTAGTGGCCTTTTCAATTTCTAGCATCCTTTCCTCACTAGGCATTCTTGTTCTACCATAGGAATCTCCATAACCATTGCCACTATTAGAAGGATAGGGCCTATAATTGCTATTACCAAAATTATTCCTATAAGCATTGTTGTTGAAATTATTATTTTTAATGAAGTTCACATCAACATGCTCTTCTTGAGCAACCAAAGAAGCTAAAGGAACATTATTTGGATCAACATGTGTTTGACCATTTGCAAGCATAGACATAATAGTATCAATTTTGGCACTCAAGGAGGAGGTTTCCTCAACAGAATTTACCTTCTTACCTGTTGGAGCTCTCTCGGTGTGCCACTCAGAATAATTAATCATCATATCATCAAGAAGCTTTGTTGCAGCACCCAAAGTGATGGACATAAAGGTACCTCCAGCGGCCGAATCCAATAAATTCCTCGAAGAAAAATTTAATCCTGCATAGAAGGTTTGGATGATCATCCAAGTAGTCAGTCCATGAGTGGGACAATTTTTAACCAATGATTTCATTCTCTCCCATGCTTGAGCAACATGTTCATTATCAAATTGCTTAAAATTCATTATGCTACTTCTCAAAGAAATAATCTTAGCAGGAGGATAATATTTTCCAATAAAAGCATCTTTGCATTTAGTCCATGAATCAATACTATTTCTAGGCAAAGATAGCAACCATTCTTTAGCACGTCCTCTCAAGGAGAAAGGAAAAAGTTTCAGTTTAATAATATCACCATCTACTTCCTTGAGCTTTTGCATTTCACAAAGTTCAACAAAGTTATTAAGGTGAACAGCAGCATCATCAGTACTAACACCAGAAAATTGCTCTTTCATAACAAGATTTAAAAGTGCAGGTTTAATTTCATAAAATTCTGCTGAAGCAGCAGGTGGAGCAATAGGTGTGCATATGAAATCATTGTTGTTCGTGCTAGTGAAATCACACAACTTAGTGTTCTCAGGAGTACTCATTTTAGCAGAAATAAAAACAGTACAGAAAATAACTTGAAAGTAAACTAGATGCAAGTAACTAATTTTTTTGTGTTTTTGATAATTGAAAGCAAACAAGATAAAATAAAATAAACTAAGCAAGACAAAAACAAAGTAAAGAGATTGGAAGCGTGAAACTCCCCTTGCAGAAGACTGCTGTCTCCCCGGCAACGGCGCCAGAAAAATAGCTTGATGACGTGAAACACACGTTCGTTGGGAGACCCCAAGAGGAAGGTATGATGTAGTCAGCAGCAAGTTTTCCCTCAGAAAGAAACCAAGGTTATCGAACCAGTAGGAGCAGCAACTCTTCAGAAGGTTGTCAACGGCGCCAGAAAAACAGCTGTCGCAGGGAGTCTGGACTGTTGACGTGGAATCTGCACACAACACAATCAAACTACTTTGCCCCAACGAAACAGTGAGGTTGTCAATCTCACTGGCTTGCTGAAAACAAAGGATTAAACGTATGGTGTGGAAAATGAGTATTAAATTGCAGAGAATGAAAAAGGAACAGTTTGCAGTTTGTGGTTGTTTAATCAGTGTAAAAGAATGGACCGGGGTCCACAGTTCACTAGTGGTGTCTCTCCATAAAAGATAACTAACATGTTGGGTGAACAAATTACAGCTGGGCAATTGACGAATAGTGAGCGCATGACAATGCATATACATGACATGTTGACTACTATGATATTTAATTGGGCATTACGACATAATACATAGATCGTTATCCAACAGCATCTATGACTAATAATCCACCGCCGGGTTGTCATCCGAGTCCCCCGTTGGTATTAAGTTGCAAGCAACGGATAATTGCATTAAGTAAAGTGCGTAATGTAAACAAACACATATGTCCGTGGACATAGCATCGTTAGGTTATCCCTAGTGGCAACAGCACATCCACAACCTTAGAACTTTCTGTCACTGTCCCAGGTTAAACGGAGACATGAACCCACTATCTAGCATAAATACTCTCTCTTGGAGTTACAAGCATCTACTTGGCCAAAGCATCTACGAGTAACGGAAAGCATGCAAGATCTTAAATAACATATAAGATAGATTGATAATCAACTTGACATAATATTCAATATTCATCGGATCCCAGCAAACACAACATGTAGCATTACAATAATATGATCTTGATCATGTAGGGCAGCTCACAAGATCTAAACATGATGGCACAAAGTGGAGAGACAACCATCTAGCTACTGCTATGGACCCGTAGTCCAAGGATGAACTACTCACGCATCACTCCGGAGGCAGGCATGGCGATGTAGAAGCCTCCGGTGACGATTCCCCTCTCCGGCAGGGTGCCGGGAAGAGGTTCTGAACCCTCCCGAGCTAGGGTTGACGATGGCGGCGTCTCTGGAACTTTTCGTGGATATTTGCTCAGGTACTTAGGGTTTTCGCGTCGGGGGAATAAGTAGGCGAAAGGGCGGCGGCTGCGGACCCCCGAGGGGCCCACACCACCCCAGGGCGCGGCAGAGGGGGCCGCGCCCTCCTGGCGTGTGGGGCCCTGGTGGCCCTCCTCTGCTGCTCTTTGCTCCGTCAGGCGTGTTCTGGAAAAATAGGCACCCCCGTGTAGTTTCGTCCAATTCCGAGAATATTTCCAGACTAGCTTTTCTGGAATACAAAAACAGCAGAAAACAGGAACTGGCACTTCGGCATCTTGTTAATAGGTTAGTCCCAAAAAATGTATAAAAGTGATATAAAGTAGATGCAAAACATGTAGCAATTGGTATAAAACAAGCATGGAACATCAAAAATTATAGATACGTTTGAGACGTATCAGAAATCTCCTCCAACTATAGAGTCTAAGGCATACCTATAGCAAAGAATAATACCAAAATAGAAACTACTCCGTAATAGAGTTAGGGTAATTCTTGGTTCAGTTTTTTCATATGATTCTAAGATTCTAACCCAAGCCTCTTTAAAACTCTCTCCACTCCATTGTTTAAAAGTAAGAATTTCAGTTTCAGGTGTCATAACATAAGGAGTAGAACTATCCATAGTAACTACGCAAAAGATAAAACTAGACAAAACCGAAATAAAACTAGGTGCTGATTTTTTTTTGTAGTTTTTAGTTCTTAAAGCAAACAAGATAAAATAAACTAAGCAAGACAAAACAAAGTAATAAAAGAGGTGATGCGAAACTCCCCTTGCTGTAGCTTCCAATTCCCTGGCAACTGTGCCAGAAAAGTGCTTGCTGATGTGGAACACACATTCGTTGGGTGACCCCAAGATGAAGGTATGAAGTAGTGCAGCAGCAATTTTCTGTTACTAACAATATCAAGGTTTAATCGAACCAGTAGGAATTGGAAGAGCTTCAACACGGTGTCAATCTACTCTGGCGCTTGTAGATCAACGTGGACCTGCACACAACACAATCAAACTACTTTGCCCCAACGAAACAGGAAGGTTGTCAATCTCCCTGGCTTGCCGAATACAAAGGATTAAACGTATGGTGTGTAAAATAAATAAAAGTGCAAAAATGGATAGCGAGCAAATGAGTGTAAAACATGGCAGAAACGGTGTTTTTATCAGTGTAAAATAAAGGACCGGAGTCCACAGTTCACTAGAGGCATCTCTCCATAAAACAGATAAACATATGCTGGGTAAACAAATTACAACTGGACAATTGACAAATAGCAAAACCATGACAATGCATATTATGACAAAAACAAGTTCATTGTAGTATTTATTAGGCATCTATACCTCTTATAAAGTAAAACCCCACTAAGTGCATTAATTATTTTTCTATCTCAACATGCAAGCTATCCACATCACCTACTATTTTAGCCAATCATTTGTCCATGTCATCTCCATTAACAATAATTATTAATAGTATATCTTTCATGCATATCCATGCAATCTTTTTTTAGCCATATAACTGTCACTAATATTTAGTCCTTAAATATTTAACAATTTCATACAAATTAAATTTAGTGTTTTGACTATTGTGATTCACATAATAATAGTTTAAAGAGATTCCCGCTGCAACGCGCGGGGTATTTTTCTAGTTATAACAAAATACATAGACCGCTTGCTAGCTGCATCTATGACTAATAATCCACTCGAAGGATAACAACAGTGTCTCCTACAAGTATTAAGTTGCAAGCAACAAATAATTGCAATAAGCAAAGTGTGTAATGTAAACAATGCAAATGACACGTAGACATAGCATCGTTGTTTTCTATCTAGTGGCAACAGCACATCCGGAGTCTTAGTCGTGTCTGTCATCTCGAGCCTAGGCAATCAGAGACATGAACCCACTATCTAGCATAAATACCCCCTCTTGAAGACACTAGCAACTACTTGGATATATGAACAATCTTGATCATAACTTCACAATTCATCGGATCCCAGCAACACACAACATGTAGCATTAGATAAAGATGATCATGATCATGTTAGGCAGCTCACAAGATCTAAACATGATAGCACAAAGTGGAGAGACTACCATCTAGCTACTGCTATGGACCCATAGTCCCGCGAGGAACTACTCACGCGTCAGTCCGGAGGAAGGCATGGCGGTGTAGAGCCCTCCGGTGATGATCTCCCCTCCGACAGGGTGCCGGGAAGAGCTTTAGAACCCTCCCGAACTAGGGTTGACGACGATGGCGGCGACGGAGCTTTTCGTGGATTTTTGATCGGTGTTTAGGCTTTTCGGGAGACAGAGAATATATAGGCGAAAGAGCGGCCCCACCTTCTGCCGCGCCGGGGTGGAGTCTGAGCCCCCTGGTATGCCACCTCGGCTGCCCTTCGGACTTCGTCTTCGTGTCGGTGAAAAACTTGTCCCCGTAAATTTCCGTCCAATTTCGAGAATATTTTCTTACTAGCTTTTCTGAAACAAAACGACAGCAGAAAACAGGAACTGGCACTGTGGCATCTTGTTAATAGGTTAGTTTCAGAAAATGCATAAAAACGATATATAATGTAAATAAAACATGTAGCATTTGTTATAAAACAAGTATGGAACATCAAAAATTATAAATACGTTTGAGACGTATCTTCAACCATGCTTCTACAAGTAAAACAAATGTATGTGCATAAAAGTATGAACAAAAGGGCAAGTCAGAGTAAGGTAAAGCATATATATTAGTTTCAAGATAAATCATGTATAAAATATCACTCACGAGGCACCATCACGACCATCATGCTACCACATAAAAAAGGGCACCATGAGTTAGCTATCTACTCCATCACTACTTATATACTCCATCTCTAGTTCTCCATGCGCCACAAGGTACTTAGCAAACACACCTCGTCCGCAAATAGCTGCCTAAAATTGGACCATGCAACAGTTTGTTGGACACTTATAATTAAAGTAGCATCGTCTGCAGGTTCAGGAGTCATAGCCGCTAGCTCAACGTCGACTTCCTAAAGCAACAAATTATCCCTCACATGCTGCATATCCCTTGCATAGTTGTGTAACACACAACACACATTAATAAGTCGAATATGCAATTTTTAGTTCATGGTCAAAGAAGGAACACATGACGGACCATACGAACAATTAAATGGGCATGTGTTACCTGGTCCTCTACGTCAAAGAAAGAACAAGAACACATGAGTGTCCATTTTTTCTTCCACAAGCCAACGGTTCTCTCCACAACATTTCTAGCACGAGCATGGCACAAGTTCTACAACTCCTTTACATTTTGGGTTGTTGTTGACTTGGAACCCACTATTTCAAGTGGTACCGAGTGGATATGAATGGAGATAGAAATCCAGATCCATTGTCATAGCCAGAATCAACAAGAAATCCGTCGCGGTAGCCCTCTGTTTCCGAGTCGCGAGCGAGCGAAGGGTAGCCATGTTTCCGAGCGATTCAGAGGGTCGAGGCTCAAAATCAGCGAGGCCGAGCGGACGGCGCAGGGGAGAAGGGTGGGGGGGGGGGGGGGGGAGTGTACGCACGAAATTGCTTTATAAGTTTCCAGGCCCGAATTCTATAGCCATCCAAACAACAGAATTCGGCCTAACAAATTCCTAATGGGCAATTCTGAGGCAAAATTTCCACATCCAAACACAGCACAAGAATCACTGGTCTGCAAAAACAATTTCAAGCCACTGGTCCGTTCAAAAGTTCCCTCAAGAGTTGCTGGTTTATGCAATTTCCTCTGAAGGGAAATATGTGCATTTTAATTTTTTTTGAACATCAACCACCCTCTCATTTATTCAGAACGAATGTTTTTGGGAATACATAAAAATTCAGGAGGATGTAGAAACCAAACTAATCTCCCTGCCTCCAACGAGGTGGCAGACTGAGCCAGATTATGGGCTTCACCATTTGCTGTTCTGCTCTCATGGCAGAAGCTAGTATTCACAAACTTGTGTGCCCAGGTGACACACTCGTTAGTAATCTTGCCATACCTCCCTTTATCTTCACCCCTTGACTGAAGAATATTGGCAACTTCCAAGCAATCCGTGGAGATCTTCAGTCGCTGGACATTTAAATCACTTGCTAAAGCTAGTGCCTCACGGCAGGCCAAGCATTCCAGAATTGCAGGATCAACAATGCCCTCCACCGTAATGACAGAACATCCCAGGAAAATGCCCTGATCATCTCGTGCAATAGCCGAGCATGCACCCTTCTTTTCTGATTTAGCTACAGCAGCATCCACATTTATTTTAAACATACCCTGTGGAGGAGCGATCCAAGTCGGACCCCTCTTCTTCACAACCTTCTTCTCAGTATTCTTCTTCTGTGGCACAGTCAGAGCATCTCCACCGGGGGTCTCCAAATTCGTGTCCGGTATCCCCCAATTGAGACCCAATTAGGGGGTGCCGGACATGTGTCCGGCCAATTGGGGGTGCAACCCACAGCGACGCACCCCAACCAAAAAAAAGATACATACGAAGAAATTTAAACGCATTTTCGAATTTCGTTGATATTTGTTATATTTTACATAAGTTTGAACGAAATTTAAAATCTAAACTAAAACCCTAACTACTCGAGGTCGTCCTAGTCGACGCCGTCATCGCTTTCGTCGTCGAGCACGACGTAGGTGGAGGAGGACGAGGCACGGCTGGTGGAGGCGCCGTCGTGGCGCGGTGCGCGGCTTGAGGAGGCACCGCCGGAGGAGGACGAGGCCGCCATCTGGGCGGAGCACGCCATGGTCGCCATCAGCCTCGGCGAGTCCTGCTCGATGTCGACCACCGAGTCGGAGAGCGCCGCCAGTAGACCTGGTGTGTCACCGTCGTGCTCGTTCCGCAGCTCGGACGACACGTCGTACCATGCCGGTGTCACCTCCACCGGCATTGGCTCCGCCCTGGGACGACGGAGGTAGAGGCGTCCGCGTGGTACGCGTCCGCCTGGTGGCGACCGCTGACGCTGGCGTTCGCGGATGGTGATGCCGCCTCCACCACGCGTCGGCGAGCGGCGCTCCTGCTTCACCTTCACCACCTGGCGCGGCGCGGGGCGCGGTGGAGGGAAGCGCGGCTCCTGTGGAAGGAGGCGTAGCGGGATGGCGCTGCCCGTGGCGGCGTGCCGGCGAGCGGCTTCGAGCGCGGAGGCAACCGTGTGGCCGGTTGCATCCCACCAGTCGTGGCGGCTCTCCGTGTTGTAGCGCGTCCGGAGCGCGCGCGGGCCGTCGACGGTGTCGATCACCGCCTGCCGCTCCTGCTCGAAGCGCCGGAGCCAACGGCCCCAGTTGGCCTGGCCGTCGTCGTTCTCGGGGAGGCGCCGCTCCGTCGGCGTCATCCAGCTCCGCCGGCGAGCGATGAATCGCTGCATCTGCTCGGCCGTCTGGGGCAGCGGTGGCACGGGAAGGCCACCGGGCGAGACGGCCCAGTGCTTGGGCAGGCGGCAGTCCGGAGGGGCGAGGAGCCCGTACCGGTGCAGCTCCCAGGCATCCTCGCACTGGATCGTGCGCCCGTTGTATGCCATGGCTGCCGGAGGGGATTGAGGGCGAGGGGACTGATGAGGGAGAGGAAGGAGACGAGGTGGATAAGCACGGCCAGGCAGCCGGGTTTTATCTAGCCGATGGGCGGTGCTGCCAGCGTAAATGCGACGCGTGAGGAATCCGCAACGCCGGCCGCGTGGCCTGAGCCGTCACGTCGCCTGGCCGCCGTTAATGGCATGCGTGTGTGCAGGCGCACCGGCCTCCAGTCGCTTCGCGTTGGAAACCGCCGACGACTGCGCCATTAACGCGGCTAGACCGGCCTCCTGCACGACGTGATAAATGACGCCTGAACACGGCGTCTGTGTGACGGACGGGGCACCCCTGTCAGAGGCCATGTCCGCCCCATATCCGGCACCCCCGAGAGGGCCTCCAAACTTGAAGGCCCTTTCGGGGATGCCGGACACGATTTCGCTCGGCCCGACCCTTTGAGGGTGCCGCTGGTGGACGATTTTGGCGTCCGGACCCCAATTGGGATTTGGGGGTCATTTGGAGGCCTCCGGTGGAGATGCTCTCATATCCAGGCCTGCTAGAAAGCTCCTGATAACACTATATGTGGAGAACGGGCTCTGAAATCCTCATCAAAAATCGCCTTTCTTCTAGCGTACCAGATAGCCCACATCGTGACCAGAATCGAAATGAACTCCTGTCGTCTGACGATGTTCATTACTTCGAAAATCCACAGCTTTGCATCTTCTTCCTGAATGAATCATGCTACTTTGTCTCGAGAGGAAGTGTTGCTATTAAAGTCAATGATGACACGGGCAAATTCTTCCAAACAAAAAAAGGTCTTAGGCAAGGTGACCCGCTATCGCCAATACTATTTAATATAGTGGCTGATATGTTGACTATCTTGATCGAACACGCTAAATCTGTAGGCCAAATTGAAGGAGTGATTCCACATCTAGTCGATGGTGGCTTATCGATTCTTCAATACGCTGACGATACAATTCTTTTTATGGAACATGACATCGAAAAAGCTCAAAACTTAAAGCTGATCTTGTCAGCCTTTGAGCAATTGTCGGGTCTTAAGATCAATTTTCATAAAAGTGAATTGTTTTGCTTTGGCGAGGCTCAAGAAAATGCCGCCTTGTATGCTGAACTTTTCGGCTGCGAACAAAGTCAATTTCCTATCAACTATTTGGGTATTCCGATTCACTATCGGAGACTTACAAATGCTGAGTGGAAAAAGGTGGAGGAAAAGCTTCAAACACGTTTAAACAGCTGGAAAGGCAAACTCTTATCACTGGGTGGAAGATTGGTTCTCATAAATTCGGTACTGACAAACATGGTACTGTATATGATATCATTCTTCCAATTACCTAAAGGAATCTTAAAACGATTGGATTACTTCCGGTCTAGATTCTTTTGGCAAGGGGATAGTGAGAAGAAAAAATATCGACTAACTAAGTGGAGTGTGGTTTGCTGCCCTAAAGACCAAGGAGGGCTGGGTGTTCATGACCTTGAGGTCAAGAACAGAGCTTTACTTGGTAAATGGCTCTCCAAGCTTCTTTCTGAAGATGGAATCTGGCAAACCCTCCTTAGGAGGAAGTACGTGGGATCACAAGCCGTATCTCAGATTATTTGGAAACCTGGCGATTCGCACTTCTAGGCAGGCCTTATGGCTACGAAGAAGTTCTTTTTCCCACATGGTTCTTTCTCAATTAGGGATGGATCGAAAATTCGATTCTGAGAGGATACATGGCTAGGCCAATCCACTCTCAGAGAACAATATCCGGCTCTGTATGCAATTGTACGAAACAAGAGCGACACGATCGCTAAGGTGTTGGGTACCTCCCCACCGAATGTTTCGTTCAGGAGAAGTTTACTTGGAACGAGGCAAGCATCCTGGATTGCTTTGCTCAACCGATTGGATTCCATCAATCTATCGGAAGGCCCAGATAAATTTCGATGGAATCTTACGAAGAATGGTAAATTCTCGGTTGATTCTATGTACAGAGCATTAATCTTACCCGTAGGACCGGTCGATATTAAGGATAATAACAAAATTTGGAAGATGAAGATCCCGCTAAAAACTAAGGTGTTTGCGTGGTATCTTCGTCGAGGTGTAATTCTTACAAAAGATAACCTTGCCAAACGCAATTGGCACGGAAGCAAAAAGTGTGTCTTCTGTCATCATGATGAGACCATTACACACTTATTCTTTCAGTGCGAGTTAGCCAGGTCTATATGGCCAGCCATCCAGATAGGTTCTACCTTACATCCCCCGTGTTCCGTTGCAAACATTTTTGGCAACTGGTTAAACGGGGTGGATCCTAGGTTTAAACTATTCAGTAGGGTGGGAGCGCTTGCCGTTATTTGGTCGCTGTGGCTATGTAGAAATGACAAGGTTTTGAACGATAAAAATGGTTCTGTTATGCAGGTTATCTATCGGTGTACAGCTACGCTTCGGGCATGGGCGGCCCTGCAACGTGTGGAGCACCTAGACTTGTTTTTGGATATGGCGTCACGTTTGGAGGCTGCGGCCAGGGAGTTATTCTCTCGGCTTGGATGGCAACATAGTCTCCGGATCGACCTACCAACAGATTAGGCGGATCTACAATTTCTCATTTTGATATGTAATTCGCCTTTTATTTCTTCAGCATCGGGTACTTGTGATCTCGTGAACTTTTGGCTATGTGCATCCTAACTATGCATAGGCGGGTGTAATGTTTAAAACTCTTAAGTAATAAAATCGCTTTATCTAAAAAAAAATGTTCAGTTAACTGTTCCTGGTATAGCGCCCAAACAGCATGTCAACTAGTCGTGCGTTGCATTGCACGGCAGGCTTTGCTAGAAGAAAAAAGAACATCCGTCCTTGTCCTGGTTCGAAGTTGGGCCCATATCGATTGGGTCTGTGCTGGACATGGGTTCAAAGTTGGGCCGCAATTTGGAGGCTGAGTGTTAACACATCGGGCCAGTACTTCCCAATGTCCCGACTCCACCGCTTCCGTCTCGTCTCGTCGTTCCCCACGTGCTAGGCACTCGAATCGATTCCCGTTCCGAGAAATTTCGATTCGCCTTGCCCCGGTGGGCACTGGAAGGTGGAAGCCCACACCGGCCGCCGAAACCCTAAACCCCCGTCGTCCTCAGAAAATCACGCCGGAATGGCGGCGGAGGCCGCGGGGAGCGAATCCTCGCAGGAACCCCCGGCCGTCGCCGTCGCCGCCGCCGCCTCCGCCGGCGGCGGTCCTAACCCGTGCTGCGCCAAGGTAAACGACCCCTCCCCTTTCCTCCCCGACTCTTTGCGCCCCCATTTTATTTTTGATGTGTCCGCGTAATTCCTGACGTGATTCTCTACTTTCTTTTGGTTCCGTAGCTGTTGAAGAAGTACTGGCAGGTCGAGAAGGGCCGGACGGCGCTGCGCCAGGGGGTGAACCTCCTCAACAGCGAGGTTGAAAAGCTGCAGAAGGAGATATCCACTCTCACCGGAGGTAAAATTCCCCGACTTGCTATTGCTGTGCTTATCTGCTTGTGCATCATGTTGGCTAGAGTGTTGTAGGGACACACATCTTTCAGACGAACAAGAACGAATTTAAATGTCTGGTTGACATACTTTGGCTTTCTGTGATTTGTGAAGTAACATATTTGTTCTGATGTATGCAATTTCAACATGTCTGTTCTGTGCTGCAATGAAATCATTTTCTTCATCTAAGGACAAAGTAAAGCCTTTATGTATTAAAAAGATTGTTGTTGTCAAGTATCTAATGTTCGAAATTCTATTAGCATGTTAGTAGCATGCTACCAGGAATTTAACAGAAGGTGCCTATCCCACGGAAGATGAGCCTTTCAAAGTATGTTTATTTTCTCTTAATGTTTCTTTTGAGAAACTTTTTGTAACCCCTCCCCCCTTCCCATTCTCTGATAACACCTATTATTTTGTTACAGTGTATCCTTGTTCAAATTGCACTTATACCTAGAAATGTAATAAATACTTAAGACAGCTGTCACCATCAGACCTTGTGGAATTCTGGTCTTTATATAGCCTTATAACTCCAGCTTTAAACCTTTCAATATATGCTTCATGCACTAATAGTTTGGTATATCTCTGTTCTGGATGAGCAGTTTGCAAGGAGGAGCGTCTCCGAGCTGATTCGGCAGAAGCAGCTAGGGAAACTGAGTCTGATGCCAGAGATAAATTAGAGAAAGAGATAATTGAACTGAAGGCAGAGAACTCAGCCCTGCGGCAAACACAAAATATCAGCAAAAATGATAATGAGCTCTTGCGGATATCTGAGTTGGAGGAAGAAAATAGAAGGCTGAAACAGGTTTTAGGAGAAGAAAAGTCGAAAACTGATTCCGAGAAGAAAAAAGTCGAAGAAGCAAGGAGGAAGACTTCAGAAGCGCAAAAATTACTGAAATCTGAAACAAATAAGTCTGAAGAGTACAAAAGGCTCATTGATACGGAAAGAAAAATAGCCAATGATTTAAAGGTATCATGTGAAAAAATGAGGATTGAAGCTAATGAAACTAGATCCCAGTTGTTTGCTCAGATTCAGAAAACAGGTGAGGCATATAAAAAGGCTGAAGTAGAGAAGCAGAAGGCTGCCAGAGAAAAGAAATGTGCTGATTCAGAAAAACTGTTAGCAGAAAAGAACAAAAAACTAATTGAAGTTGAGAGGAAAAAAGCAATGGAAGAGAAGAGCCGGTCTAACCATTTGCTTGCACAATTGGAGGAGCAGAAGAAACTGAATGAAAACTTACAAGTTAGTATTGAGGCTCAAAGAAAGAATGTAACGTGTGAGAAAAACCGTGCAGACCAACTGTTACAGAAGTTGGAAGAGGAGAGAAAGCAAGGTGAGTATTTACGGAGGAAGTCTGATGATTTTGGTGCTGCTAGGGATATGGTTTCTTTTGGCAAAGATGGAATACAAAGTGTTGACGGAGCTACTGAAAGTGCAAACATAAAACTTTTCAAAGAGAAGCTAAAGCGGAAGAAAGATCAGCTAAAGCATGTGAAACGTGAATCGAAGTTGGATAGAGCGTTGATAAGAAGAGAGCTTCAGCTCCTAAAACAGGACTGGATGCAGCCGCTTAGCCGGTTTAACAGGCTTGATGATTATCTTGCTGGTGGTGTTGAAGACGTTCATGTATTGACAAGGGTATGTATCCTGGTTGCTACCTATTAGTATCATTAGCTAAACTTCTGAAGCAAGTTTAGTATAAATTTGAACATGCTCAAGCCTCAAAGTTATCATGGTAGAAAATAATTTGAAATTTAACATACAATAATTTTAACGTGCAACTACAAGCAGGATTTGTTTTCATATACAGATGTGCGCATATCTTGCAAAACTGTTATGATGTATTTTTTTTGTTAATATGCTCAGAAAACTACTATTTTCAAACCGCTACATATGACTTCTGCTTTTGTCAATTTGCATTTTTTTTTTCACATTGAAGAATGGTGGGATGATAACAAAAACAACAACAACAACAACAAAGGGATTTTGAGTATAGCAAGAAATTGTCACATCCTTTTATTCATGAATTGATATCATTTTCGACGCTCGGTCTACCAATCCTAACTTTTTCCATTCTATAATGCTATATTAGCAGAGTAGTATGAAATTTTCTTTTATGACCGTTTTGACAACAAATATGCTGAACATTGTTAACATTTTGTCCCAGTTCATTTTAATTAATTTGTATTTTTGAAAAAGTATTGAATGTTAGTGCTGTGTATGTTGTCAGTTCCACACTTCAGTGCATATTAGTGATGAAAGTTGAGAGAATCTGAAGCATAATACATATTAGTGCACATTAGTTATTCATGATACGACGTTAATATGTTGATGCGATTACAATTCTGTTAACCAGCAGCCAAATCTTATTACTATGTTACATACACATGTTTGTAAGTGTAAATGTCTGCTTAGATATTTTTCTCTTTTCCTGTCTATATGAACTGATGTCATCATCAATGTTGTCATCTTGGCAGTTGAAACGACCACGGAAGGTACATGACTTAGAACATAATCAACATGCTCTTCTTCCTCATAATCCAGTTCCTGCCCCATATTTCGGGTTACAAGCTGACATGGTTCCTTTCGCTTCTGCTCCAAGAGAATACACTTCATATCAGTTACCTAGAGAAAGCTGCACAAGACCAATCTCAGGTACTAGTTCTGAATTGGAGCCTCCTATTGGTAGTGCTCCCAGAACAAACTCAAAAAATCACCAGAGATCTTCATGTCCGACATCCACATCTGATAAAAAGTTCATGGGCTCACAGGGTAAGGAAAGCCTATTTGTGTCATCAACAGGTACCAGAAAGAACCAGAGCTCAACAACTCCAGAGTTACCCCCTAAAAACTGCAGTACTAGGAAACAAGATGATAGAGCGCTGCTGGAGATATCCGGTCATTCTTCTCGACGGAAGGCATCGAAGCCATCCTTTCCTGGCGGTACAGAAGTTGCAGATCAAATGCTCAAAGGTGGTAGGAAGAGAAAAAGGACACAAATACTGTAGAATCACTTCCCCATGATGCTAGTACAAGTGATAATTTGGCGTTCAATGATGATCGTTCATGTCTGCAGCAAGGAAATAACGTCATGCCACGTATGAGCGAAGATGGTTTGCAAAATAATTGGAGGAAAGGTCCTGTTGTTATTGATAAATCCTTCAGTGGTTGTGCTAAAGTGCCCTCTCCTGGAGCAGGAAATGCTTGTGAACGAAGCAAGTTTGATTCATTGCTCTCCTTTGAGAAATTGATCAAAGGGGACTGCTTGAAGTTGCTTAATTTGGACAATGATGCTGATGAAGAGAAGTATAGGAAGGCAATGGAGACACCTCTTTCACCAGACGTGCCCATTGTGCTACCCACTATAACTAAAAGGCACAAGTCTCCCGATTTGGTTGATGGCAATAATGATGCACATGATAGGAACTGTCTTGCATCAAGGTCTGATGGCAATTTGCGGGGAGTTCAAAATTTGTCTCAGAATGGTATGTTTCAGTCATCCACCTCTAGTAGAACTGAACATAGTGGCAGTGTTATGGAGTTGTATGCAAACGGTAAATCTAATGCAGCAGCTAATGTTTCTGACAACGCTAAATCGGTCGATGTGTCAGCTACAGCCTCTTTGCGTTGCCTTTCACATGGGAACGAGGCCTCAAATGCTGTAGTTTCCCTTGCTGTGGAGTCAGATAATACCATTGGACCACGTTTCTCAGGAAATGCAAATGCCATCTTGCATTTGTGCAAGGAGGTGCCTCAAATTTTTAGTGCATCATCAGATCCTGAACTGCAAAATAATGTTGGATCAAGCAAAGCACAAACAGCTCAACCGGTCAATTTGACCTCAGATGGTGTGAATGGTCATTGTCCTCGAGCCAGGAACTACAGTCTAGACTTTGTTGGAGTTACAAGTTTAAAAAGAAGCAACTTAATAAATATACTACACTACTGGGAGGCCCTGATTTCTGAAGCCAGCGAACTTCCTCAGGATGTTCTTGCTGATGGTTCATTACTTGAAAGAATATCAACTGAACCATTGCTACTTCCAGAGTACGTCTGCTTGCATTGACCTTACTGTTTTTTTTTCCTATTCATTTTGGCAGTTACAAGCTCTTCTATTACTACCACTAGCATTCATATTACAAATATTAACACTTTAATTTTCTTATGCAGAGAGAGGATTCCTCTTATCTTTTCCCTATTGTTATGGGATGCTCGTAAATTGATTAGTGATCCTGTTGTTGACCAATACATTGCTTCGTCAGCCTTTTTCATGACTGGTATGATGAAGATCAGGCTCTCAGTATTTCAGGCTTTTCCATTGCTTTCTCTTTCCCCTTTCGTGCAAAAAAATAACTAGGTTTGCAACTTTGATGATTATATGCTGCGCGAGAACTTTGTGCACACATCTGATTTAATTTTGATACCGTTCTATTAGGTAGAAACTTATTTCTTAAATGCTGCAGTTTGATATACCATTTGTATGTGCCTATCAACTTCGTGTAACTACAAATTTCATCATTGACTGTTATTGCCTTCTAGACATCGATGCTATTTGTCTCTTTCATATAATTACAGTGTTATATCAACATGATGTGGATGACATGACATCATTTTAGATTATTCGTGAAGTTCAGGTTGTGATAAGGCAAGTAGTTTTCTACTGAAGTGCTGGTAGATTATTTGTCAAGTTTAGATTGTGATGGTGGGCATTTTTCTTTGTGGCACAATGATTTTGGTTTTCTTTTCTGTATTTTTAGACTACTTTATGCCTTGGTTTGTGTGCAGCAATGACATTGTTATTAACTTATTTTGTACTTCATCTACAATAGTTAGAGCATGCAAATGCCATTATGGCTGTACTGACCTAGTGATTGTATGTCGTACAAATAGCTTCTATGATAACAAATATATTACCTTGCAGTGAAATCTTACATGGAAACAAGATTGGGTTTTCTGAAGAGCAGTCAGCTGGATGTTCTTGTCTCCTTAATTGAGGATTTTCTTGTGAACAAAGAAGTTATGTTTTGTGATAAAATGGGAGTTAGGAATTCTGATGGTAGCAAGTATTGCCACTTAGATGATGAAACTGGTACGCAAGTATCCACTAAGCCTGCGACTACAGATCAGTTTATCTCTGCTTGCATCCTGTTGGCTTCATTATGTGCAAAAGTGGAGAGAGTGGATGTTGTTTTAGAGGTTTCATACAGAGTTCTTCAGACGGGTAAAGCAAACCTTTCGTGGACCATGTCGGCTCTCCATGTCTTTGGTTCTGTATGTGGTGATAAGTTGCTACTTGTGAAGAGTTGTAATCTTCTCATGACAACTATACGGCTGATTGTCCTGCTCCTTGAGAGAACAGACACTTCTTTGTACCTTGTGTCATCTCATATTCAGTCCAATAAACCAACAGCTTTCCCATCTTGTACACATTGCCCGTTTGATGTGGATACATTGTCCATAGATGTTTTTATCTCTTCTCTGCTCGATGAGCTGGATTTATGTGCTCCGTCATGGATCAATCATGTCAAGTCAAATGAAGCTATTACAAAGCACAGTTCTCATTTGGGATCTAGTGAACTGCAGATCAACTGTGGTGAACCTTGCAATATCTCCAAGCAAGCAAAAAATGCTGAGGGTATCAACTATCCTGATGGGAGGGACCTCTGTCATTATACTGAGATAATATCTTTGCTTGAGCTGTTTGGGAGCTACATGGTATGTTGAACTTTCTGATCTTTACTTGATTTCAGTTTACCTTGATAATTTGTTTTTTTTCTCCAAATTATCTAACATGTGAACATTATGACCACCAGAGAACACAATTTCATGTATTACGAGATCATTTTAGGCATGTATTCATTGTTAAGGTATAAGATTATACGTTTCACGTGCAAATGTTCCAAGTTAAGAATTTCTGTCAGCTGTGCCAGCAGTTACCTTGTGAAACAAGAATTAAGAATCTTTCGAAAGAACTAAAATCATGTTTTAGCATGATGTCAATTTTGTGAGACATAGCTTAAGTCAGATTTATTCCTATTATTAACTGTAACAATTCAATATTCATTGTGCAGTTGCACATATCATTAGTTTCATTATCGGCTGATTATGTGTGTTTGTTTTTTAGAGCTGCGAGTGGACATACAAAAATGTTGTTGTCCGTCTTCTTAAGATTTTGGAATCATGCACATGTGAGGAGTATTCAGCTGCTCTTTTGGTACTTGTCAGCCAACTTGGAAGGTTTGCTCCATTTCCCTTCTGCTTTTATATATAAATTCTTAGGAATTATATTCTGAAGTTTGTACTCCCTCTGCATTTTCGAATTGATGTCTACAGGAAAATGTGTTTGTAGATCAAAATATATCCAGCATAACATGCGAATTGGGTAGACGTATTTGGAAATTGAGATCTGATGTACCTGAATTGTTGAGCTGCGTCTTCATGATAATGACATAAATTTAAACATTATTATCTAGGTCAACCTTTTTGAAATCACTGGTAGTCTGCCATGACTATATGTTATTTAATTGAGTTCTGTCAATGGTGAAAGAATATCTTTGATGTCTCTAATTTTGAATTTAAACTTATATTCTTTAGTTTTGGGCCTTTTAGGTTGGAAATAATCTCTTTTTTCCTTTTTCTCTATTGTTAAATATGCTTTAGTGCATGTTATGTGTATACATGCTATTCCAACTTCTGTTATTAAATTTAGTGCACATTATCTGCTGGAGCTGTTTCCGGTGTCATTTTGAAGATTTCTCACTTCCTCTTTTGTAGGTTGTTCATTGATGATGTTGGTTATGAGATGCAGTCAGTTATTGAGCTGAGGAACAAGTTGTCAGTATTAATGGGAACAAGTTTTACAAGATCAAGGAGCATACTTGTTCAGTTTTCTGCAGTTGGGGCATTGCTTAGTCTCCTTCCGTTGACATTTGATAAGATAGTTGCTAGCCCGGCTGGACCATTATCATCAGGCCTCTGTGTTCTGCAAGCGACTCAAATTTCTGAATGGTTTGCTCAGTTAAGCAAGGAGAATCAATCATTTGCTCGTTCCTTCTTTAGCTGAGTCAGTAGGTATGGCTCTCTGTTTGAAATCTGACTTGGCCTATCAATGGACCAAGAAAGAATCTTCAGTATCTTTGGTTGGTCAGCACAGGTGTACTCATGATCTTACAGGGGGATATTAAGGCTAATCTCTCGCCCAGAGAGGGTATGGAGGAGGATGTGTGTTTTGCTCCTTGAAGAATATGAACTTTTCCGCAGACCACGATATTTTTCCATGAAGGAAGCCAAGATCTAAGCCATGATTCAAATGCAGAATCATACCACCCATGACTGATAATTGTGTTTCATGCATAGTCCTTTCAGCAAAATCTGAATATAGCAGGATATCCAGAAAGATTTGCCTAAAGGCTGAATGTGATGCTGGTGCATATGTCTGAGTTTGTCGAGGGACTTTAAATTTTGGTAAGCCCTACCTGGTTTAACTTGAAATAGGATATCTGAACATCTTAGAGAGGTTCTGTGGTATGCTCTGATCTGAAGATGCTGCAGGATCACAAGCCACCGTTGATGGCTTTACAAAATTTGTTCTGAAGCAGCTCAAAGCTGGCGCTGGCCCACTATTCTCAGATACTTTATGTCCGAGATATCAGAGTCATATATCTGCGAATGATTTTTCCCCGGAGGTTACCCAAATTTTATGGTGTTACCTTCCGACTCATTTGCATTTTTTACATTGTGGACTCTGAATTAGCCAAGTCGAAGAGGTGTTTTCCCAATGCGGGTGTAATCTTTCTCTTCTAATCTATATAAATGCAAGTTTTGACGTCCAGCACGATTCTATCAGCCCTTATCAAGTATTAAAAAAATGTCTCGGCTGTCAAACTAAATAAAAAAACGGTGAAACGTGACGAAAAGCTGTGACACGAAGTAAGTAACGATTCTAGCAGCTACTCGTCCAAACTTTGGTTTTGTATCATGGCAGATCTGTAGTTCCAGTGCTCATGAGGGTGGATTGTTTCTTGGGCATATTAGCTAGTAATCCTACAGCCTAGCTATGAAAAACTTGTTTCATTGTCAATACGAATACGAGGAATGGAGCCAGGCTATGGAAAATTTGTTCCGTTGTCTATATAAACACACGAGGAATCAAGCTTAAAATTCTGTATCACTTTTGTCAACAAAAGTGCAAAAGGCATACTAAAAAACGACCACGCTGGGACTCGAACCCAGAATCTCCCGCTCCGGAGGCGAGCGCCTTATCCATTAGGCCACGCGGTCACGTTGTGTCCTTCTCTGTACTTAGTTTGTATTTCTATCTATTACTCACTCAATCAGCAGAAGGAGTACTCATTATATATATTTTTACTTAAAAAATAGCAACTGGAGTATAGTAGCGCCTACCTATCTACTACTCCGTACTCCGTAGATCATAGAGAAGGAATATATTGTGGGCAACAAAAACCAAGGCGCAAAAGGCTGCCGGTTGGGTTTTCTCTTCCCCTGCTACAGAAGAGAGAGGCGAAAGGGAGGCGCTCGTTGATCCTCGCTCCGTCGCCGGCCAGACCGCTGGTCCCTCCCCTCTCCGGCTGCTTCGGCGGCGGGGGAGTGGGGGGTCTGCGGATCTGTGCCGTCGGCGTGTGTATAGTAGGGTAGGTGTGTGCGTGCTGCTGCTGCTGTGGTGGGAATGGCGGCGGTGGATTCGCGAATAAAGGTACCTCAGCTTCCTCTCCGTCTGGGCTGGTCTTCGGAGTGGCTCCGGCGAGCTGGTGGTGGTTCGATCTCGTTGGTGACGTCGTGCGGGGGCCGACGGCGTCGCGTCGTTGCTGGTTTCTGCTCGGGCTTGGCCTCCTTCTCCGGCGGCGGTCTTTGGACTGCGGTGGGAGATCTCGGTGCGGCTTTTGGTGCTCCTGGGTCTCCGGATCCGGTGAGTTCTTTGTCCCCTTTGTGCTCGTCGCGGCGGCGCCGGCGAGTGCATCTGATGGGGTTCCCGTCCTCCGTCCCTGCTGTCGCGGCGTCGTCGTCTTCTCCTGCGGCGACGTGGGATTGTGAGGTTTGTTCTGGAGACTGCGGTGGTGTCTGCTGGCCTTCGGTGCAGGGTTGCCGGAGTTTGCGTGGCGGATTGGAGGAGGTGGTGGTTTGGCCGTGCTCGTTCAATGAGTCAGACCTCGTCGCTGTGCTTCGGGTGGATCTTGCGGCCGCCTACATGAGTGGAGCTACGCCTCGTTCCAGGTTCGGCGGTGGTCGGCTTCTTCTCCGGCGTCTTCGACGGTGGAGCAGAGGTGGCGGATCGGCGGCGAGTTCAGTAGAGGATCCTAGGGACCGAGTTGTGATTTCCTTTTTCTTGTGATCTTTTCTGCTGTTGTGCTGGGGCTTGGGACCCACTTGCCGTGTACTGTGTGTTGTATTCCCTGTTGTATTTTGTTGATTACATGCAGTATACTAAGTTCAAAAAAAAAAGTAATATATTGTGGGCAGTCTGTTTGCTGTCGGAAGCACGATTGGGCCATATAGTTCGAAGTCACCTGCTCCTCCTAGGATCCGCCCGCGCCGGCCCATGCATCCCGAGTAAACAAACACGTTCGGCGGACGAAGCCGTTCACCGACCAATACTCCTACTCACGAGCCACGGCCAGGGCCGGGTACAACGGATCTCCTCAGCACGGCAAAACGTGGCGGCGAAAGCGAACAAACCCACCGTCCATTCAATCCACCACCACGCGTCCGGCGCTGCGCAGACGCTATCCCTATCCACCCCGCCGCACGGTGGGGGCAGCGCAGCAGACACGCCCATCCTCCGCCACGCGGCGCCGTGTGAGAGTGAGAACCCCCGTTCCCGTTTCAGCTGTCTGAAGTCGACACCCCACGTGCGCTGGCCGCGAGCCGGGCGACGCGTGCCGATCGCGCGAGTATTTTCCTCTTCGTTTACTTGTCTTTTCCGAATTATGCCCTTTACTTTTCCCCATTTTGGCAGCTCGTTGACACACGACCAAGCTCGGCAAGTCACCGGCCGCAGAAGTGAACGGTTTTGATTGAGCGTGACGGCACGATCGATGCCATGCATGCGTGACGCAACCGAAGCGATCGCCGGCACGTTAACGCTGGCGTCTCTTGGAGCAGGGAAGGAAGAGCGTGACGGCATGCATGCTTTGTCGAGAGGCACTTCCCTTGAACAAGACAAAGACTACATTGTTTCTCCCACGGTCAATTACCTTTCTAATTAACTTGATGCAAATATATATACAGGAGGGAAACGCTCATACCACTCCTCCACTAACCCCATGCACTAGGCCACTAAGTCACTAACCCATCCACTCGGCTGCTAACTAATCCTGACAAAGTCTTTCCTCCTAAAATCACTCGCACACGACCCGGCCAAGCTATTGTGCAGTCGTTGCTTTCAGTTTTGTACCGCGCCTCCAGGCATCGGCGCATCTCACCACTGCATCGCATAGCGCCATCTCGGCATCTCACCTCGCAGAGCTTTGCCGGCTCTAAACTGACTACAACGATCACACCTAGCTACATGCAGTACAAAACTAAATATGCAGATACAAAATATCAAGATTAGTGCTAACACAATTTATGCAAGGATGAAAATAGACTTTCTTCTTTTCTGTCGCTTCAAAAAACCCATAAAAAGCATCTTCGTTTACATCAACGCGCACAAGTAAACTGAACTGAAACTGGGAGCAAACAAATCTGCAGCTCAATCGGTGGGATCACACACCACGTCCGCATAGCGAAAACGACACGGACGGGTGGCTTACCAGGACGGAAAAAGACGTGTGTGCTTGGTCCAAAAACGGGAACAAGACGCAGAGCCGGCCAACCGTTCATCTGCCCATCCTTTGGGCAGTTTCCCCATCCATCCCCGCTTGCGGATAAGCACGCGCACCTACACCCAGAAGAAGAAAGAAGAAAGGATATACCCTCACGTCACGGGCCGCGTGGCAACCGCTTTTGACTGCACACACACTACACGGCTTTGTTGGTGAACCGCCCATGGAAAAAATATATATTGAGCAGGATCGTGCAAACGAATGTCCTCGTACCTTTAATCCACCAAGTACTCATTTACATGGTGCATCTAAACAAAAAGGATTTACATGGTAAAGCTGTTTAATTGAACTACTGTGGTTAATTAAGCTACTAGTTGCAGATCGCACTTTTGCCAGGAAATCAATGTAGCTTCAATCCATCCTAAAAATAACAAGACCGGAGGGGGACTCCACCCCAGCTTTGTCATTAAGCTAGAAGTGAGGATTTGAACCCGAGACCTGTCCCTTATGCGTATATGCTACCACTAGTCCACGAAGAGTCCTCGATTTTCATGACACGGGAACATGTGCAAAATTTGGTAGTATTACTTGTAACTCCAAATTCGGCCGAGCCTGAACCATGCACCCCCACAGTGTACATCAACTCCACTTGTTCATGTGCGGGAGCACATTTTGGAGCTTTCGATGATTAGCCAGCCTCCTGGGAACATATTCCTCCGAGCATTTCCATGGCGGGAGAAGAAATTCCACCGCCCAATAATTCCCTCCCTCATGCTCATTTTTTTTAGATAAAGAGTGTTTATTGACATCGAGAAGATACAACATGCACCCAGCCTCTGCAACAACGCAATAACCGAAGCCATTACGGATGCACACAGCCAAAAAACAATAAGAAGAAATAAAAAGAAAAGTCCCGCTAAAGAGTTACATTCCTTGCAGCAGCCGCACAACCACCACCAAAACAACACCTGATGTCCAATTCTTCAAAAGCAACGCCTTCAAGAAGAACAGTGCCAGGCACAACCAATTAAGGCCAGACCTTGGGTTTTCACCCTGAAGATAATCCTCGCTCTCAAAACAATGTCTTCAGCAAGACCACTGTCAGGCACAACCAATTAAGGCCAGACCTTGGATTTTCACCCTGAAACGTAGGACTTTGGACTTCACGAATGTTGTCGCCCCCACTTACATGCCGCTGCTCCAGGTCATGAAACACGAAGCCAATTCCTCACCAGCACAAGGAATCAAACCACCATTGCCAGTCCTCAGATCTCGCCTTCCATGTCATTCTCCGCCAGCATCATGGAACGAGAAAGCGTGCTCCATGATATTAACAGCCAGGAGAGCTTCGAAGCGCTCCCTCTGAAACCAAACGGTCAGAGAAAAACATGGGTGCGCTCGATCGAATACCATCCGTTCCAGTAATCTCCAGGCATGAGACGCCCAATGGAGTTCGTCGGCGGAGCTTTCCGAAACACGACTGTCCAGCCAGATCGATGGGGATAGGCATCTGGTAGATCATCATCTTCGCTCGAGAAGAACCCTAAGACCACCACCATTATTCTTCAACCTCGCAAGCCCCGACGCCGCGAGGATTCCCTCGGAGTCTCGCGGGTGGGATGGCGGGATCAGCGAAGGCGATGCCTTCGACAAGGTAACGACATGAATGCCGCCACCGCCCGCCGCGACCATAGTCATGGCTCGGTTTTCACCGGAATCCACGCCTCCCCAACCCGCCGCCTCGAACATCTGGTCGATCTCCTCCAGCGAAGGAGGAGGCCACCTACCACCATGCCGAGGGCACAGCCCCCGGCCTCCTCAGGCTGCGGGTGGAGCTCAGGTCAACCAAGCCGTGATGGCCCGGCCACCCTGACCGTCGATACTCCACCGTCGCCTTGCTGTAAATCCCGCCATTGTGGGCGCTGCCACGCTGAGGAGACCCACCGCTGAGGAGAGCCGCCGCCACCACCAACGCCACCCGGATTCGCCAGGATTCGCGCGGCGACGGCGGCGGAAGAGGGAGACACGCGTGGAGGGTCGCGGCCGGGAGGAAGGGACGCCCCGGCGCGGCACAGCACAGCCGCGCGGAGGCGGGTGGCCGCCGGGAGGAGAGGAGAGGTGGCCGCCGGGAGGAGAGGAGAGGTGGCGGCTAGGGTTGGGAGGAGAGGAGAGGTGGCGGCTAGGGTTGGTAGTAGTTCTCGCGTAAAGGGGACAGACGAGATAGCTAGCCCGGAGAAAAGGACCCCTGCCGCATCACACCACCCACCCGGAAAAAGAAAGCATCCATCGCGCCAAGAATACTTCTATCCACATGTCCCAACTTCCTCTCTTTATTTTTTTAGAAAATGTTAATGGTGAGTGTGCTCCTTTTGTAGGATCATGTTTGGTAAAGCCAGCTATTTTTCTTTTCTTTAATTCCACGTCTTCTTCTAGATGGGTGCTCCAGGGTCCCAGCGGAGACATGGATGCTTTTGTTTTGAGGACCAAAGAAGAAAACCGTATATATGCTTAATTATTGGGTATACTAAGAAAATATTTATTAAAAAGAAAGAACATGAAAATAGAAACCAAATGGTCGTTGTGCTGGACTGATAGGACAGCGTCAAACGGCACACGATCGGAACCAGGCTGCGGTGACCAAATCGTTGCACTGATGATTTTGCCTTTTTCGGCAGAGTACACTGACGATCGAAGCCACCACTTGCACGGTCGCACCGTGCATGTTGCATCATCTACTCTTGGGAAAAAGTTTCTCTGCAAACAGCACATGTGCATGGAAAATTCCATGTCATGAGGTAATTCTCGCTTATTCAGAAAGGTGATTCCCAAAATCAGCTGTACGCTAGTTTAGCCTGTCGCCTCTCTGCAAGGTACTCCCTCCGTTTTTCAATATAATATGTTTTACCTTTTGTCCACATTTACATGCACATAAATGTATGTAGACATATTTCAGTTTATATGTTCACTCATTTTAGTATGATTGTAAACAACATGTGTAACATCTAAAATATCTTATATTAAAAAACGGTGGGAATAACTCGGTAATGCAGCAACAAGTCGAGCGGATCACAACGGTGACTAGGGTAGGGTAAACAAGACATTATCTACATAGGATCCCATCGAATACAGTAAGATGAACGCCTACTACCACACCACCAACCAATTTGCTAAGCGAGTGCAAAATCCACCCCCCCCCCCCCCCCCCCCCCCAAGACCACCATCAATCTAATCATGGAAGAGAGAGAAACTAAAGAAGATACTAGGACCCATATTAGCAGTGACACGCCACATATCAAATGATGATATTAGTAGCATTTTAAAAGTCCACATCTAAAAAGGGACACCACATAACAATAGCTAAGCAAACGCATAACAAAAAGCTAATTATAGATTGAGTAACGATCAAGCCAAGCCAAACCAGAAAAGTCTCCCTCTTTCTCCCTTATCTAATCTTCTTTAGCATCTCATCAACCCGCCGCTAATTAATCCCTCTTGCACTTTCTTTAGCTTTGTACTGCCTTGCAAGGGAAGGGAAAGTGTGAAACCCTAATCCAAATTTCACCCTCCCCAAGCGAGGGAAAAGGCGTTTTTTCTGTACACTAAAATTTGCCTCCATATTTTCCTTGCGTGCAATAAATTAGCTTCCTTTAAGAAAAATTAGCTCCTTATTCCACACATATATATATATTCCGCTTTTATTATCTTATTAGGCAGGAGAGAGAAAGAGAGAGGGGAGAAGTACGCAGCAGTGCGGGCTGAGGCCGAGCTATCTTTCTCTTCCCATCCCGAAGCTCTCCCCCAGATCCAAAGCCGGAAGGAATCGCGCCAAGTCCCGGATGCGCGCCGCCACTTGCTGCTGCTACTGCTGTTACTAGGTTCCGTCGAGATGCGGGGCGTCGAGGCGGACGGCGGCGGCGGCGCTTCCTCCTCCTCCGCCGCAGGTGAGGCTTCCTTCCACGCGGGGAGAATTTGTTGGTTTGCTTGCCGTGTTTGATCTGTTCGCCGGTTTGTCTGCTGCTGTTGGGTTGTTGGTGCTCTTCTGGTAGATTTGGTTGGTGCTCGAGGGAAGTCGGTCGGCGCTTTTGCTCTGCTTCTGGTGCGACTCCCCGGCTGCCGGTGGTGAATCACTCGAATTTGCCACCACTCTTGGAGTCGGGAAGCCAGAGAGAACCTTATTGTTTGTTTGTTTGCTTGATTTGGTTTCTCGTGCTGTTGTTGCCTTTGTTCTTGGTTCCGGCTTGTATAATCTGTTGGAAATACTAGGCTAATTTGGTCTGATGTTCGTTGATGCAGATAGTTTTGACGCTGGGCAGTATGCCTTCTTCAACAAGGAGCCGCGTGAGGGGCTCGAGCTCGGTTGCTTGGAGGTTGATGGTGGTCATGCCAATGGCGCTGGATTCAGCGGGCCAGAAGATGGGTTGTACAGGCTCTCTTCCGTCGGAGAAGAGGTGCTAATTCTTCCTACCCACAGAGTAGCCATATTTGTTATCAACTGTCTTGTTTGTGCATGTCTTGGCATGTGGTTTTTGCAAGTTGGATGTTAGTAGTGGGGCATTAGTGCTGGAGGAATCAAGAATAAATGCATGTATGTGGATGTGGGTCTCTACTCTCTAGGGTAATATGTAGTGGAACGGAGGTTCAGATCAGTAGTGTTAGAGAAACCAAGCACACTTGGGTGAATGGTCGAAACTTTTGAGCTATGTTGATAAGCGTTTAACGAGCGAGTTTAGCTCTTCTTTGGGAGCACAGAAGCTCCATTACGAGGGTGGACTATCATGTCCCAGATGGAAGAATCATCTTCTTGCACCCATGCTATTTCTATTTCTACTGGCTTAAACATCCCTAGAACCTTGATAGTTGATTATGAGTAGCCAATATCTATTTCAGGATTGTGGTGCAGTTGGGATCCTAGCATAATGTATCTTCTGCTGTTTGACCCTGAAGATCATTCGTTTCTCGGCCTACAAAATAATTAGTTCTGGAACTTGGGGGGCCGGGATCATTCGTCCAATGGTGTGAAATAACCATCTGGCCTAGTATGCTGCAAAATGATAAGAGTTGATTGTTTCCACTGTTGGTCGTTGTGCCGTTTTGAAACGCTCTAGTTGCTTTTGTGTTTGCCATTGCATTGTTCGGCGATCTTGCAATGTTAAGATTCAGTTTGAAACTCCTATGGATTAAGTTTGCACCTTAAATTCATGTCATGTAGTTCTGGATTTGGCGAGTTTAAGCTTTTGCTACTTTTGGTGGTTCCACTGACTGTACTTGTACTGGTTGGATGGCTCAGTTGTAGTTGTAGTGGGTGATCATAAGTAGATATAGTGCCTGTATAAACATATACATCAAGTTAATTATGATGGGCAAACTGTTCATGTAATTGTAGAGGAATTAGCCGTCAATCTTTGAACAGTATCTTCCAGAAACCTGGTTTGTATGGGGAATTGGGGAGTCAGGGTCATGTGCATGCTTTATTGCTTTTAGCTAACCTGACTTCCTGTGCGTACCTTTTTCGAACTGTTTCCTGTTTCTATCTTTTGTTGTGATATCTAGATTATCTTTTTTTCTCTTGTGTATGCTGTCATTCTGATTAAAGCTGCCGTTTCCACAGATTGACAATTTAAGTAACTTGTCGGACGTCGATGATCTTGCAAGCACTTTTGCTAAGGTTTGCTACTAACTTATTGCTTCAGTGTTTCAGTTTGAAAAAATTGTAGGAGTCGGGTATAACTTTTTCTCATATACTATCACATATGGTTTTGGGATACACAGTTTACAGCATATTCTTCTTGAAGTAGCAGCTTTCTGGGAGCCCATTATGCTTTCTCATATCTACATATGTTGTTACTTTTATTCTTCCACAGTCCGTTCTTTTTTTATATAATGTAGATAACTGTGATGGTCTAAGCATAATGGATGTAGATAGATTATTAAACTGAGCTGAAATGTTAATGCTGAAATGACTTTCTGAACTGTAAACACAGGCCTTTTGGCATAAGCACATATATTTCTTGATTCTTCGCTGAAACTTTAGCTATCTTTATCTCCGTTATTAGGCTGACACACAATAAGAGTAATTATACTGCGATTAATATTCTGATCACATTACCTATTCTACATTTCAACGTTTTGACCCATCAAAGGCCCAAATTAGGGACAGAAGATGTCCTAGACACTGAGTTCCTAGGGATTGAACTTGTTTTGATGTAGCCTACTAGGCTGTTATGTTTTCTAAGTATAATGCTGTAGTCTTAATTTTTTCTGTCGTATTGTGTAATATTCTAGTCAGTTGCTATGCAAAATTTTGATTTGGTAATTGTGCCTTCACCTTACTCTCTGTTTCACATATTACTTTTACATGGTTCCGTATTTCCATAATAGCTTTGCCTTGCCCTTGAGATTGGTGCTTGCTTACTATTTCTATTAGTTGGCACTAAGAAATATAACTATTTTATTGGCAGTTAAACCGAACAGTGAGTGGAACACGTAATCCTGGTGTTATTGGTGATAGACGATCCATCTCCAGAGGAAGTAAGTGATATTGCTGCTCTTCAACAAATTAACAGTGAAATTATATTGTATGTAGCATATTTTGTGATAGGGTAATACCCCAAGATCTACCGTAAATTTGTGCTTTGAGTTTTGCGCTTTCTTCTTCGTCTTAGTTCAGTACTGATTTCATATCTTAATGAAGTCAATTCTACAGTGCCACCATGTCTAAACCAGGTCAGTGAGGTCTAGGTTCGGTCGTCAATTCATTTCAATATCTATCATGTCTATTAAAGATTCAAGCCTGTCTTTACGGCATGTTTTATCTCTTTTGCATCATAATTTTGTCCCTAGACCGTTTTGCCTCTCACTGTTAACCATGTATATTATCTTGGTAGAATTTTGACCTGCCATACATGTGAATGAAATCATGAATATATTGTAGTTTTCGCATGTGTCTTTGTTGAAAGCTTAGCATATGCTTCGTTACGATATGATTTTATTCTGCATTGTTGCACATATTCTCAAAATTTATGCAATTAATGTTTTCAGGAAGAGTTTTTAGGTGTCTGTATTTATTGGTTCAATAGCAACTGTTTGTGCAAATTTCAATCCCCCGTGGACTCGAATTTAGGTTCCTATTACTGTCAGAATGAAAAGTGTCTTGTGCAAATTTTGTATAGTGAACGACTGAACTTCAATTTATGCCCTAAGATTAAATATGTTAATGAGCTATGCATTGATTTTTTGTTCAGGTTCTTTGACTGTTGATTGGGCTGAGGATGCAGAATTTCCGAATTATCAGGATATATTAGAAAATGAGGAATTCCAGGAAGGTAAAAGATGGTGGTCGCAGTCACATTCTTTGGTGCAACAAGGGGACTCCAAACCATTAAGCCGGACATCTTCCTATCCTCAGCAGCCACTGCAGCACCGTTTAAGTGAGCCTATCACGGCACCAAAGTCTCCGCCGTTTACCTCATTTCCCTCACAAGGTGGCAGATTACCATATCCCGCTCAAGGTCTTACACGTCATGGGAGCATTCCATCATTTGGAGCTGGGATACAGATGGGTTCTCCGAGCATGCCACTGCCAGGTTCTCCATATAATATGGTTGGATTACCTCATGGACTACCATATGGGGGAAGCATGCCCTTTGGTGGTCCAAATCTGCATGTAAGCAATCCAATGCAAAATGACTGGTCAAACCAGGCCAACCTGTTCAGCGGGGAGCACCTTAATCTACTGCCAAACTTATTGCAGAAACAAATATCACTCCCGAATAGCCCAATGTCATCACTGCTATTCTCTCAGCAACAGCAAAGATTGGCACAGCTCCAACCATCACATCAGAATTACATGAATATACCACCCCACCTATTTTACCATCATCCCCCAGAGATGACAGGCAGGTTTGAATCTGCTAGCAGCCTTCCTTCATCAAGAGATAAGAGATCACGATCAGGAAGGGGAAAACACAGTTTGCGCTTTTCTCAGCCACCGCCTGATACTACTGGTAGTCAGAATGGTGAGAGTGGTGGACTAAAGTTTAGATCCAAGTACATGTCATCTGAAGAGATCGAGTCTATTCTAAAAATGCAGCACTCATCAAGTCACAGCAGTGATCCTTATGTTGTGGACTATTACCACCAAGCTTGCATCGCGAAAAAGGGTACACGTACTAAGCAAAAGACCAATTTCTCCCCAACATCAATGAAAGACTTGCCTTCCAAGTCCCGGTCAAGTGGTGACCAGCATGCATATCTTCAGGTTGATGCTCTTGGGAGAGTTTCTTTCTCTTCCATACGTAGGCCTCGGTCTCTTCTTGAAGTTGACCTTCCTTCATCTGGTGAGGGTTCTCATGATCAGAAGTCTTCTGTGAGGTCCCTGGAGAAAGAACCAATGCTGGCAGCCAGGGTCACTGTTGAAGATGCCCTTGGTCTTCTTCTTGAGGTGGATGATATTGACAGGCTCTTGCAGTCTAGCCAGGCACAGGACAACAGCTTCCAACTGAGGCGAAGGAGACAAGTCCTCCTTGAAGGTCTAGCTGCATCGCTTCAGCTGGTTGACCCTCTTGGGCCCAGCAAGTCTGCTCATTCATCTGGTTTAGCCCCTAAGGATGATATTGTCTTTCTTCGAATTGTTTCTCTTCCCAAAGGACGTAAGCTTCTGGCTCGTTACCTCCGGCTTGTTGTCCCTGGAAGTGAGTTGACCAGGATCGTATGCATGGCTATTTTCCGACATCTGAGGTTCTTGTTTGGGGGTTTACCATCAGATTCGAGTGCTGCAGAGACAACAGTTGGTCTGGCAAAGACTGTTTCGTCTTGTGTTCACCATATGGAGCTCGGTGCTCTTAGTGCTTGCCTTGCTGCAGTTGTGTGTTCATCTGAACAGCCACCTCTCCGTCCTCTTGGTAGCTCTACTGGCGATGGGGCTTCTCTTGTTATTAAATCGGTACTGGATAGAGCAACTGAGTTACTGACTGATCAGAATACTGTATCCAGCTATACCCCGTCAAACCGAGCTCTCTGGCAGGCATCATTTGATGCTTTCTTTGGGCTTCTGACCAAATACTGTCTCAGTAAGTATGAAAGTATTCTGCAGATGTTCGTCATGCAGGCATCGGGCTCTGTGATTGGATCTGAAGCCTCCAGAGCAACTAGCAGGGAGATGCCAGTTGAGTTGCTCCGTGCGAGCCTTCCTCATACAAACGAACAGCAACGGCAGATGCTGCTCGATTTTGCTCAGAGAACCACGCCAGCCAGCAGTTTTAATCCCCCTGGTGCTAGTGGACACATCACTTCTGAATCAGTTCCTGGTTGATATAGGTAAAGATCTCGACACAATTGTCTTCAGATGGTCATTCTTATATCTGAAGACATGCACGCCTCCTTCATAAGGTGAGCTTGGAGAAGTTCCATGGGCTCAGGAAATTAGCCTTATCCAGATTGTGACTTTAAGTGTAGGTTTCAGATTAATCTCATAGACCAAAAAAAAGATCCCTTTTTCTGTGGATCATTTAATATAGCACCCACCCCACCTGATAGACTATGGAGACATGTACTTATAATCTTGTAACTCTGTGCGGTGATAAACTGGTCAGCTCGTCGGGGCAATCTAATTTTTAACATTTATGTGCCCCAGTGAAGAAGACCGTAGTGAGCGGTAGCGCTGTTGTACAGGTTCGAGTCGACTACTAGGGCCTTCCTCTCTGTTCTTTTTACCGAGTGTGGAAGGTGTCAAGTGTGAAATCTGGTCTGATCTGTTTTAATTAGGACCAGATGTGTTGGAATAATGGGTAAGTGCTATTTATAGGCTACTGGAAAGATACTGTTCTTCTAGTCACCCTTAAAGATTCTATAGATGTTCATGTCCCAGGTATTCACTGATATTATAGTGGAGTACTGGAATTGAAGTTGTGCCTTCTCTTTGTGCTTTATAATATGCTGATATTCTCAGTTTAGCACTCTTTCTTGGGGAGGCGGGCCTTGCGACATTTATAGTTGTTATTTCTTGCAAGTTGGCTGTCTAATGTCTATATTTCTTGACTGCTCGTATGTTTTCACATTTCCCCGCTGGGTGATTTAGCAGCTGCAATGCTATCTATCCATTGAACCAAAGTTGCAAATGGTCGAATTTATTTTACTTGACCCGAGGAGTATACAAAGAGGCTACTCCCAACGTTTTTGTACTTGTGAACGAGTGGGTCAATCCGATGAACAGCGATGAGAGCAGCATCAGCCGGCGTAATCTCATCCCATCATCATCATGGTCTTGAACTCAGTCGAAGGTGAGCACTCCGTCTCCGTTCAGGTCGAACCTGCGTATCATGGCCTGGCACTCGTGGACGTCCAGGTGCAAGCCCAGCCTATTCATCATCAGCTGCAGGCTCAGCGGCATGATGCAGCCTCTCCCTTCCATCTCGTACACCCCGAACGCCTCCCTGCACCTGTCCTCCTCTTCCTCTCAGCCTCACGAACTCCTCTTCGTCCAGAAACCCGTCGCCGTCGGTGTCCGCGGTCGCCATCAGGGCCTGCACCTCCTCGGGTGACATGTTGCCTCCGAGCGCCACCTTCATGCAGAGCCGCAGCTCGGCCTCGGAGATTTTGCCGTCGCCGTCCTGGTCGAAGGCCGCGAACACGCGCCTGAACTCAGCCGAGGCAACCATGCTGGCCGTTTCAGACTTTAAGCTGGTCTGTAGCTGTTTTTGCTGGTTGAGATCTAACTCGTCCGTGTCGGTATTTATGGTTGAACATCTTGGTTAAGAGCGAGTGAATTTTTTGATTGAACTAAATTAAAGAAAGGAAATGAACTACTATGACAGAACATAGAAAACTCTTAAGTGCAACAGAGAACGACCAATGGCTAAGTTCAGAACTGCCGTGCCATTATAAACTGAACTCACATTTAAACTGAACGATCGAGGTGCTCGCGTCATTGCAGCATTTGTAGTTGCTGCAGCTAAGATAGCGACAAGAAGCTTTTTCGACGGGAATGCATTCCCCCATTTGTTCACATCTCCGAAGTATCTATCACACCCTCGACGTCCTGCGCCACCGCCTCCGCGCGTGCCTGCCCGCGCCGTCTTGCCGTGCGCCGCCCTCGATGCCGAACAGCTCCTCACCAACGGATTCTAGGTGCACACTCTTCTCTTCCAAACTTATCGCTCAGCATATGCACTATTATGGGCAATTCCGTTGCTAGCATTGGCAGCACCTGCAACATTTTGTTTTTGTGAATCATATGCCAAGTTGCAGATGGTATCATTAACAAAAGCTCCTCAAACCTGAATCAAGATCGGCGGCACTCATTAGAACTGGCGATTCTTTTACTGTATTTTTTTTGCTGCTTCGTTTTTTAATTGGTTTCCTGCCAGAATCCTCCTAGCTACTCCTGTGTTACTAAATTTCCTCGTGTGGTGTCCAGACTGGAGAGTCTTAAGGGCGCAGTTTTTGTCGGCATCTCATTATCTTGCAGCTCGTTTCGCTTTAGCCCAACCTCTCCTTTTTTTTGAGCAAAAACACACTGAACTTTATTATAGAGAGTAGGGTATAATTACAAAGTCCGGTGGCTGAATCAACCACACATGGCGGCCTGGTCCTAAATTCAAGGAACCTTTTGCTATGTCATGAGCTTCCCAGTTTGCTTGACTGTCCCACAGCGACCCCTGCTATCCAGCGAGATATCTCTCACCAATTCTGCACAGTCGGAAGCTATGACAGCACGTTGTATGGAGATGTCTGACGCCAAAGTTATTGCTTCACGGCAAGCTAGAGCCTCCAATGATCCCGGGTCCGTCATTCCTTCAACAACCAGTGCAGACGCCCCCAAGAAGTCGCCCCTTTCATCTCGAAAAATGGCAGCAGCAGCTCCCACAGTTTCTGATCTGTTGACAGCACCATCGGCGTTTCCTTTCGCCATCCCAGCATCCGGTGGCAGCCACTTCTTCTCTCTGACAATGCGCCTCTGCACCTGCGGAGCTCTCCTTGATTCCTTGATCAAACTGAGATCACGAATAAAATTTGTTATAAAACCAAACGTAGATAGCGGGCTCTGGAATATATCTTCATGAATCGCCTTCCGCCTCGCTGTCCAAATAGCCCAAGCTGTGACCAGGAGCTTCACAAATTCCTCATGCTTAAGCGTGTCTATCATGGTGAACAGCCAAACCTTAGCATCAGGGGTATTGCAGTTCCGTGCATGCTCATAAATTTCGTCGTCAGCCAGGACCCAAACGCACCTTGCCATATTACAATCTAGTAAACTGTGACGCCAATTATCCAGTTCAGACCCACATATTTTGCATGTTTCTTCAGTTGCCATCTGCCGGTGATGGCTCCTAAGCTGGGTTTGATTAGCGTGAGAGAATTCCTGGTTCTTAACAAAAAATATGTGTCGGCCTACTGATCGACCGGCCTGGCTAATTGTGATAGAACGGCCTGATTAATTCTAATGGATTGGCTGTCTAACACTGCTGATCCGGCTGGCTAATCCGAATGGAACAACCTGTTAACCATAATGGGCCGGCTTACCTAACTTTAATGGGCTGCCTGTTAACCTTAATGGGCTTGTTGTTGGGCTGAGTTGTTAACTTACTGTTGGGCCAGCCTGACAATATTCATAACTTCCACGTCACCTACGGTGATGCCATGTCACATAACGGGAAGATGTCACCTTCTCTTCCTTCGAGGTCTTCGCTATACGCATCTACCATGCCAGTTTTCCGTGGTTGATGTGCGACCATCTACCACGATTACTGGGAAACGTGGTTAAAAAATCAGTCACACCCTTGCTGTCACGGAATCACTGTCGTGGAGAAATCTTTTTAGCCACGAAAAATCGGGTTTCTACCACGAAAATCGGGCGTGGCAAAGGATATTTTTTTCTTGTGGTAACCACTAACCATATATTTTTATCCTTTGTCTTGGCAAAATTTATGCAAGCTGGAGTTTGTGAGATGCTTATGATCCAATGTAACCCGACATCTTTCTCACATTTTTTGCTTATTCATCGGAACTTGTCGGGCAAAAGTTCAACCCTTATTTGGTCACTTGTTGCTGCACAATGTTGGACTTTTTTTTAGGGGAAGGCCATCATGAATTTTTATCCTTTGTCTTGGCAAAATTTATGCAAACCGGGGTTCGTGAGATGCTTATTCATCGGATTTTTTTTATAGGATTTGCACTACAAGATTTCTATGAGAATATTTCCTATGAGAAGATATCCTATGAATCAAATGACTACCACGGAAAAGTTTCATAGGATTTCAATTCTATACAAATCCGTTGAAAATCCTATGAATCAAAGGAGCCCTTAGTTTTTGCACTTGCCGTGATGTGCGTGTGTGTTGACGTAAGATTGGAACATCGGTTTGAGGTGTTAGCGTTCAGCTGTGGGCCGAAGATGTAAACTGTTGTTGGTTTCCCACCAGGTGTGTTGGTATGTAATCTAGCTTAACCTAAGAGCTTTATTAATTTTTAAAGCTGGCCATGTCAAATGCCTTTTATCCAAAAATAGTGCTCTTCCTAATCATACTCGTACTCTTTCCGCTTCATATTCATGGGCCAACAAATAGCCTACTCTCAACATGACCGTGTCGAAGTTCCTCAAAACAAAAAATATCTGCCTCTTCGACACCTCAAATTGATTCTCAGAATAAGAAACATGCAACTTGTCGGAAATCCACTTTGACTCCCGAGCTCACCTGCTCATGCTTGTTTTCGAAATTCGAAACAAATATAAAAATGCTTCAAAAAAATCTGAAAAAAGGGAGCAAACATATGGGAATGCTCCACATATATGCAAAGTTTCGTGACGAAATGATATTTTTGGTGCACTGTACAAAAAAATAAAAACAATGCTCAGTTTTGGGATATGTTGTTGACACAAATGAGTATTGATTTTTTTTCGTACAGAGCACCACAAATCTTATTTCTTCACGAAACTTTGCACATATATGAAACATTAGCATATGTTTACCCCCTAGTTTTTTCAATTTGTTTTGAAGTGTTTTCATATTCTTTTTTGAATTTGAAAACAGGCAGGAGTAGGTGAGCCCAACTTGATGCCCTTCAATTAGCTGGGTACCTCTGATGTAGATAGAAACATAGCCTCCGTTTTTCCTAAGGCCTCTTAGAAAAGAGCGGTACAGTAGGTCGCTCTTCTCCCTATTCCACACCATTGAGCATACACGGATCTTATCGATACTATGTTTTGTCATACATCGTTAAATATCTCCAATTCACTATATCTGACCTTTGTCAAACACCGTGAAAATATCCAAATGCTTAGGATGACTCCAACGGGGCGTTTTGTCCGTTTGGGTCGGAGAACGGACGCGCGTCTGCCCATGTCCGCCCCTTTCTGGCTAGTGCCCCCAACGGGGCCGACGCATCGAGTCCGCCTGGCCAGGGTTTTTGATCCATGTCCATGATCCGTCCTCCTCTTGGCGTAGGGCGAGCTCAATGATCTTTGCTTTTGCCTCGGCCTCCATGGCCCTAGCCTCGGCCTCCTTGGCTCTTTGCATCGGCTTCCCTTGCTCTTGTCCGGCGTTTTCTTCTTCTATGTCGAGCCTCTTCTTCTGCAATTCGAAGAAGAGCTTGGAAGCCGTCTGACGAGGGGTACACTCATCAAATCCCATGGTTAAGGACCTAGGGTTGAGATTATGGGGAGAGAACGTGGTAGTACTGGTAGTTTCGTCGGCTGACAAGCAGAGGCAAAGATTTACCCAGGTTCAGGCCCCTCGGGTGGAGGTAAAGACCCTACTTCCTGCTTGTATGTTATTGATCGTGTGGATTATGCGATTACAGAGGAGCTCTGGCGAGATGTCGATCTCGCTAGGGCTTTTGGTGGTTCGAGTATGGCTTGTCCCTAGATCGGCACCCCTCCCAGCCTTTAAATAGGCTGGGTCTCGGGGAGTTTGTAACCGACCTAGTTTACACGTAAGGAAAGTCTAAACCGACTATGCCTATGTCTAATCTTGGAGGGTACTCCATCTTCTTGGGCCTCTTGTCTTGGGCTTCGAGTAGGCTCTTCGCTATTGAGCCTTAGTCGTCACGTGCACCAGGTACCCTCACGGTAGGGTACCCGAGATGTATACCCTTGTCACCGTCTCTCTCTCTAGGCGTTCCTTTTCTCTCCTCTCCTCCTTCTTGTCGGCAGCCTTGTCCTTTTGGGTTAGGAACCCGTTCAATGTCTCTTGCAATGCAAGGGTTGTTGCATCTCGTTTCAACTCGGCCTTCGAGTTGTTCTTCCCCCTTGGCCTTCCTTCCTTTTCCGTTGTGTCCTCTCCCTTATCAAGAGATGTCCACCATTTTTGAGGGAGGCGTAGAGGGTCTTCCATTTCTGCTGGTCCTTGAGTGCCCGGTAGCAATGGGTCAAGGTGAAGGCCTTCTTGTATTGCCTCTTGAAGGTTTCCAAAGCTTGCAACACCTGGGCATACAAATTTATAGTAACCAAAATAATTTCCAAAGTTTGCAACACCTGGTCATACAAATTGTACAAGGTTTCCAAAGCTTGCAACCAAAGAAGGGAAAAGGAGCCACAAAACTCACCTGTTCATTCACTCCGAAGCCACTTGCTGGCTGGGCTTGAACATTTTCAACGGAGCCACAAAACTTGCTCGTCTCCGCGGATATGTGGAGCCACCTCTTGGAGATAGATACCTCCGTCCGCTGCGTCTGAATGTTGTGGGGCGGTAGGATTCTAAATTCATTGTAGCGCTTGGTGAACCGGCCCCAATGTGCCGTCCCTCTTTGCTCCGCCCCGAGAATTTGGTTGGTTCCAACCTCGATCCAGGACTCGCAAATGAGCACATCTTCCTCGGCCGTGAATGAGGCGCCCCTTTGGCTCATCTTTCTCTTCATTGCCCGGGCTTGGGTCTCGAGCTCTCCTTCGAAAACCGGCTCATTGTCGATGTTGATCACATCGGGGCCGGTCGGCGGAACTTCATCATCGCCGGCATCGTAATCGTCCTCGGCGTACTCGTTGTTGTCCCTGATCATGTCCTGGAGGACGTCGTCCCCTTCATCATGGACCTCCTCGTAGTACCTGGGGTCACCCGGCGACGGCCTGGGCATTTTGCCGAACAGGTTACGCGCCGGGGCGACCACTGCCGGGGCAGCTGAACGCGCGGCTGCAGTCTGCGCCGCCAGTGAGTGCCCGGCCAAAGGTGTAGTAGGCGTGTTCAGATCAAGCGAAGGTACCTCGACTGGGCTGGGCGCGGATTCGCCTGAGGTAGGGGAAACCCGCGGCGGCATGGTTCCCGGAAGGTACCCATGCGGTGGCGATGGTGCCGTCGCGGAAGATCTCGACCTTGGCGGCCGGGCCGCCGAGGCGTTGGAGCTGGCCGCCACAGTCGCGACACCGACCATGGCCGTCGTCGGGGTAATTCCAATCAGGAGGAGGGCAGCGGTCGCGGCCCTGGACACGAGGTCAGAGTCCTCCGGCACGGCGGCGGCCTGCTTGGCGGCGTTGAGCTTCTCCTGCTTCAACCTCCTCCTCCGGTCGCCCCGCTTCTGGGTCTCTGCGGCCCTCTGCTCTTCGGTGAGTTCCTTCTTTGGTTTCTTTGCAGCTTTGGACGCACATCCAGCGGCGGGGCCGGCGGCGGAGGCGGTGCCGGCGGCAGGTCCAGCGTCGGAGGCGGCGGTGGCTTCACCGGCCATGGCTAGGGTTGGAGTGTGGACTGGGGTTTTGGGAGAGGCCGAGGCGGCGAGGCTGAAGTGCGGACCAGAGGAGGGCACAATTGCGCTCCGCCGCGCGTCCGCGCCCGACGCATCGGTGGCCCAAATTTGGGCCAGGAATGCGTCGCGGCGGACAGAAAAACGGACCGCGGTCCGTTTGCGTCGCCCCGTTGGGCCGTGTTTTTGGCTCGCGCGGACAGGGATGGATGCGCGCGGACTCGATGCATCGGCCCGTTGGAGTCATCCTTATGTGGCTTCAGTTCCTGACAGAATCGTGTGTAAGGTATGCATCATGGATCGCAGATTTCGCAGTCGGCAACCAGTTGCCATCAGTGAAGCGCGAGATTAGCACATCCTTACAAAGGTCCCAATCCCAGTGTCCCACCATCGCTCGTTCCGGAACAATAGCGACATTTCTTGGAGTGATGTCCGATCCATCCGCCACGCCATCTACGATCTATCCGGACAGCGCAACTTGTACCGGAATCTGTTGAACTTGATTAATCTCCACTCGGAGCGCCCAAATGGCCGTCCAAAGATTTTTGGGGCGTGCCGGACAGAAATCGGCTCCCACTCGCGGCGTCCAAACGCAAAAATGGTCCGGCGCGGCCCAGTTTTCGGTGCGGCACGCCCACCCCAAGCCCTCATCTTGGGAGTCCTCGGGCGTCCCCGGACGCAACGGAGCGCGTCGCCACGTCTGCCTCCGACACGCGGGCCACGCCTGGCAGCGAGCCGAGTGCGGCCGGTCAACCAAATTAATTGCGGGCGGCGTCTCGGTTTCCTAGCCGGGCGCAGCGATACGTCGTCTCAGTCTGCGGCGAGGAAGCGTCTGCGCCACCGCGGCGGTGTCAATGCGCGCCTTTTGAAGTGTCCCTGGCGAGGCGTTGGCCGGCCGGAGTTAAGGCGATCTCATCCGTTCGCCTCCCCCGGTCGCCGAGCACGACGAGGAAGACGCCGACGGTTCCTCCTCCTCCTCCTCCGGCGAACCTATGGGCACCGCGTGCGGCGGCGTCTGCCTCGTCGCGCTCGGCGTCTTCCTCGTCGCGCTCCTCCTCCCGCTCCCACACCTCGCCTCTGCTCACGCCGAAGCCGGAGCAGATGAAGGTCAAGGCGGAGCCGGAGGTGTGGTCGCCGCTCATGGCCGAGCTCATGGCGGCGTAGGCGGGCACAGACGACGACGCCATCACGCCGGCCGTCGTCGCCGCGTCCATCGACGACATACCGCCGCTCGACGGGCCCGCTGCCTGCGCGTGGTCGGCGTTCGAGCACTCCAAGTCCAAGGATGTGCCCTTCTTCGACCTCACCGACGACGGCGTCGGCCCTAGCCGCATCAAGGAGGAGGATGGCGGCGCAGGACCAAGCCGCGGCGGCGCCGGCGTGAAGAAGGAGGAGGAGGAAGAGGACCCCTACTTCGCCTTCAGGCGCCGCCACCGCGGCCATTAGATTTGGTTTATTTAATTTTCATTCAAATATGTAAAATTTCCTAAATTTTGAATGAAAATCGCCGAAGTTTAATTTTACAAAAAAGTATTTGGGCACCATGAGTTGAGAGTGACGACGCCCAAAGCCAGCGACTAATCCGGACGGCGCCCAAACGGCCTGTCCGAAAGGATTTTGGGCGGCTGTTTGGACGCCGTGAGTGGAGATGCTCTTACAGCTTCCCGCGCAAAGGCCAATCTCCTGGATAAATTTCAGATTTCAGGCGCTTTCTTCTGGCATGAATTGCACAGCACAACTTAAGTCTTCAACGAGACTGGATCGCATGGCTACTGTTCTTAGTCACACAGTAGTTTTTATATACATGTTAAAACTGCATAACTATTCTATACACCGATCGACCGTGTTGTTTTTCCTCCGCGTGCATGATTGGCTGGTGTGACTGTTAGCCTAGTAGTGACTGTCGTGCTCATTCATTATTGTTTCAAGAAGTCACTTTCTTTCTTCAATTTTTTTGCATGGTTTGCTCTGCAAAATAGGTTTTAGACGACCGACCGATTCGCAAGAAGAGGATTGCTGAATTGTACCTTGCGCCCCCTATGCAAAAGTGCCCCAGAAACAATCACACACTTTCTTGTTCATTGCCGCTACACAAAGCGCCTTCGGGGATTAATCAAAAAATGGGTAGGGCTCCAAAACCTCGACGCCTCCCAATGGGCATCTCTTTCCTTTCAAAGTTGGTGGCAACTTATGGTGGCCGGCCCCTCCCAAGCCAAAAAGGAGCTGCGTCCCTCGCCCTTTTCCCGTCTTGGGAAATTTGGAACGAGCGCAACGTCCAGGTTTTTCGAAACAAGCATGCCCCTCCCACTATCATCCTACAAAACATTAGCAGGGAGGCTCGCCTTTGGGTGATCGCAGGTGCTAAGGGTTTAAGTGAATTTTTGTCGGAGATTAGTGGCCGGTTATACTCTTATTTTAACTTCATGTAAAACTCATATCTTAATTAATGGATGGGGCAAAGATTTTGCCCCCGTTTCAAAAGCTTCTTGTAGTAACAAGGTACTACATTGTTCAAAGTATAGGCTATGCCGTTGCGTGGCCGGCGGTGTTCAGTTCGGTCCCGTATCTAGAAGCAGTATTGCTGTGAGTAGAGGAGAGAAAGCGACCCCACTTTAATATTGGGTTGCGTTCCATCTTTCTCTTACTTTGTTGTAGGCGTAATCACCAAAAGTTTGTTTAGTAAGCTTTGTTTATGCTCTGCATTATCAGGTGCCGCGATGTGTAAGTTCAGTTGGCTCTACGCCTCTACGGAAAACAACTAGCCATCAAACTCGTCAAAGTCCATCATCGCAAGATTATGATATTGCCAAGTACGTCGCGTCGCCTTGGCCAAAGGATCATTACTGATTTTGCTTAGATCGCACTTGAATGAACACGAAAGCTCCTTTAATTTCACTTGTGCGATACTAAAAGCAACGCCGTGTGGTACCTGTACAACAGATCGAGTTGATAATTCTCCCTAATCCCTATATACTGACAAACTCCGTTTATGCATCGTTATGCTTTCATGCCTCCTTTTAAGGAAAGATCGATCGACCTGTTTTAGTTAACTAAGAGTCTAAGACACGTAGCGAATGTTCGTCTTCTGTCGCCACAACATCATACCGGTACGTGGACGTACACGCAATGGCGTCACCGGTGCAAAACGAGCGAGACAAGGAGAATACGCGCTCCTAATTCCGGCGAGACCGGGGAGCTTTGCAGGGGGAGAGTACCAAATTGGATGCCCGATCCGGGTGATTCCGACCCAAACACGACAGACCTCCACGACCATCACTACAGTATTTTAGCTCAAGCCGGAACCCAAAACGAGCAAAAGGCCACACGCGAGGGATAGAGCTTGAGTGACTTTGCCCCTGTGAGAGCCATCAAATCAAAATTTGATGGACCAGATTGCTCCAAAAAAATTATGACAAAATTCAAACTATCCAAAATAAATGAAAAAAATCTAACATGTCATATATGATTCATTTAGTATTCTGATAAAATTTTGTTTCATTTGGACAAATAATATATGATTAAATAGCTTTATACGTTTTGATCTTAAAACTCAATTAATCATAAACTAGTAATCCAAATAAAATAAAACTTTCACAGAATAGTCATGGCAACATATATGATGGACTGGAATTTTTTCTGAATAGTTGATTTTAAGTTTAAGATTTGGCTTAATCGCGTCCGTCCGATCTTGATCTGATGGCTCTCGCAAGGGCAAAGTCAGAGTGAGATTTTGCCTCACAAAGTCACTCAAGCTCTATCCACGCCCGAGGGCTAGACGTAGCAAAACATTCCAATAAAATTCATTTTAATCCTTAAACTCATAGTTTAAATCTCCAAAGTAGAAGGTAGTAAATGGAACCCTAAACTTTAAATCTCCGAAGTTTGCACACTAAACTGATCGTTCCTAGCCAATCTCAACCTTGGCCTTGCGCCGTGAAGCGATTATCTCAACCAGAATAACTTGGTGCTCTCACCGACAATACGTTCCACATGTCATATTCACCCCCTTCCCTAATATGGCTCACTCATAGTCATCGCCATGCCCGCGAAGAGGCGCTCCAGAAAGCACTGGGCAATGGAGGGCCGCCGCATCGGGCGAGACTGTGCGAGTTGACCGGAGCTAATCAGTTGGGCGGCGATGTTGTTGTGTAAATGGGCACTCTTTGACGGTGAAGCCGAGGCGGCTCGTGCGCTCTTGTATCGACAACCTGGTGAAAGGACAAGGATGTCGCCTAGAGGGGGGGGGGTGAATAGGCGATTACAACTTTTTCGGTTTAGATTTGAATAAATGCGGAATAAACTAGGTGTTTAATTTATCAAGCCAGCAACCTAAATATTCTAGGCTCAACTATGTGCACCAACAACTTATGCTAAGTGATGTCTACGCACGCTTCTATTCTTGTAGACAGTGTTGGGCCTCCAAGTGCAGAGGTAGAGGTTTGTAGAACAGCAGCAAGTTTTCCTTAAGTGAATCACCCAAGGTTTATCGAACTCAGGGAGGTAGAGGTCAAAGATATCCCTCTCAAGCAACCCTGCAATTAAGATACAAGAAGTCTCCTGTGTCCCCAACACACCTAATACATTTGTCAGATGTATAGGTACACTAGTTCGGCGAATAGATATTAAAATACAAGTGATATGGATGATTATAAGTGGTAATTGCAATCTGAAATAAAAATGGCAGCAAGCAAACATGAGACAAAATGAGAGTAAACGGTATTTCAATGCTGGAAATAAGGCCTAGGGATCATACTTTCACTAGTGGTAACTCTCAACAATAATAATATAATTGAATACATAGATATTTCCTCTTCACTATGCTACTCTGAATTATTCTCTCGTTGGATAACGAACACCAATCCACTGCGTAGGGCTATAAAAGCACACCTAAAAGTCGCATTCCACATCTAGGGAACCCCACACTGTCAACTTGAGCGCCCTAAAATAGTACTAGACAAACACCACAATTTTATAGAGACATCCAACACAAATAATAACTCATGATAAGTATTCCTGTAATCTTTAGCCTAAGAGCCACACACGGTGCGCACACTATCAACTTCGCACCGTGGGACAAAGGTGACTCCGGATTTTACATTAATAAAACCACTCAAGTAGCATACAAGATAATGAAGAGTAACATCTATGGATTCAACTAGATTACAAAGCTCATGATCACATAAAGATCACACCATGGGAGAGAGATAAACCACATAGCTACCGGTAGAGCCCTCAGCCCCGATGAAGAACTACTCCCTCCTCATCATGGGAGGCAGCAACGGTGATGAAGATGGCGGTGGCGTCGATGGAGATGGTTCCGGGGGCAATTCCCCGTCCCGGCAGGGTGCCGAAACAGAGACTTCTGTCCCCCGAATTAGGATTTTTGGTGGCGGCGGAGCTACGGAGCTTTTCTGGAGAAATCGTCGATCCTTTTAGGGTTTGCAGCGCGGAGGCAATATATAGTCCAAAGGGCGTCGCGAGGAGGTGACCGAGGCGGCCACACCACACCACGGCGCGACCCACCTCTGGCCGCGCGGGCCCATGGTGTGGGGGCTGTGGGCCTCCGCTGGAATTGCCCTTCTGGCTCCGTGGGTCTTCTGACGAAATAGAATTTCTGTAATTTTTCTGGATTTTTCCGAGCACTTTGGTTTTCGGGCATTTTCTGCAATACACAGACATAATAAACAGAAACTGGCATTGTGTCATCTTGTTAATAGGTTAGTCCAAACGCTTCTATTCTTGTAGACAGTGTTGGACCACCAAGTGCAGAGGTAGAGATTTGTAGAACAGCAGCAAGTTTCCCTTAAGTGAATCACCCAAGGTTTATCGAACTCAGGGAGGTAGAGGTCAAAAATATTGTCGTGGGTTTGTCACGTCAGGTGTCATGGATGACTTCGTAGGTGTGGGATTACGCGAGTCAAGCATCTCCGAGCTTGGGATCGCAGGAACAAAGATCAACACAGATTTACCCAGGTTCGGCCCCCTCAATGTGAGGTAAAAGACCTACTTCCTGCCTACCCTAGATTGGTATTGATATGATAATCGAGGTGTTACAATGGAGGCGATCCGATCTGGTACTCGCCGTATGAGCTAGGGTTTAGGGCTTGATAGCTTGACCCCTCTAAGTCCTGCGAGTCCTCTTTATATACACAGAGGCTCGCAGGTTACAAAGGAAACTTCCCCCATAAGGAATACGTCCACAGAGGCCTACTCGGAGACTACTTGGTCTTCACGTCCTCCGGGATATGTCTTCTAGATCTTTCCCCTTATGGCGGTTCAATAGGGCTTGCTCCCAAGTGGGCCTTTGTCCGTGCGAGTAAAGTAAGTCGCACTGGGCCGCGGGTTAATCCAGAAAGTATTCCCCCGACATTAGCCCCCAAGTTTAGCTTGGATTTCGAGTGAAGGCTTTTTGTCTTAACAAACCCCTGAGCCGCGCACATGAATTATCCCAGCTGAACTCCAATTTTCATATTTCCAATCTGCGGCTTATAACTCTTCTTGGCGGCTCAAGAACGCGACTTAACCTGCCTTGACGGTTGATTTTCAGATCTAAACGTCTTCCGCGTCTGGGCTATTTATCTTGGCTCATCGTTTTTCCCAGCGTTCTGCATCAAGTCCTGCATTACGCATCCGCTGCTCCTTTCCGCCGCCTCCAATCTCGCTTCTCGTACTCACAATCCTTCGGTGGAGATCTCCATCAATCTGAGAAAATGTCTCGCCGCAAGTGCAACTGGGAAGGCTCGTGGGTCGACGAAGATTTCCTGGAATCCCTATCTGCACGGGGCCTTCTTCCGCCAAAAGATCAATGCGAATGGCGCGGCTGGTGAGGAGGTAATTCCCAACCCTCAACCAGGAGAAGTAGTGATATTTGCGGAGCATGTTGAGCGCGGGTTCAAGCCCCCAGGCTCTCTCTTCTTCGCTCCTTGATGCAGCGGTTGGGTCTCCGCTTCCATGATATTGGCCCTAATTCGATGTTGCAAGTGAGCAACTTCCACGTCCTCTGCGAAGATTATCTGGGTATCCCGCCTTCAATAGATTTCTGGCTTGCTCTTTTCAATTGCAATAGTCAAAGGGAAACCACAGATGGTCCTTTTCTCCAATGCGGCGCCATTTCCTTCCAACGCCGTAGGGGTAGTATTTTCCCAAAACTAACCCTTGCCAAGAAAATCAAGGATTGGCAAAGGACATTCTTCTATTGTAAAAACACTTCTCCTGAGGGTGAAATTCCTCTTCCTCTTTGGTCTCCTCTTCCCTTCGAGGCTACCGATGCTTGTCTTCTAAGTCTGATCCTTCTTCGTTGCCCTTTATCGAATCCCTTCTAGACAAGGTGAGGGCGCTGACACTCCATGGTCTCACTGGATTAGATCTCATATCTTGCTGGACTAAGTGGCGAATTCAGCCTGTGAGTCGCCGCTCGCGACTTATGGTGGATTTCACTTGTCATGCAAACGACGTCGACCGTACTTGCCCTGAAGATTGGGACAAAGGGGAATGGATAAATTTCATTCGCCGAGTGACGGACGAGGATATCGACTCGTATGATAACGTCGGGCTTGCTCCCTTCTGGGCTGAGCACAAGCCTTTTGTGGTAATGTTTACTTGTCACCTGTTTCCTCGAAAATTCCTTCTCCAAAATTAATTATTTCTGACCCGAGCTCCTTTTCAGATCGATCCCTATTTCTGGGTTCTTCCCTCAGAGGACGCGACTTGAACCAAGAAACCGCGGCTGAGTCGTCAAAGCAAGCCGCAGCCTTTGGCGAAGATACATTATGCAGATATTTCCGACCGAGGGTAGCGCTTCTGAAGAGGAGCAACAAATGGCCGACGCTCTTCTGTCTCGACTCCAAATACACCTTTCTTGGAACTTCCTGAGGTGCCTCGCAGGTCCTCGAAACGTATTTTATGCAAGAGCTCAGAAGACCCCGCGCAGCCTGAGAAACGCCGCAAAGCCTTGGCGCTACTGTAGAAACAAGAACTGCCAAATCTTTAAAACTTGCTGATCCCAACAAGGCTTTCTCTTCCGAGGCTGTTGCAAAGGACTGCTTCTCAATAAGCTCGGGTAATTGTTTGCGACTCTCTCCTTTTCCTTTTGTGCTTGCGTATTTTTGGCAAGGAATTGCTGATCACCACTTCTTTTCATACTCTGTAGGTTCAGATTTGCAAGGTTTATCTTCTCCTTCCTCTGGTTGCCTGATGAAGAGTATCCGTGTCGCCTCTGGGTATGGTTCGCCTTCTTTTCAATGTTGCGGCTCTGCTAGGTCAGCTTATTAACCCATCAATGTTTTGCAGGGCCATGCTGAAGAGGATACCAAGTCTAATTCTCATCCCACTTCTTCTCAGCCAGCTATGAGCGAGGATGATGCTGCTGATGAAAACGTGGGAAACAGTAATGGTGCGACTCATCCAAGGCCCTCCCTGGAGGAAGGTATTGCAGATGCGGCTCCTGCCACGACTCCAGTCGCAGCTCCATCCGCAACTCCTGCTGTTGGTAGGGTATCCACTGAAGATAGAATTCCAGCTCCAGGAAATAGTTCCAAGTCAATTGCGGATGCCATAATTGCTGCTGGAGATAAGCATGCTGCTCTGCTGCGCGGCCTAGTTGAGCAATTTTCTTCAAGTCGCCAGGTACATATACCGTAGCCCCCAAGGATCAAAACCTTGTGTCATCGCACGGGGTGTTGATTCTTTTCCTGGCTCCAAATCTCGAGCCCCCAAGTTCCTGGATAGTTTACCCATGCATTTTGCTCTGTTTATTTTCAGCTTGAACTGTCCTTGCTTGATGCTTCTGGCTCAATAAAGGGTAAAGGCATTTCCATAGATCATCCTGAAGTGATGCAGTCTCCCCTGGAGCAGCATAATGAGGTCATTAGGGACCAAGATCAGGAAATAAAATCTCTCAAAGGTCAACTCGACTCCTGTGAAGAGCAATTTAAAGAACTTGAAGCCGATATGCAGCAGCGACTCATGGAGAAAGACGAAGTCATTAGATCTTTGCGAGAAGGGCTGACTCTTAAATCTGAATTGATTGATCGTCTGAAGGGAGACCACGCAAAGGAACTCGCCGCGCGAGATGAAAAATATAACTCGCTGTTCAAAGCCTTTGAGGGTTTTGGCTCCATGTCAAATCAGCCATCCTGCAGCTTGCTGGTTCGTCTTTTATTCCTTTAATCATATATATTTTGGGTAACCAACGTGAGTCTCTGACTTGTTTCTTGCCTTTTCTTTCTTGACATAGGGCCTGAGGCCCCAGTGTCCCGCTCCAACTTGAAGGATCAACTGGTATATCTGTCTGACTTCAGCCAGCGCTTCTTAAAGGTTACCAAGGAAGTTATGACGGTAATCTCTCCTGCGACTGATGGCCCAACATCTTGCGAGTATTGGATAAATAAACTGCTCAAGGCTCCGCATTATGTCTCTGATTGGAAACGATCCTCTGCTCGCACCGGAGCCGCGCATGTCTTGACATTGCTCCGAGCATATTATCCAGAAATAGATGTTGGCAAGGTTGCTCGCCACGGCCTGGCGATGAGCGCGGATGATACTGAACTGCCAATAAGCGAGTACTTCGATATCTGGAAAGGGATGCGCGGTATGCCACAAAATTTGTTGATAACTTAGACTTGGGCACTTATCTCGAAAAATTCAATCTTGATGGGAGCAAGGTGCCAAAGGAAAAGTCCACAGGAGCTGATCTCCCGGCTACTACTCCAGCAACAGTATCTGGTGGCCCTTCTGCCTCGTCTGGCGGCGCCCTGATTATTAGGGCACCTGCGACTGCAACCGCGAGACAAGCCGCGCCAATTCCCACTCCTGTAGCTCGGAAGAAGAAAAATAAATAATGTGGGACATGCCCGTTAGTCTGTAAGACATTCATGTATTATAAACAGTATTTTGGTGACCTATAAGCAGGTTCTTTTCATGATAATTCCATTAAGTAGACGCTCGCGCGGCTCAGTATTTCCTAGGAACATGTGTGTTCAGGGTCGAGAGCGGCCATGATAGGCAATCAAGCTCGATTGACGCCACACCCCAGTACTTTGGCCGCATAATGCAAGACGCTTCTAGCTTAAGGATTGCCACTAGTTTGGCAAAATTTGAGGTGCGATTGGTACTCGCGATGCTCGTAAGGAGCCCTCAAGGGTCAGTGATATATGAAATTCAAAAGACTCAGCGACTCAATGATAGTTGAGGCGAAACGACAAGCCCTTGAATGTCAAGGGTGCCGGCTTTATTTCATAATCACTCGATGTTTTACAGGGTGTTACAGGATGATGCAGGCCCTTTAATGCGGGTTTTCTATTCCCCGCAGGCCATGCATACTTGATACTCATCGCACTTAGTTGCGAATTAATACTCCTAACGGAGTGGGTTGAACACCTGATTGGTTCAATTTTGAGTCGCTAAAAGCGACTCGGGTCGAGCATGATAGCTCCGATGTATGTCTCATGTTGAAGCAGAGAGCAAGTTTGTTAGGCGATTAGCCGCACTGAGCTGCGACTTATGTCGAGTTGAGTTTGCTTTGTAAGGACTCACGATAACTGAGCCTCTTTGGCTGGGGTTGTTGATCGAGGCTGGGTCTATGCACATGCGCCATCTCTTGTCTTCTTTTTGTATCAAAGCGACCTCTGGGGCATTATCTTGCTGATGCGCGACTTCTCGGTGGGTATTTACCATCCGGTGGCTGCATCCTGTTGGCCGCTCCGCGGTACCTCCAACGCGACTCGTTTTGAGCTGCGATTACCGATCTGCGACTGATATCCGTGTGAGGAGTTGGCGATGCAAGCTTCTTCTGCGAGTACTGAGCCTGCGTTCTCGCATTCTAACGCTTCTGCCTGTCTCCATATATTGTAATAACACCGTTTGGTCCTGGTATCTTTAACTGTAGGTAGACGTAGCAGGGGCGGGCGGTAAATTTGACATAGGCTTCTCTTCCAAAGATCGCATGATATGAGCTTTTGACTGCTACAACCTCAAAGTCTAGGAGCTCTGTGCGGAAGTTCCGCTCTGTTCCAAAGCTAACTTCAAGTGTTATCTTTCCGATTGGTCGCGTAACAGCTCCTGGGATTATGCCTTGAATTTCTTTCCTGGATGGTCGCAGCCTCGTCTCGGGTATATTCATTCTTCGGAGCGTGTCTTGATATAGGATGTTTACTCTTCCTCCTCCGTCCATTAGGACCTTACTTAACTTGTATCCCGCGACTTCAGGCGTGACCACAAGAGCTGGCTGTCCTGGATCTCTTACTTCTGGGGGGTGATCGCCGCGACTCCAAATAACCGATTGCTCTGTCCAGCGACGATACCTTTCTGGCGTTGAAATCTGACCGCTCTTCCGGCTTCCATCCGTTGTTTGTACTTCCACTGTATGAAACTGTCCTATGTTTCTTCTAGGTAAAACGTCAGGCCCTTGATGAGAGCTAGATTTATTCTTGTGCTGCATTGATCCGCTGCGAGCCGTATCTGGCGTGTCGCCTTCTTTCCACCTCCGGTAATAATGACATTGCGCCTTTGTGTGACTCGCTGGCCTGCCATCTCTCCTGCGATGTAAGTCGCAAGGCACGTCGAAGATCCCCTTGCAGTTATTAGGGAGTAAGGCCTTATCACTCCCTTGCTCCTTATCTGGTGTGCGCGATGTTCAGTTTGCGCGACTTGCAATTTCCCTGTTGGGTTCTGTGATAAGCCGCCTGTCCCTTATCTGTCTTTGCGTACTTGTCAGCTGTTGCCAAAAGCTGGTCGAAACTATCAATCTTGTGCTCAGCGCGACTTAATTTGTGCACCAGCGGCTCAAATCTACAGTTCTTCTCATAGCTTGTATTGCAGCTGTACTGTTAAGTTTTGGCGGAGCCAAGGATCTCCGCGATTCTCTTGATCCAGTCACCGCTTGATTCGTCCTCTTTTTGAATGCATTGTCTAAGGTTTTTCATGTCTTCTGTTTGGAATCTGTTGATGAACTTGTCCTTCAAGTCTTCCCATGTGCTTATTGATTTTGATGGCAGCCTTAACAGCCAATCCCTGGCTTCTCCCTGTATTGCCAAGTGGAAATATTTCGCACGTACTTCCTGAGTTACATCAGCCCCTGTCATGCTTGCCTCGTAATCTTCTATCCATAAGGCAGGGTCTTGGTCACTGCGATAGGTGGTGACTCGCTGCGACTCGCGAAGTTCGGGGGGAAACGAGTGAGCCGTATTTCCTCTCCAAAACATGCTGGTCCTTTCAATAATGAATAGGAGTTTACTGGCGCTGAATCTTCATCTGAATCAGTTTCAATCTGGGATGGCTGAGTCGCTCCGGACGTCCGTGACTCGCCTTCTATCTTCTTTTCTTTTTCCAATGATACCTGCAAACCTGCTAGCTGGTTGACCACTTCTTCGACGCTGCACTTTTCTCCTCCCCATGATACCTCGTTTTGCGGCTCATTGGGCGTGACTCCATACATATTTGCTTGTTGTAAGGCAGCGGTTTGCAGTAGGTCGATCGCATGGCGAGCTTCCTTATCAGCTCGTGTGTCTCCAACCGGTGCTATCTTGACAATATTCCTATCGCGGCATGCACGTTGCTCTCTGGGTCGCCGTGGAACTGTGATTTCATCTCTCCTCTGTCCATCTTGATCTGATGCTTTTGCTGCCAACGACGGAGTCGCCAATCTTCTTCTTGGAGTTTCTTGCGCTCAGATGTCGTCTTGGTTCGGACCGCCTGGTGCTTTGGCTGCCAGCGACGGAGTCGTCGACCTTCTTCTTGGAGTTTTTTGCGCTCAGCCGCGAGTCTTTGTGCCTCTTCACAGAGTTCCGTCCTGATAGCTTCAATTCTTCAATCTTGAGGTCTCCTTCCTGATTTGGTAGAGATCCCCAAACAGGTCTTGACGGGACGGGGATGGGTAGTCTTGCTGTAGCTTGTTGTAGCTCCTCCAACACGCGGACCCTGACCGGCCGCAGTTCCTCCACCGACTCGCTTCCTTGAGTCGCATCTATAGATCTGCGACTGACTGATCCGATGGGAACAATGTATCCAAACTCGATGCGATCTGCCTCGGGTCCCCACTCTGAGTCGTCGATGAAGGGGACCCCATTGATGTCTTCAACTTGGCCGATGGCGATGTCCTTGAAGCCTGATTTCGATCCTGCGCGGAACGTGACGCTTTTGACCGCAGGCCCCACGGTGGGCGCCAACTGTCGTGGGTTTGTCACGTCAGGTGTCATAGATGACTTCGTAGGTGTGGGATTACGCGAGTCAAGCATCTCCGAGCTTGGGATCGCAGGAACAAAGATCAACACAGATTTACCCAGGTTCGGCCCCCTCAATGTGAGGTAAAAGACCTACTTCCTGCCTACCCTAGATTGGTATTGATATGATAATCGAGGTGTTACAATGGAGGCGATCCGATCTGGTACTCGCCGTATGAGCTAGGGTTTAGGGCTTGATAGCTTGACCCGTCTAAGTCCTGCGAGTCCTCTTTATATACACAGAGGCTCGCCAGGTTACAAAGGAAACTTCCCCCATAAGGAATACGTCCACAGAGGCCTACTCGGAGACTACTTGGTCTTCACGTCCTCCGGATATGTCTTCTAGATCTTTCCCCTTATGGCGGTTCAATACCGGGCTTTCTCCCAAGTGGGCCTTTGTCCGTGCGAGTAAAGTAAGTCGCATTGGGCTGCGGGTTAATCCAGAAAGTATTCCCCGACAGATATCCCTCTCAAGCAACCCTGCAATTAAGATACAAGAAGTCTCTTGTGTCCCCAACACACCTAATACACTTGTCAGATGTATAGGTGCACTAGTTCGACGAAGAGATATTAAAATACAAGTGATATGGATGATTATAAGTGGTAATTGCAATCTGAAATAAAAATGGCAGCAAGCAAACATGAGACAAAATGAGAGTAAACGGTGTTTCAATGCTTGGAAATAAGGCCTAGTGATCATACTTTCACTAGTGGACACTCTCAATAATAATAATATAACTGAATACATAGATATTTCCTCTTCACTATGCTACTCTGAATTATTCTCTCGTTGGATAACGAACACCAATCCACTGCGTAGGGCTATAAAAGCACACCTTAAAGTCGCATTCCACTTCTAGGGAACCCCACACTGTCAACTTGAGCGCCCTAAAATAGTACTAGACAAACACCACAATTTCATAGAGACATCAAACACAAATAATAACTCATAATAAGTATTCCTGTAATCTTTAGCCTAAGAGCCACAAACGGTGTGCACACTGTCAACTTCGCACCGTGGGACAAAGGTGACTCCGGAGTTTACATTAATAAAACCACTCAAGTAGCATATAAGATAATGAAGAGTAACATCTATGGATTCAACTAGATTACAAAGCTCATGATCACATAAAGATCACACCATGGGAGAGAGAGATAAACCACATAGCTACCGGTAGAGCCCTCAGCCCCGATGAATAAGTACTCCCTCCTCATCATGGGAGGCAGCAACGGTGATGAAGATGGCGGTGGCGTCGATGGAGATGGCTCCGGGGGCAATTCCCCGTCCCGGCAGGGTGCCGAAACAGAGACTTCTGTCCCCCGAATTAGGGTTTTTGGTGGCGGCGGAGCTACGGAACTCTTCTGGAGAAATCGTCGATCCTTTTAGGGTTTGCACCGCGGAGGCAATATATAGTCCAAAGGGCGTCGCGAGGAGGTGACTGACGGCCCTTCACGTAGTTACCCCACAACGGCGCCAGAAAACAGTTGCTAGCCCCTTCGCGTGGTACCTGCGTGAAAAATAAATGGGTTAGGTTGAGACTCCAAGTGCAGAGTGTATGTAGTAAGTGGAAGACAGTTTTCCCCACGAGGGGTGACTCGAGGGTTTAATATCGAACTCTCGGGGAACCAGTATTTCAGGTGTTATCTTCTTATCCTTCTCTTGAGCACCTGCAACAAAATAAATTGTTTTGTGCCCTCAACCTCACCAAGTGGTTGTCAAGCACACACTAGTACAGAATGACACATCGGATACCCCTCTATGGCAACGGCAAGAGTTAGGCGACGGAAAAATGAGCTCCGCGCGCTTCCGCGAGTGCGCGCGCGCTAGTCGGTCGATGGGCCCGACACAATGGTAACGGAGGCTGAAAAGATCTCCGTTGCTCATATATAGGCAACGGAGGAAAGAATATCTCCGTTGCTGATATTGCCACATCAGAAACGGAGATCGGTCTATCTCCGTTTCCCATGTGAAGGCACATTAAGCGGTGCCGGTATTAATATCTCCCACTCCAGTACTGTATCTCACTCTCACTCTCAGTCTCACTCTCCCCAGTTCCTAACCCTAGCCGCACACGCTCTCCTCCTACTTCACCCATCGATGGCGAACCCCTCCGGCGCCGACGGAAGTCAGGATGGAGCATCTTCCTCCTCCCACCCTCCGAGGCGCAGCCCGGATCTCCCCTACAACTGGGGCGAGATCCCCGGCGACTGCGGTCGTGAGTTCATTCTGAGCCGTCAAATCCCATCCGGATCCACGGCGGCGACAGCCACCGACGCCCGGATCTCGTCCTCATCGTCCTCCTCGGACGATGAGGACGAGGATCTGGAGGTCGGTCTCCTCCTCTCTCGCGCCTCCTTTGAGCGCGAGCGCGCCGAGGGTGTCATTCGGACGTCTGCGATGCAGAGAGCTATCCGCATCTCCGCCGCCGAGCACGCGATAGAAGCCGCCGTGGAGGCGTTGTTCCAGACGCGGCTCCGGGCAGCCATAGACCGCTCTCTTCTCCCTGGCCAGGGCCCTGGGCCAGATGCGGCGGTGGCAGCGGTGGCGGCGGCGGAGGAGGAGGATGAGGAGGAGGAGGAGGAGGACGCTCCGGTGTTCGAGCAGGATGAGGTCTCCTCTGACGTCTCCTCTGGCAGTGGCTCCGGCGCCGACGCCTGGGACGCAATCCGCGACGGAAAGCGACCCCGCCTCGCCTAAGGGAAATGACCGCTCTGTTAGCTACTTATTTAGCTCGGTTTGCTCTGTTAGTTAGCTCTGTTCAGCTATGTATTTGCTATGTTAGCTACTTATTTAGCTCGGTTTGCTTTGTTTAGCTATGTGTTTGCTATGTTAGCTACTTATTTAGCTCGGTTTGCTTTGTTAGTTAGCTCTGTTCAGCTATGTATTTGCTATGTTAGCTACTTATTTAGCTCGGTTTGCTTTGTTTAGCTATGTATTTGCTATGTTAGCTACTTATTTAGCTCAGTTTGCTCTGTTAGTTAGCTCTGTTCAGCTATGTATTTGCTATGTTAGCTACTTATTTAGCTCGGTTTGCTTTGTTTAGCTATGTATTTGCTATGTTAGCTACTTATTTAGCTCGGTTTGCTCTGTTAGTTAGCTCTGTTCAGCTATGTATTTGCTATGTTAGCTACTTATTTAGCTCGGTTTGCTCTGTTCAGCTATGTATTTGCTATGTTAGCTACTTATTTAGCTCGGGTTGCTCTGTTAGTTAGCTATGTTCAGCTATGTATTTGCTATGTTAGCTACTTATTTAGATTGGTTTGCTCTGTTAGTTAGCTCTTCAGCTATGTATTTAGCTCGGTTTGCTTTGTTTACTGCTTATTGGCTCTGTTTATTAGCTTTGTTTGCTGTTTTTAACAAAGAATATTCGTTGTTTCAAGGGCTAGGTGGATGCTTGGTGACGATGCTGCTGCCGTGAAGACCTAGGAGCGGGGCTCCATACACGGTGCCGTCACCAGGAGCAGTACATTTTGCGCAGCAGGAAAGACAGTAGATGTTCATCTGGCGGTCGTGAAGACATAGGAGCAGAGCTCCAGCCACGCGCACAGATGAACTTTTGTAAAGCAGGGCGTACAGGAATACGGTGACAACCGGGCGGCCGTCTAGTCGCATGGAGCGGGGCTCCATCGATGGCACAGCCCGTCACCGTGTTTTTTTTGTTTTCCTGTAACCCTTATTAGAAACGGTTATTAGCAAAACTCCGTGTCTAATGTTAAATACATCAGAAACGGTTTATCTCCTCCGTTGCCATTGTGAGGCTTCACATCAGTGACAGAGGCGGGGACACGGACCCTTTCTCCGTTGCCGAAGGGGTTTTTGGCCCGTTTCCGATGTGTCGTTCTGTACTAGTGACAATGTGTGAGAATTATAATAAAATAATATGCAATGCAAACAATAAGTAAATATGCAATGATGGTAAATAAATATGCAAGGATGGTGGTAGCAATGATAAATGATATTTTCGGGTTTTTTATTATGAATGCAAGATGTAAAAGTGTTTTTGTATTTTCGGATTTAATAATGACAGCAAACAAAAGTGGTGATAAAAGTGTTGGAAAGGTGTTTCTTATGATTAAAAATGGACCGGGGTTCATGGTTTCACAAATGCACTCTCTCTTGATAACGTGGTAGACAATGGAACACTAAAATTAACATGTAAGATGGCAAGACATGGTTTGACAAGTTATTAATAATATGGGCATCACGTCCTAACATAGAGATCTCAAGTATAAGTTGTTCTCTCTTATGCTCCACCAAGATACGAACTAAATCATAACACCTTAGTAATTAAGATAAATCAGAGCATAGCAATAAGTTCAATGACATGAAGTTAAAATAAGAACATGCTAGATCTAGTCATGGAGATAGTGGCCAAGGTCACATCCACTCTCCGGTAGCATGGTATTTTGTTTATCCCTAGTGAGGCAACAAAGTAAGGTAGAAAACCCAAGTGGATCGCAGAACTTTCTCTCACGTTCACTGCACTAGCCACCCCCCGTTACTCCAACTAATGCACACGTTCCCCCTCACATGCTCTCATAAACATGCTTGATCATGACAAGTAAATAAGAACGGGGTACATAATATGCATCTACTTTCATAACTGAAACAAAACCATTGCAATCTCAAACATGTATTAACTCATAATAAAGATCCACCACAAAGGAATTACATAGATGACCGTAATCATGTTCAGCAGCTCATACGGTACTAATTAGTGAAGCTCATAGAGAGGAGAGATACATAAGTTACTTCCACAAACCCATAGTCCAGAGGTGGACTACTCCCTCTTCATCATGGTGTCGGTGGAGATGTTGTTGGAGGGGAAGGAGACCACACCAGCAGCGCCCCGCCGGAGTTTTCCCCCTCCAATCTTCAGCTCCAGGTCTCTGTTTCGTGGTTTCTGTGTTTTGGCGGCGCTCCCTTTCGCGAAAGCCCTCGGGGGTCTATATATAGTCGTTTTTAGGTCAAGACAAAGCTTCGGGAAGAAAGATCGACGGAAACGGAGGCCCGAAGGCCAGGATGGGGGACCCCACGTGGTCAGGGAATCTGGCCGCGTGGGCCTACCCCTTTCTGCCTTCTGGTCTCCGTTTCTTCGATTCCTTTGCGCCTACGTTTCGTTCCTTCCAAAAAAAATGATCCCCGTAAAGTTTCAGGTCATTTGGACGTCGTTTGGGTCCCTGAAACATCAAAATATAGAAAAAGGGGTTTTCTGACAGCGCAGGGTTAATTCCAGAAAAATGGGGGAGTTGTTAATTATCCCCAAAACTTAATATAAATCATGAATATAACCCTTATATGATGCAAATAACATAGAATAACATGTAATAAAATATAAAGTTCATGTATGCATTTTACATGCATCGGTGACCGAGGCGGCCACACCACACCACGGCGCGGCCCACCTCTGGCCGCGCGGGCCCATGGTGTGGGGGCTGTGGGCCTCCGCTGGAATTGCCCTTCTGGCTCCGTGGTTCTTCTGACGAAATAGAATTTATGTAATTTTTCTGGATTTTTCCGAGGAATTTGGTTTTCGGGCCTTTTCTGCAATACACAAACATAATAAACAGAAACTGGCACTGTGGCATCTTGTTAATAGGTTAGTCCAATAAATGCATAAAAATGCTAGGAAGTGTATATAAAACATGTAACAATTGGTATAATATCAACATGGAACATCAGAAATTATAGATACGTTTGAGACGTATCAAGCATCACGAAGCTTAGTTCTACTCGTCCTCGAGTAGGTAAAACGATAAAAACAAAATAATTTCTGAGGTGACATGCTACCAACATAAACTTGATCAAATAGTATTGAAAAGCACATGTTATGAATGAAGTGATCCAGGTCAATGGTCTATAGTTTGCTAACAAATAGATAATGAGCAAACAACTGAATCATAAAAGCTAAAACTTTTCATGAATAGTACTTTCGAGACAAGCATCAAAAAGTTTTGCATAAGAGTTAACTCATAATGCAATAGATTCTAAGTAAAAGGTATTTAACCAACACAAAGGAAGATTTAAGTTTCAACAATTGCTTTCAACTTTCAACATGTATATCTCATGGATATTTGTCAACACAAAGCAATATAATAAGTACAATATACAAGCATATAAAAATTGTTGCACCAAATTTGACACTAGTGTTTGCTTCTGAGATAGAAAGAAGTAGGAAAACTGACTCAATATAAAAGTAAAAGAAAGGCCCTTCGCAGAGGGAAGCAGGGATTAAATCATGTGCCAGAGCTTTTTAAGTTTTTGAAATCATATAGAGAGTAAAAATAAGTTTTGGGAGGTGTTTGTTAATTGTCAACGAATCAGAAAATGGAAAGTACAATATGACCCTTGCCAACCAGACTTTTAAGAGCGGCTCCCATGAAGGACGTTATTTCTACCAGCAAGGCAGATCATCCATCTTTCTCTTTTGTTTACACATGCAGAAATTTCACTGTTTGTTATTGCTTGACTGATAAATCAGGGCAAAAATGTGAAGAGAATTAAGCGGTTAAAATTGTAATTAATTGGGACTGGGCACCCCATTTGCCAGCTCTTTTTGCAAAATTAATGGATAAGCGGATGTATATGTCGTTAGTCCGGTGGTAAAATCTGTTTGACAGGTGACATAAAGACATCCACCCCGTCCTCAAGAGCTTGGTAAACATTGACACAAAAAGGAGCAATAGTTTTTGAATAGTTTAAAGGTAGCACATGAAAAATTTACTTGGAGTGGCAAGGAAATACCACATATAGGTAGTTATGGTGGACACAAATGACATGGATTTTGGCTCAAGGTTTTGGATGCACGAGAAGCATTCCCTCTCAGTACAGAGTTTAGGCTAGCAAGGTTATTTGAATCAAACACAGGATATCAACCGACACAGCAAGACTTATATGAAAACATATTGCAAGCATTAAGACTCTACACTGTCTTCCTTGTTAACCAAACTCTTTGACTAGAAAATAATTAGACCTTAGAGATACCAATCATGCAAACCAAATTTCAACGAGCTTTACGGTAGTTATTCATTAATAGGTTTTAACTACATGATACAAAAGCTTAAACATGAACTACTTGATAACTCAAAACAATTGGCAAGTATCAAATTATCCAAGACAGTGATCTACCAGAATATGTAAGCTTTTTCCATTATACCATCTACCACATGCAGCATTTCTGTTCCAACCAAACACCAATCAACTTATTTCAACATAAACTCTCCAAACAATTATCAGTGAAGCAAGAGAGTACTTTCTCTAAAAGAACTAACAGCTCTGAACAAGAGATGCATGAAAAACAGGAGCTAAAAGCATAGCAATAGCTAGACAAGAATACTCAACAAGTATAAGTGAAGAATAGGAGTATTCATATGAAAAAGCAGAGCGTGTCTCTCTCCCAATCAAGAATGCTAGGATCCAATCAAATTGATCACAAGAAAAATAAAGAAAGCATACTGAAAATAAAAGCACACAGACGCTCTAAGAACAGCACATATGATGTGAAAGAATTAAAATATAGTTTCACTAGAGATGACCTGATAATTTTGACGATGAAGAAGGGGATGCCTAAGGCATCCCCAAGCTTAAACGCTTGAGTCTTCTTGAAATATGCTGGGGAGATCCATGGGAGCCTCCCTGAGCTTAAGCTCTTCACTCTTCTCCATCTTATTATATCACTCTTCCCTCTTGACCCTTGAAAACTTCCGCCACACAAAACTCAAAGTAAATCTCATTACAGGGTTAGTGCACAATCAAAAACTCACATGTTCTGTAAAGACGCAATATGACTGTTACTTTAAACATTAGCTACTGCCACTGATGTTATGTGAAGCTCATCCACCCAACACTAGTAAAAGAGAGAATGCAAAATAAAAGACATAATCTGTCTAAAACAGAACAGTCCGCAAAGACGAATTTTTTCGAGGCACTTACGATGCTCAGATTGAAAAACTTTGAACTAATGAAAGATGCATACATATATCAGGATTATGCACAAAAATTTGTAGATTTAAATCACGTTTCTATGAATTTAGGAATTTCATACAGTGAACAGCAGAAATCTATTCCTGCGCAGTAATCCAAATCTAGCATCATCTTATCATTAGAGACTTTTCTTGGCACAACAAAACGATAAAAGAAAGATACAAAGGAGTTGTTACAGAAGTAAACAAGTTCCTTGACTCAAATAAAAGATAAATTGCAGAAATAAAAATAATGGGTTGCCTCCCATAAGCGCTTTTCTTTAACGCCTTTTAACTAGGCATAGTGATTTTTATGATGCTCACATAAAGATGAGAGTTGAAACATAAAAGAGAGCATCAAGAAGCATATATAAAATATGTTTAAATCTAACACTCTTCCTATGCATAGGAGCCTTGTAAGAAAACAAGTCAATGAAGCACAAAGTGACTAGCATAGGAAGGCAAAACAAGTGCAACTTCAAAACTTTCAACATAAAGAGAGGAGACTTAATATTATTGAGATATATGAAACCATGTCTCCCACTCTCATAAGGACCAGTAGGTCTTAAAGTACCCAGCAAATAAAAGCAAATCAAGAGAAAGCTCAAAACCTTCATCATAAAGAAAAGAAATTTAGTAACATGAAGATTTCTATAACCATACTTTCCTCTCTCAAAATAATTTTCAGTGACATCATGAATAAACTCAACAATATAGCTATCACATAAAGCATTATTATCATGATCCACATGCATATAAGTATCATTACTCTCCACATAAGCATAAACAGTTTCATTAGTAATAGTGGGAGTAAAAGAATCACATCCATCATTGTAATCATCATAAATTGGAGACATAGAATAATGATAATGAATTTTATCCTCAATAGTAGATGGACTGAAAATATCATATTCATCATTGTAAACATCATATATAGGAGGCATATCATAATCAACATAAACTATATCCTCAATAGTAGGTGGACTGAAAATATCACAATCATTATAAACATCATATATTGGAGGCAAAGTATCATCAAAGCAAATTTTCTCCTCCAAAACCGGGAACTAAAAAGATCATTTTCATCAAAACCGACCTCCCCAAGCTTAAATTCTTCCATAGCATTAGCAATAATGGTGTTCAAAGAATTTATAGTAATAACATTGCTACCATCATGCAAATAATTTTCCATAGGTTTTTTAATTTTCTCTTCAAACACGTCATGTCCTAACTCAAGATAAATTTTATAGAGCTCTCTAATTTTTTTTCCATTAAGCCTAACTAGTGAAATAAAAACAAGAAACAAAAAGATAAAACTACAGGATCTAAAGGAAATACCTTAGAGCACTCACACGCCGGCAACAATGCTAGAAAATAGCTTAGTAGACGGAGGATGTGAGTACCTTTTACCTTACCTCCCCGGCAACGGCGCCAGAAAAGAGCTTGATGTCTACGCACGCTTCTATTCTTGTAGACAGTGTTGGGCCTCCAAGTGCAGAGGTAGAGGTTTGTAGAACAGCAGCAAGTTTCCCTTAAGTGAATCACCCAAGGTTTATCGAACTCAGGGAGGTAGAGGTCAAAGATATCCCTCTCAAGCAACCCTGCAATTAAGATACAAGAAGTTTCTTGTGTCCCCAACACACCTAATACACTTGTCAGATGTATAGGTGCACTAGTTCGGCGAAGAGATATTAAAATACAAGTGATATGGATGATTATAAGTGGTAATTGCAATCTGAAATAAAAATGGCAGCAAGCAAACATGAGACAAAATGAGAGTAAACGGTGTTTCAATGCTTGGAAATAAGGCCTAGGGATCATACTTTCACTAGTGGACACTCTCAACAATAATAATATAATTGAATACATAGATATTTCCTCTTCACTATGCTACTCTGAATTATTCTCTCGTTGGATAACGAACACCAATCCACTGCATAGGGCTATAAAAGCTCACCTTAAAGTCGCATTCCACAACTAGGGAACCCCACACTGTCAACTTGAGCGCCCTAAAATAGTACTAGACAAACACCACAATTTCATAGAGACATCCAACATAAATAATAACTCATGATAAGTATTCCTGTAATCTTTAGACTAAGAGCCACACACGGTGCGCACACTGTCAACTTTGCACCGTGGGACAAAGGTGACTCCGGAATTTACATTAATAAAACCACTCAAGTAGCATATAAGATAATGAAGTGTAACATCTATGGATTCAACTAGATTACAAAGCTCATGATCACATAAAGATCACACCATGGAAGAGAGAGATAAACCACATAGCTACCGGTAGAGCCCTCAGCCCCGATGAAGAACTACTCCCTCCTCGTCATGGGAGGCAGCAACGGTGATGAAGATGGCGGTGACGTCGATGGAGATGGCTCCGGGGCAATTCCCCGTCCCGGCAGGGTGCCGAAACAGAGACTTCTGTCCCCCGAATTAGGGTTTTTGGTGGCGGCGGAGCTACGGAACTCTTCTAGAGAAATCGTCGATCCTTTTAGGGTTTGCACCGCGGAGGCAATATATAGTCCAAAGGGCGTCGCGAGGAGGTGACCGAGGCGGCCACACCACACCACGGCGCGACCCACCTCTGGCCGCGCGGGCCCATGGTGTGGGGGCTGTGGGCCTCCGCTGGAATTGCCCTTCTGGCTCCGTGGGTCTTCTGACGAAATAGAATTTCTGTAATTTTTCTAGATTTTCCCGAGCACTTTGGTTTTCGGGCCTTTTCTGCAATACACAGACATAATAAACAGAAACTGGCACTGTGGCATCTTGTTAATAGGTTAGTCCGATAAATGCATAAAAATGCTATGAAGTGTATATAAAACATGTAACAATTAGTATAATATCAACATGAAACATCTGAAATTATAGATACGTTTGAGACGTATCACTAAGCAAGACAAACACCAAGGTGATAGCAAGATATAAGACTTCAAGCATGAAGGCTAATCACAATGTAAAGTGCATAAGTAAAGAGCTCGGGTATAGAAATAACCGAGGCACACGGAGACGATGATGTATTCCCGAGTTCCTCCTTGTTACGGGAGTATGCCTCATTGGAGGGGTGTGAGCTTCACCACAACAGGCTTGCTCAATGCCACAAGCTTGGGGCACGCATCCACAACTTAATTTTTCGATGAACCGCATCACAAAGGATTGGTTCACCTTCCACTATCGGTAACCTTCAGACTCGGGGCATGCATTCACAACTTAACTGGAGGCTCCGAAGTCACCACAAGCTTGGGGCACGCATCCACAACTGAATTAGAGTCTCCCAAGAATCACCACAAATCCGTCTAGGGTCCAATGACCCAAGAGTAACAAGAGCACAAACCGATGCACAAATACAAAGGCAAGAGCACAAGTGTTCAAATCCTTCACTCTCAAATCCCACGAAAAGTAACTATTGCTTATGGGGGGAAAGATAGGAAGAACAAAGAAGAACTCAATAAATGGAACTCCAAGATCTAGATCCAAAAGCTTCCCCTCACTTAGAGGAGAGATGAATTGGTGGAAATTTAGATCTAGATCTCCTCTTGCTTTTCCTTCAAAGCTATGCAAGAATCATGAGACGGATTGAGAGGGGCAAGCTTTCCAAGGTCAACAATGACAAGAGAGAGAGGGGAAAACGTGCTTTGCTGTAGGTTGAAGAAGGGGAGGGGGTATTTATAGCCCCTCCACGAAAATAGCCGTTGCAGCCAGTTGGACCGAAATATCCGGCCCCCCTTTCAAAATATCTGGCCAAAATATCCCCGGGACTCTAGAGAGCCATGCAATGCGACGCAAACTCGGTTTTAGCCAAATTTCCTGGGGCCGGAATATCCGGTCCCAAACAAAACCGGAATATCCGGTTTTCTGAAAACAGACAGAAACAACAATACGACAACTGTAATAAGTTTTTCATCCGGACTCTATTTTCGATGATCGTGGGCTCGTTGGAATCGCAACGAAGAGCTCTTCAAGATCATGCAGAGAAATATCATAGTCCATCATGTGAGGAGGAAGCCACAAGGATAGAGTTTGACCTCCCTAAGAAAAGACAAATCGATAAAACCTCCAACATCAAAAGCACAACAAGATATTCATATGAAATCCCTTTTTTATGAAGTAGAGCTTGGTATGGAGATGAACACAAACTCTAAATCCTCACATGGATAAAAATCAAATAACAACGAAGAAAGATGATATGCCAAGTATGCAAAAGTTTTGAGCTCTGCACAAAGATGCGATCAAATACTCACTTGAGAGCCCTGATGACGTGGATCACACGCTCGTTGGGAGACCCCAAGAGGAAGGTATGAAGCAGTGTAGCAGCAGTTTCACTCAGTATGAAACCAAGGTTTAATCGAACCAGTAGGAGCAAGAAATCACTTCTGAAGGTTGTCAGTGGCGCGCTGACGTGGAACATGCACACAACACAATCAAACTACTTTGCCCCAACGAAACAGTGAGGTTGTCAATCTCACCGGCTTGCTGAAAACAAAGGATTAAACGTATGGTGTGGAAAACAGTAGTAAATTGCAGAGAATGAAAAGGAAAAATGTTTGCAGTTGGTTGTATTATCAGTGTAAAAGAATGGACCGGGGTCCACAGTTCACTAGTGGTGTCTCTCCATAAAAGATAACTAACATGCTGGGTGAACAAATTACAGCTGGGCAATTGACAAAATATTGAACGCATGACAATGCATATATATGACATGATGATTACTATGATATTCATGTGGGCATTACGACAAAATACATAGACCGTTATCAAACAGCGTCTATGACTAATAATCCACCTCCAGGTTGTCATACCGAGTTCCCCGTTGGTATTAAGTTGCAAGCAACGGATAATCGCATTAAGTAATGTGCGTAATGTAAAAAATGCATTAGACCTAACGGCGCACCCTTAAGTTAAGCATCGGTTATTTTATCCCTAGTGGCAACAGCACATCCGCAATCTTAGAAGTTGTTGTCACTCTCCCAGATTATCGGAGCCATGAACCCACTATCTAGCATAAATACTAACTCTTGGAGTTACAAGCATCTACTTGGCCAAAGCATCTACTAGTAACGAAAATCATGCAAGATCATAAATAACATATAAGATAGATTGATAATCAACTTGACATAGTATTCAATATTCATCGGATCCTAGCAAACACAACATGTAGCATTACAATAAGATGATATTGATCATGATAGGCAGCTCACAAGATCTAAACATGATAGCCTAAATTGGAGAGACAACCATCTAGCTACTGCTATGGACCCGTAGTCCAAGGATGAACTACTCACGCATCACTCCGGAGTTAGGCATGGTGATGTAGAGCCCTCCGGTGATGATTCCCCTCTCCGGCAGGGTGCCAGGAAGTGCTTCTGAACCCTCCCAAGCTAGGGTTGACGGCGGCGGCGTCTCTGGAACTTTTCGTGGATAATAGCTCGGGTATTTAGGGTTTTCGCGTCGGGAAGATTATATAGGCGAAAGGGTGATGACCCACAAGTATAGGGGATCGCAACAGTCTTCGAGGGAAGTAAAACCCAAATTTATTGATTCGACACAAGGGGGCCAAAGAATATTTATAAACCTTAACAGATGAATTGTCAGTTCAGCTGCACCTGGAAATAGACTTGCTCGACACAGATTATCAGTAGCAACAGTTTTATAGCAGTAGCAGTAGTGAAATAGTAGCAGCAGTGTAATAAAGACAGCAGTAGTGATTGCAGTAAACAGCAGGATTAAAATACTGTAGGCATAGGGATGGATGAACGGGCGCTGCATGGATAGGATAATTCATGTAATAATCAAGACAAGGCATTTGCAGGTAAATAATAATAAAGCATCCAAGTACTAAGTAACCATAGGCATGTGTTCCGTATATAGTCGTACGTGCTCGCAATGAGAAACTTGCACAACATCTTCTGTCCTACCAGCCCGTTTGCAGCGGGGCCTCAAGGGAATCTACTGGTAATTAAGGTACTCCTTTTAATAAAGTACCGGAGCAAAGCATTAACACTCCGTGAACACATGTGATCCTCACATCACAGCCATCCCCTCCGGTTGTCCCAATTGCTGTCACTTTGGGGCCTCGGGTTCCGGACAATAATATGTGTATACAACTTGCAGATATGATCTAAAACAATGATTATCCTCATGATACAATAACATGTTCAGATCTGAAATCATGGCACTCGGGCCCTAAGTGACAAGCATTAAGCATAACAAGTTGCAACAATGACATAAAAGTACTAACAACGGATACTAGGCACCATGCCCTAACAATCTTATAGCTATTACATGAACGATCTCATCCAATCCCTTCCATCCCCTTCAGCCTACAGCGGGAATTACTCACACATGGATGGGGGAGTCATGGATGGTTGATGGAGAGGCGTCGGTGATGATGATGGCGATGATCTCCTCCAATTCCCCGTCCCGGCGGAGTGCCAGAACGGAGTTTCTGGTCCCCGAAATAGGGTTTTCGATGGCGGCGGAGCTCTGGAGTGTTTCTGGAAATATGGTCGAACCCCTCGCGTTTTTAGGTCAAGGGATTATGTAGTCCAGAGGGGGAGCCGAGGGCGTGGCCGAGTCGGCCTCACCAGGTGGTGGCGCGGCCCAGGGCCCACCGCCGCCACGTGGTGAGGGCGGCTCGCTGCCCCCTCCGTCTCGTCTTCTGGCTCCGTGGGTCTTTTGGTGAAATAGGGGCTTCGCGATAATTTCCACGGATTTTCCCGAAAGTTGACTTTCTGCACAAAAACAAGACACCAGGGCAATTCTGCTGAAAACAGCGTTAGTCCGCGTTAGTTGTATTCAAATCACACAAATTAGAGGTAAAACAACAGCAAAAGTGTTCGGGAAAGTAGATACGTTTTGGACGTATCAACTCCCCCCAAGCTTAGCTTATTGCTTGTCCTCAAGCAATTCAGTTAACAACTGAGTGCGATAAAAGAACTTTCACGAACACATTTGCTTCATATGGTGTATATATTCTCACTATGTGGACAAGTACATAGGCAATTCATAATAAGATACATGCAAATAATGTCACCTAATAGTTATGTCAATCATGAAAAGATACCAACATACTAATAATAAACAACATGAAACATATCTATCAGCAGGATTGCAATGCTCATAATAAGATATGATAAGGTGGTATCTCGCTTGCCCGTATTTGTACAGCAAAACATAAATGCCCAGGCACCTCTGAAGTTCAAGGGAAGACTAGAAGTAAAGATTATCAAAGATAAAAGCATCAAGTTATACCGCAGTTAACCGCATTCTGGGACAAGCACATTACACTAAGAATGACAATTATGCTCTCGAGAAGGTGCTCAAGAAAGGATGGTGACTCAACATAAAAGTAAAAGATTGGCCCTTCGCAGAGGGAAGCAGGGATTAACATGTGCTAGAGCTTTTTATTTTTAAAACAGAAGTAAAAATGTTTTGGGAGGTGGTTGTTCCTGTCAACGAATGGCAATAGAGTTTCTGTTATCTTCCATACTAAACAAGTTGAGAGCGGTTCCGAATTGTTGATATTAAGCATTTATAGCATGCACTTATATAGTATGACACTCCTCCCAACCTTTGCTTTTCACAAACCATGGCTAACCGAATCCTCGGGTGCCTGCCAACAATCACATACCATGGAGGAGTGCCTATTTTTATTTGTTTAGCTTTTTGATGTTATAATGGTCTAACCAGCTCTTTGCAAAATTAGTGACAAGCAGATGAAGCATGCAAGTCGGGGTACTTAATTTAGTATGGAAGATAACAAACCCAACTACTACTTCCTCATGAGCTAAAAACAGTGTCACAAAATGAGAAGTAATTTGAAGGTTTTAAAGGTAGCACATGAAAATTTACTTGAATGGTTTGAAATGCCATGCATAGGTATTTATGGTGGACTCTTTGGAATAACTTGGTTTACAGGGATTTGGAAGCACGAGCAGCATTCCCGCTCAGTACAAGTGGAGGCTAGCAATAGACTGGGAAGCGACAATCAAGAGAGCAATAACCGTCATAATCATGCTTGCGACAAAATAAAATTAACGGAGGCATAAAAATGATACAAGTACTCTGAGGCAAAGTAAATCATCGAGGCTTATTGACTTTTTGTTTTCAGTCATATGCATGCGTGAGCATGTGCCAAGTCAATTCAAATGAATTATTCAGAGGAGGATACCACAATGTCATACCCTTTTATGAACAGAACAATGCAAGCAACATCTATATAACATGCCACCCACTATTAATAAATTGGAACTGATCATAAGAGAACATAAACTACTAAGCATCCATTAAATGACATATACCTCACATGAACCAACTAAGCATGTTCACATGGATGAGTATATGTACAAAAATGAAAACAAATAGAGTTCATACCAGCCTCTCACCCCAACTCGAATTGTCGTAGATCGTCATAATTGCTTTTCACTTGTGTGGCTCGAATAATATGAAATGATAACCAAGCTCCATGGAGTCATCGAAGACCGCTAAACTCTGCAGCAAACTTTACAAAACCGAAGAAGAACGACAAATATTTTTGGTGTTTTCGAATTTAAAACAAGAACATAAGGAAACAAGCAAACAAAGCAAAATCTTTTTGGATTTTCGAATATCAAACCGAAATTAAAAGTCAAGCAAACTAATAATAGGAACTAAAGAAATAAATAGAGAGAAACAACAGAAATATTTTTGGTCTTTTTGTGTTTTGGAAAGCGAATAAAAGAAGACACAACAAAAAGAAAGAAAGAAAATCGAAACATGGATATACAAAGTACCGACAGGATATGATATGTAAATGAGTGAGATGTCGGTATACCTCCCCCCAAGCTTAGGCTTTTGGCCTAAGTGGAGATCAATCCCAACGTGGCCACGAAGTGGCGCCTCCGTAGTATGACGAAGAAGGGTCTTCGTCCTGATATGAACTCGACGACGCACCGGTGTAGTGCACGGTGTAGTGGTCGGCGGCCGACCCATCCTCCTGGTGCTCAGAGTCGTGCTGGTCATGGAAACCAAGCAACCTCAGCTGCTCATCCAACTCCTCCTTTGAGCGCGACCACAATCTCCTGTTAAGACCAAACAAAACGGGCTGCGGCAAAGGAACCGTCCTTTCGTCCCCATCAGTAAATAAAACCCTATAGACTAGGTTTCTTTCACAAGAATCTTTAGTAACAAATTGATGATCTTTCATGGCAGCAAGGTTGAGTCTAAATGGGGGTAACAACTCATCATTAGGATCAACAGGAAGGCCTAGATATGCAATAACTCGTGAAGCAACAATCCCTCCATAGATGGGTCCACTAGCAGCTAAACGACGAGCAATGAGAGCACCAAGATTATAAGATGTGTTACCAGTAAGTGCAGCAGCCAGAAAAGCAAGATGATAATTAGAAATGTTGCTGGTGTTCTCCCTACCAAGAATGCTAGTGGCAAGATAGTAAGTAAAATATCTAATGGCAGGGAGCTGAATGTTCCTTATCTTGCCACGCTGGGCGGTGCGGTCATCATCATTGGTCACCTCTCGGTAAAGTTCCAGCAAATCGTTGGGGCGTCCTTGAATCCTCTTCGCTGTACCTGAAGGAGCAATATCTATGGCAGCACAAAAATCCTTCAAAGTCATGGTAACAGGCCTATTATAAATTTTAAATTTAACGGATGGCGTGAAAGAAGAGTTGCCAAATTTAAAGCTCTCAACAAAAGTTTTGGTGAGCATAACATATTGGTTACTTTCATCCTGCATATATGTAGTCAAACCAACCCTCTGAACAAGGAACAAGAAATCATCAAGGAGCCCTGCATCACGCAAAAAGTCAGTGCATGGGAAAGATGATGGATTTGGAACTCCATCATCCCTCTCATCGCCAATGCTTGGTGCAATGAGATCTTCATCGTAGGATCGCCTAATTCGAGTGGCTGCTCTTGAAGGCCTTGCCACCCTTTGCGAATCCCTCTCAAAAATCTCTCCATAGGTGTGGTTATGCATATTCCTTTTCTGAAATTTTTGACAATCATTATAAAAATTGATTTTGAGACAACTAAATGAGGGGAACTACTATAGGAACTTGCTAGAGGACTAAACATGCATCAAAACTAATTATTCCAACATAGAACAAGCATGGGAACTCACTTAACATGTCACCTACAGCAGCAAAATACTCAAGATATACTTCACTAAACAAAATTCTACTTGGATATTCGGAGGAGTCACATACCGGAGAACAAATGCCCCAAATCTCAGCAGCAAAGATGGGCTGAGCAAGGAGATCGAAAATCGCGAGCAAGAACAGCAAGAACTCGAGTTTGAGCAATGGTGGAGTGTTTTGTCGTGAGAGTGAGTGAGGTGGTAGGTGGCTGAGTGAGTGGAGGGCCAGGTGGGGCCCTCACCATGTCATGGCGCGGCCCCAAGGCTGGCCGCGCCACCATGTGGTGAGCAGGCATGGTGGGGCCCCCTGGTCAGCCCCAGGCACTCCCACAATGCTCTTTCAAAAATAGGACCAGTGGTATAATTTTTATGAATTTTTGAAAACTTTTAAAATGCACATTTTCTGGGTGTTAAAAGTAATGATTTCAGGACAGAAAAATGATTTTCAAAAATTAAACAAAACTAAAATTTTGCAAACTAAACAATACTACAGTAGGTAAAACAAGGATGAAGAAAGAAATGTTGTTTAGTTTCTCTATGCATTTAAAATGTATTTGTTAACAAGGTTGATCAAGTCTTGCCACCAAATAAATTTTATATGACATAAAAGAAATCAAACCTCATGAACCAATTATGTTACCTTGAATTGTATTGATATGGATCCAATCATAATATTTTGATATCCTTCTTGATGTTCATATATGGGGCAATCAATACTTCCCACTTTGATAGTTCTAAAATTAGAAATAGTATTAACTCCAAATATTTTGTCCACCTTTTTGGGAAAATAAACAGTGTGCTCTTTGTCATTCACATTGAAAGTCACTTTTCCTTTGTTGCAATCAATAACAGCACCTGCAGTATTAAGAAAAGGTCTCCCAAGAATAATAGACATATTATCATCTTCAGGCATCTCAAGCACAACAAAATCAGTCAAGATTAAACAGTTATTAGTCACTTGAACAGGGACATCCTCACAAATGCCAACAGGAACAGCAGTAGATTTATCAGCCATTTGCAAAGATATATCAGTTGGTATCAATTTATCCAAATAAAGTCTCTTATAAAGAGAGAAAGGCATAACACTAACTCCTGCTCCCAAATCACATAAGCAGTTCTAACATAATTATTTTTGATGGAACAAGGAATGGTTGGTATACCTGGATCTCCAAGCTTCTTTGGAACCTTGCCATTGAAAGAATAATTAGCAAGCATAGTAGAAATTTCCTCATTGGGAATTTTCCTTTTGTTAGAAACAATATCTTTCATATACTTTGAATAAGGAGGCAATTTAATAGCATCAGTCAAAGGAATTTGCAAGAACAAAGGTTTCATCCAATCACAAAATTTATTATAGTGTTCTTCTTCCTTTGATTTCAATTTCTTAACAGGAAAAGGCATTTGCTTTTGAACCCAAGGTTCTCTTTCATTACCATGTTTCTTAGTAGTGAAGTCTTCCTTAGTGTACTTTTTATTTTTAGCATGCTTTTCAGGTTCCTCTTCAATTTCTTCTTTATCAGAAGCATCATTCTTATCATTATCATTGTTATGTTCATTACCACTTTCAGTTTCAGCATCAGAAATAGATATACTATTAGGATCATTAACAGGTTCAGAGGATTCTACAACAGTTTTATGTTTCTTCTTCTTTTTCTTAGAAGGAGCACTAGTTTCTTTAATTCGTTGAGAATCTTGTTCAACTCTTTTGGGATGCCCCTCAGGATATAAAGGATCCTGAGTGGAAACACCACCTCTAGTTGTCACTTCATAAGCATGCTTCTCTTTTTCTTTAGAAGAGTTAATTAGCATGTCTTTTTGCACTTTAGTGAGTTGATCAATTTGAGTTTGAACCATATGAAAATGTTTAATAAGCATTTTAACATCATTAGAAGTTCTTTCAACAATATCATGCAAACTATCAATAGCACGAGAATTCTCCATTAGATGATTCTCCACTCTCATATTAAAGTTACTTTGCTTTTCAATATAATTATCAAACTCATCTAAGCATTGATCAGGAGGTTTAGAATAGGGAATATCTCCTTCATTAAAGCGTTGGAGAGAGTGTACCTCAATTGTAGAAGAATGGGGAATTGGCTTACATAGTTCTTCTATGGGTGGTAGATTCTTCACATCTTCAGATTTAATACCCTTCTCTATAAGAGATTTCTTGGCTTCCCTCATTGTTTCATCATTCAATTCAATCATACCCCTCTTCTTTGATATTGGTGTTGGGGTCGGCTCAGGTGTAGTCCAATCATCATGATTTTGGCTTATTTTAGCCATTAATTCCTCAGCTTCATCTGGGGTTCTTTTCCTGAAAACACAACCAGCACAACTATCCAAATATTCCCTAGATTCAGGGGTTAGTCCACTATAAAATATATCAAGAAGTTCATTTTTTTCCAATTCATGCCCAGGCCGAGCCCTAATTAAAGAACAAAACCTTGCCCAGGCTTCAGGCAGTTTCTCTCCCTCATCTTGATCAAAGTTATATATTCTAAGTAAAGCAGCATGTTGAGCACTAGCAGGGAAATATTTCTGAAAGAAGACATTAAGCAAACCAGTAGGACTATCAATAGAATCAGGAGGCAGATTATTATACCAAGTTTTAGCTTCATCCTTTAATGAGAAAGGAAAAAATTTAGCAACAAAGTAGCCACGTTTCTTGATATCATCAGAAAACAAACTACTCAAAGTAGAGAGCTCATTCATGTGTTCTACAACACTTTCATTTTCAGTACCACGAAAAGGTTCTTTCTCAACAATGGATATATGTGATAAATCAAGAGAGAAATCATAATCCTTATCTTTAATGTTTATAGGAGATGTGGCAAACTTAGGATCAGGAGACAGTTTATATCTAACAGCATGTTTTGCAAGAAGACTTTTAATGCCACTTGCACCAGTAGTAGCATGACATGCATCAATAAAATCATCATCAAGTTCCACATAAGTTTCATCAAGATCATCACTAGAATGCTCTATAGACTCAGGTGAACCAACAGGTGTAAAAGGATTTTCAATTTGTTTAGACTTAGCAATAGCAGCATCTAAAAGAGGACCTAATTGAACACTCTCATCAAGCACAGTAGAAGCATCATCAAAATTATCAGAAGTATTTTCAGATTCAGCAGAAGTACCAACACGTGAAGCTTGTGGTGGTGTAATAAGTTGACTCATAACAGTAGGTGAGTCAAGAGCAGCAGAGGTACTCAGAGTCGTACCTTTTCTTGTAGTGGAAGGCAATATACGGACCTTCTCATCACGAGCTTTACCCATGATGAATAAATTGCAGCGAACAATATCACTTTCAGGTGAGCTTATAAATAAAGCTATGCTCCCCGGCAACGGCGCCAGAAAATAGTCTTGATGACCCACAAGTATAGGGGATCGCAACAGTCTTCGAGGGAAGTAAAACCCAAATTTATTGATTCGACACAAGGGGAGCCAAAGAATATTTATAAGCCTTAACAGATGAATTGTCAGTTCAGCTGCACCTGGAAATAGACTTGCTCGACACAGATTATCAGTAGCAACAGTTTTATAGCAGTAGCAGTAGTGAAATAGTAGCAGCAGTGTAATAAAGACAGCAGTAGTGATTGCAGTAAACAGCAGGATTAAAATACTGTAGGCATAGGGATGGATGAACGGGCGCTGCATGGATAGGATATTCATGTAATAATCAAGACAAGGCATTTGCAGGTAAATAATAATAAAGCATCCAAGTACTAAGTAACCATAGGCATGTGTTCCGTATATAGTCGTACTCGCAATGAGAAACTTGCACAACATCTTCTGTCCTACCAGCCCGTTTGCAGCGGGGCCTCAAGGGAATCTACTGGTAATTAAGGTACTCCTTTTAATAAAGTACCGGAGCAAAGCATTAACACTCCGTGAACACATGTGATCCTCACATCACAGCCATCCCCTCCGGTTGTCCCAATTGCTGTCACTTTGGGGCCTCGGGTTCCGGACAATAATATGTGTATACAACTTGCAGATATGATCTAAAACAATGATTATCCTCATGATACAATAACATGTTCAGATCTGAAATCATGGCACTCGGGCCCTAAGTGACAAGCATTAAGCATAACAAGTTGCAACAATGACATAAAAGTACTAACAACGGATACTAGGCACCATGCCCTAACAATCTTATAGCTATTACATGAACGATCTCATCCAATCCCTTCCATCCCCTTCAGCCTACAGCGGGAATTACTCACACATGGATGGGGGAGTCATGGATGGTTGATGGAGAGGCGTCGGTGATGATGATGGCGATGATCTCCTCCAATTCCCCGTCCCGGCGGAGTGCCAGAACGGAGTTTCTGGTCCCCGAAATAGGGTTTTCGATGGCGGCGGAGCTCTGGAGTGTTTCTGGAAATATGGTCGAACCTCCTCGCGTTTTTAGGTCAAGGGGATTATGTAGTCCAGAGGGGGAGCCGAGGGCGTGGCCGAGTCGGCCTCACCAGGTGGTGGCGCGGCCCAGGGCCCACCGCGCCGCCACGTGGTGAGGGCGGCTCGCTGCCCCCCTCCGTCTCGTCTTCTGGCTCCGTGGGTCTTTTGGTGAAATAGGGGCTTCGCGATAATTTCCACGGATTTTCCCGAAAGTTGACTTTCTACACAAAAACAAGACACCAGGGCAATTCTGCTGAAAACAGCATTAGTCCGCGTTAATTGTATTCAAATCACACAAAATAGAGGTAAAACAACAGCAAAAGTGTTCGGGAAAGTAGATACGTTTTGGACGTATCATAGGGCGGCGGCTGGAGACGCCCGTGGGGCCCACACCACCCCACGACGCGGCAGGGGGTGGGGCCGCGCCACCCCATGGTGTGGCTGGCTCGCGGCCCCCCTCCGTCTCTCCTTTGGACTCCGTGTACGTGTTGGAAAAATAGGAGGTCCTGTCCAAGTTTCGTCCAATTCCGAAAATATTTCCAGACTAGCTTTTCTGGAATACAGAAACAGCAGAAAACAGGAACTGGCACTGGGGCATCTTGTTAATAGGTTAGTCCCAGAAAATGCATAAAAATGCTATGAAGTGTATATAAAACATGTAACAATTGGTATAATATCAACATTTAACATCAAAAATTATAGATACGTTTGAGACGTATCAAGCATCCCCAAGCTTAGTTCTACTCGTCCTCGAGTAGGTAAAACGATAAAAACAAAATAATTTCTGAGGTGACATGCTACCACCATAATGTTGATCAAATAGTATTGTAAAACACATGTTATGAATGAAGTGATCCAGGTCAATGGTCTATAGTTTGCTAGCAAGTAGATAATGAGCAAACAACTGAATCATATAAGCAAAAACTTTTCATGAATAGTACTTTCGAGACAAGCATCAAAGAGTTTTGCATAAGAGTTAACTCATAAAGCAATAGATTCTAAGCAAAAGGTATTCAGCCAACACAAAGGAAGATTTAAGCTTCAGCAATTGCTTTCAACTTTCAACATATATATCTCATGGATATTTGTCAACACAAAGAAATATAATAAGTACAATATACAAGCATATAAAAATGGTTGCACCAAAGTTGACACTAGTGTTTGCTTCTGAGGTAGAAAGAAGTAGGAAAACTGACTCAACATAAAAGTAAAAGAAAGGCCCTTCGCAGAGGGAAGCAGGGATTAAATCATGTGCTAGAGCTTTTTAAGTTTTTTAAATCATAAAGAGAGTAAAAATAAGTTTTGGGAGGTGTTTGTTAATTGTCAACAAATCAGAAAATGGAAAGTACAATATGACCCCTGCCAACCAGACTTTTAAGAGCGGCTCCCATGAAGGACGTTATTTCTTCCAGCAAGGCAGATCATACCTCTTCTCTTTTGTTTACACATGCAGATATTTCACTGTTTGTCATTGCTTGACTGATAAATCAGGGCAAAAATGTGAAGAGAATTAAGCGGTTAAAGTTGTAATTAATTGGCACTAGGCACCCCATTTGCCAGCTCTTTTTGCAAAATTAATGGATAAGCAGATGTATATGCCGCTAGTCCGGTGGTAAAGTCTGTTTGACAGTTGACATAAAGACATCCACCCCGTCCTCATGAGATTGGTAAACATTGACACAAAAAGGAGTAATAATTTTTGAATAGTTTAAAGGTAGCACATGAAAAATTTACTTGGAATGGCAAGGAAATACCACATATAGGTAGTTATGGTGGACACAGATGGCATGGATTTTGGCTCAAGGTTTTGGATGCACGAGAAGCATTCCCTCTCAGTACAGAGTTTAGGCTAGTAAGGTTATTTGAAGCAAACACAGGATATCAACCGACACAGCAAGACTTATATGAAAACATATTGCAAGCATTATAAGACTCTACACTGTCTTCCTTGTTAACTAGACCCTTTTACTAGAAAATATCTAGACCTTAGAGATACCAATCATGCAAACCAAATTTCAACAAGCTTTACGGTAGTTCTTCATTAATAGGTTTTAACTACACGATACAAAAGATTAAACATGAACTACTTGATAACTCAAAACAATTGACAAGTATCAAATTATCCAATACAGTGATCTACAAGAATATGTAAGCTTTTTCAATTATACCATCTACCACATGCAACATTTTCTGTTACAACCAAACACCAATCAATTTATTTCAACATAAACTCTCCAAACAATTATAAGTGAAGCAAGAAAGTACTTTCTTTAAAAGAACTAACAGCTCTGAATAAGAGATGCATGCAAAACAGGAGCTAAAAGCATAGCAATAGCTAGATAAGAATACTCAACAAGTATAAGTGAAGAATAGGAGTATTCATATGAAAAAGCGAAGCGTGTCTCTCTCTCCCAATCAAGAATGCTAGGGTCCAATCAAGTTTACCATAAGAAAAATAAAATACTGAAAATAAAAGCACACAGACGCTCCAAGTAATGCACATATGATGTGAAAGAATTAAAATATATTTTCACTAGAGATGACCTGATAAGTTGCTGATGAAGAAGGGGATGCCTTGGGCATCCCCAAGCTTAGACGCTTGAGTCTTCTTGAAATATGCTGGGGTGATCCATGGGAGCATCCCCAAGGTTAAGCTCTTCACTATTTAGGCATAGATGCATGCTGGATAGCGGTCTATGTAATTTGTCGTAATGCCCAAATGAATCTCATAGTAGACACCACAGCTCACACATGCATGTTATATGCATTTATCAATTGTCAATTGCCCAGCTGTAATTTGTTTACCCAGCATGTTAGTTATCTTATTGGAGAGACACCACTAGTGAACTGTGGACCCCGGTCCATTCTTTTACATCTGAAATACAATCTACTGCAATCATTGTTCTTTACTGTTTTATGCAAACAAACATCATTTTCCATTCGATACGTTTAACCCTTTGTTTTCAGCAAGCCGGTGAGATTGACAACCTCACTGTTAAGTTGGGGCAAAGTAGTTTGATTGTGTTGTGCAGGTTCCACGTTGGCACCGGAATCCCTGGTGTTGCGCCGCACTACACTCCTCCACCAACACCTTCAAAGCAAACCTCGTTTTCCTACTGGTCCGATTAAACCTTGGTTTCATACTGAGGGAAAACTTACTGCTGCACTCATCATACCTTCCTCTTGGGGTTCCCAACTGACGTGTGACGTACAAGCATTGTTTCTGGCACTATTAACCTAGAGCCACCACGTGTCTCTCTCCCAATCAAGAATGCTGGGGTCCAATCAAGTTGAACAAAAGAAAAATAAAATACTGAAAATAAAAGCACACAGACGCTCCAAGTAAAGCACATATGATGTGAAAGAATTAAAATATAGTTTCACTAGAGATGACCTGATAAGTTGCTGATGAAGAAGGGGATGCCGTGGGCATCCCCAAGCTTAGACGCTTGAGTCTTCTTGAAATATGATGGGGTGATCCATGGGAGCATCCCCCAAGCTTAAGCTCTTCACTCTTCTTGATCACATTATATCATCCTTCTCTCTTGACCCTTGAAAACTTCCGTCACACCAAACTCAAAGTAATTCTCATTAGAGGGTTAGTGCACAATCAAAAACTCACATGTTCTATAAGGACATAAACATGACCGTTACTTTTAACATTAGCTACTGCCACTGATGTTATGTGAAGCTCTTCACCCTAAAAAAGAATTCCACTCAACACTAGTAAAAGAGAGAATGCGAAAAATAAAAGACAGAATCTGTCTAAACAGAACAGTCTGTAAAGACGAATTTTTTCGAGCCACTTACGTTGCTCCGATCGACAAACGCAAAACTAATGAAAGATGCGTACATATCTGAGGATCATGCAAAAAAATTTGCAGATTTGAATAATTTTTCTGTGATTTTACAGAAGTAAAATGGTGAACAGCAGAAATCTGTTCCTGCGCAGAAATCCAAATCTAGCATCATCTTCCTATTAGAGGCTCCACTTGGCACAACAATGCGATAAAATATAGATACAAAGAAATTTTTAAAGAAGTAAACCACTCCTTGACTCAAAAGAAAAGAAAAATTGCAGAAATAAAATAATGGGTTGTCTCCCATAAGCGCTTTTCTTTAACGCCTTTCAGCTAGGCGCAGAAAGTAAGAATCAAGTATTTCCAAGTGAAGAAGCATCAACAGAATAATTTGCTCTAACAATAGAATCAAAAGGTAACTTCATCTTCTTTCTAGGGAAGTGTTCCATACCTTTCTTGAGTGGGAATTGATATTTAATATTCCCCTCTCTCATATCAATAATAGCACCAACAGTTCTAAGGAAAGGTCTTCCCAAAACAATAGGACAAGAAGCATTGCATTCAATATCCAAAACAACAAAATCAACGGGGACAAGGTTATTGTTAACCGTTATAAAAACATCATCAACTCTCCCCAAAGGTTTCTTTATAGTATTATCAGCAAGGTGAACATCCAAATAACAGTGTTCCAAAGGTGCTAAATCAAGCATATCATAAAGTTTCTTAGGCATAACAGAAATACTAGCACCAAGATCACATAAAGCATTACATTCAAAATCATTCACCTTCATTTTAATGATGGGCTCCCAACCATCTTCTAACTTCCTAGGGATAGAAGCTTCATGTTTTAATTTCTCTTCCCTAACTTGCATGAGAGCATTAGTAATGTGTTTAGTAAAAGCCATGTTTATAGCACTAGCATTAGGACTTCTAGCTAGCTTTTGCAAGAACTTAATTACTTCAGAAATATTGCAACCATCAAAATCAAAATCATTATTATCAAAAGTAATGGGACCATTGTCTCCCATGTTTTGAAAAATTTCAATACTTTTATCAGGAACTGTTTCAGTGTTTTCAGGCAATTTTAAACGTTTTGCAACAGAAGTAGAGACATTGCCAACACCAATTACTTTACCATTGATAGTAGGAGGTTTGTTAACACTTGAAACTTCAGCATTGCTAGTGGTGGTAATAGTGTAAACTCTAGCAATATTATTCTTTTTAGCAATTTCATCCTCTCTTGCCCACCTAGCATGTAAATCAGCTAACATCCTCACAATATTATCAATTTGAACTTGAATGGCATTGGCAGTAGCAAAGGTATTGTTATCAATAGTTTCAGGTTTAGCTGCCATTCTATTAATCAAAGAAGCTTGTGCTTCAGACATGGATGAAATGCAAGTTTCAGCATTAGAAATCTTAATTTGCAAATCAGAAATTTCCCTATTTAAGTTCTCAAGTTGATGTCCTATATTCTTCAACATAGCAGATTGTTCATTCATAGTTTTAGTAAACAATTGGTTTTGCTCATATTGCGTTTGCATAAAGTTCTTAGTAGTCTTTTCAACTTCTAACATCCTTTCCTCACTAGGCATTCCAGATCTACCATAAGAGTTAGCATAACCATTGCCACTGTTAGAAGGATAGGGCTTATAATTGTTATTACCAAAATTATTCCTATAACCATTGTTGTTGAAGTTATTATTTTTAATGAAGTTCACATCAACATGCTCTTCTTGAGCAACCAAAGAAGCTAAAGGAACATTATCTGGATCAACACGCATTTTTCCATTTGTAAGCATAGACAGAATAGTATCAATCTTATCACTCAAGGAAGAGATTTGTTCAACAGAATTTACCTTCTTACCTTGTGGAGCTCTTTCGGTGTGCCATTCAGAATAATTTATCATCATATCATCAAGAAGCTTTGTTGCAGCACCCAAAGTGATGGACATAAAGGTACCTCCAGAGGCCGAATCCAGTAGGTTTCTTGAAGAAAAAATTAGTCCTGCATAAAAGGTTTGGATGATCATCCAAGCAGTCAGTCCATGGGTGGGACAATTCTTTACCAATGATTTCATTCTCTCCCAAGCTTGAGCAACATACTCATTATCAAATTGTTTGAAATTCATAATGCTACTTCTCAATGATATGATCTTAGCAGGAGGATAATATTTTCCTATGAAAGCATCTTTGCATCTAGTCCATGAATCAATACTATTCCTAGTCAAAGATAGCAACCATTCTTTAGCACGTCCTCTCAAAGAGAAAGGAAAAAGTTTCAGTTTAATAATATCACCATCTACTTCCTTATACTTTTGCATCTCACAAAGTTCAACAAAATTATTAAGGTGAGCAGCAGCATCATCAGTACTAACACCAGCGAATTGCTCTTTCATAACAAGATTTAAAAGTGCAGGTTTAATTTCATAGAATTCTGCTTTAGAAACAGGTGGAGCAATAGGTGTACTAATGAAATCATTGTTGTTCGTGCTAGTGAAATCACACAACTTAGTGTTTTCAAGGGTACTCATTTTAGCAAAATTAAAATAAAACAGAAAGATAACAACTCGAAAATAAAAGTAACTAATTTTTCTGTGTGTTTCGATAAATAAATCAAACAAGACTAGATAAAAATAAACTAAGCAAGACAATAACAAAGTAAAGAGATTGGAAGCGTGAAACTCCCCTTGCAGAAATCCTCTTACTCCCCGGCAACAGCGCCAGAAAAATGCTTGATGACGTGGATCACACGTTCGTTGGGAGACCCCAAGAGGAAGGTATGAAGCAGTGTAGCAGCAGTTTCCCTCAGTATGAAACCAAGGTTTAATTGAACCAGTAGGAGCAAGAAATCACTTCTGAAGATTGTCAGTGACGTGCTGACGTGGAACCTGCACACAACACAATCAAACTACTTTGCCCCAACGAAACAGTGAGGTTGTCAATCTCACCGGCTTGCTGAAAACAAAGGATTAAACGTATGGTGTGGAAAACAGTAGTAAATTGCTGAGAATGAAAAGGAACAATGTTTGCAGTTGGTTGTATTATCAGTGTAAAAGAATGGACCGAGATCCACAGTTCACTAGTGGTGTCTCTCCATAAAAGATAACTAACATCCTGGGTGAACAAATTACAGCTGGGCAATTGACAAAATATTGAGCGCATGACAATGTATATATATGACATGATGATTACTATGATATTCATGTGGGCATTACGACAAAATACATAGACCGTTATCCAACAGCGTCTATGACTAATAATCCACCTCCAGGTTGTCATACTGAGTTCCCCGTTGGTATTAAGTTGCAAGCAACGGATAATCGCATTAAGTAATGTGCGTAATGTAAACAAATGCATTAGACCTAACGGCGCACCTTAAGCTAAGCATCGGTTATTTTATCCCTAGTGGCGACAACACATCCACAATCTTAGAAGTTGTTGTCACTCTCCCAGATTACCGGAGGCATGAACCCACTATCTAGCATAAATACTAACTCTTGGAGTTACAAGCATCTACTTGGCCAAATCATCTACTAGTAACGGAAAGCATGCAAGATCATAAATAACATATAAGATAGATTGATAATCAACTTGACATAGTATTCAATATTCATCGGATCCCAGCAAACACAACATGTAGCATTACAATAAGATGATCTTGATCATGATAGGCAGCTCACAAGATCTAACCATGATAGCATAAAGTGGAGAGACAACCATCTAGCTACTGCTACGGACCCGTAGTCCAAGGATGAACTACTCACGCATCACTCCGGAGGCAGGCATGGTGATGTAGAGCCCTCCGGTGATGATTCCCCTCTCCGGCAGGGTGCCAGGAAGAGCTTCTGAACCCTCTCGAGCTAGGGTTGACGGCGGCGGCGTCTCTGGAACTTTTCGTGGATAATGGCTCGGGTATTTAGGGTTTTCGCATCGGGAAGATTATATAGGCGAAAGGGCGGCAGCTGGAGACGCCCGTGGGGCCCACACCACCCCACGGCGCGGCAAGGGGTGGGGCCGCGTCACCCCATGGTGTGGCTGGCTCGCGGCCCCCCTCCGTCTCTCCTTTGGACTCCGTGTACGTGTTGGAAAAATAGGAGGTCCTGTCCAAGTTTCGTCCAATTCCGGTAATATTTCCAGACTAGCTTTTCTGGAATACAAAACAGCAGAAAATAGGAACTGGCACTGTGGCATCTTGTTAATAGGTTAGTCCCAGAAAATGCATAAAAATGCTATTAAGTGTATATAAAACATGTAACAATTGGTATAATATCAACATGGAACATCAGAAATTATAGATACGTTTGAGACGTATCAAGCCCCTCTTGATAGTACGACTATCGATCCTATAACCCGGTCTCCCCAAGAGCATGAGACCGGTAAAATAAAAACCTATCAAGATCATACCTCTGCCTTGTGCAATCCACTTGAGATAGATGATGATGATCTTGACTCACTCAAGTTGGAACAACTTTCTTGATCGTGCTTGCTAGCACATGCTTAATGAAGACTTCTTCAAATACTCCCCATACCCCATTAGGGGAGAACCTCGCTTAGCTCCGTCTTCATGTTTCTATTGCAAGCTTCAATCAAATGATATCTTCCGAGATGGATCATATTGAACGTGCACTTCATAATCTTCTAAATGTGTTGATCAATCTTGACTTCATATTTGCACATTGACTTGATCAACCTTGCACTTCATCTTCTTCTCTTACTATATATGATGGCTTGGAGATAAACATGAATGTTCACTCAATCTTCTTTTCCAAGCCACACTTGCAATAAGCTCAACTCTAGATGACCATTTGTGAGGATCACACCTTGAATATTACTTTGGTCATCACTTTATCTTCTAGAGTCCAACACATGAACTCTAATCTTTTCCCACGGACAAGATCTATAAGGATATCTCAATGCAAACATTAATTCATAAGGATTGTCATTAATTACCAAAACACACATGGGGAAACATGCACTTTCACCTGGCCTTTGGGACGATAGTGTGAGACTATTCATGTATCAGAGGGAAGGGAAGGAGAAGAACTCGTGGGTGATTCCCGCACGCGGGGACATGAGACGTTTGTCTTGGTTACGCAACTAAATTAATTTTGGATTCCTCTCCCCAGTGTCATTGCACTCATCCTGGTGCAAGGAATGAGTCTAGATGTAGCAGAGGCAAAAATTGACCAATGGCGGAGATCTTCTTGAAACAACTAATCGAGGGGGCCAGAACAACATAGGCCCACCGGACTGGTTTCAAAGAACCAAACCGTACGGTGGAAACTCAGGAAGCGCAGAAAGCAAGTTGGAAGAGGTCGACTGATCATGCTAGCTAGGTTCTTGGCCCGACTCGGTGTGTCGACTCGACGAGTAGGTAGATGCTCGACAGGCCAAGGACACAGAATGTCAAGCGTTGGAGTACCCGTCAAGACAAGCATTACACTCTTAGTGCGTGGCGTTACCAGCCGACGCAACTAACGGATTAACTCCCATCATGTATAGACTAGACCATTGTAATCCGGCCTTGTCAATATATACGTCACGAACATGGAATAGTTTAGAAACAAGTTCACACAATTCTTTGGAGCAAATGGTTAGGTGATTAGCTAAACATATCCCGAAGAGGGGCAAGCTCTCGACACAATACACCAAAGTTGGAGTTGTCTTTACTACTTGAAGAGGGGCCGAACCTGGGTAAACTCTTTTGTGTCAATCTAGAATTTAAGAGCACGTACAATGGTTGATAAATGGATTATATTGCAGTCTTATCTCTCTAAACCAGATATGTAAAGTTTAGCTTAATATCCTAAATTTGTGATGAGACAAATTGTGAAAAGAGAAGACAATAATTCTTTTTGCCAATTCTCTCTCCTACGTGGCAACGCTAAAATATAACATTGTCCATACATGCAATAAGGTAGAGAACAAAACCTCAAAAAGTGTTTTGTGCACCCGAGCTCCAGTGATCCGCCCATTTCAAAAAATTAAAAAACATGTTTAAAAGTTTCAAAAAAATCAGAAAAAAATCATGCATGTTCCTACCGATATGTCCTACAATCGTGCAAAATATCAATGCAAAATACTTTATGATTTGGGCTACACAAAAAAGACAAAAGTTAAAAATTTGAAACTTTATATTGTTCACTATACTCAGATCTGCACATTTGTCTTTTTTTATGTAGCTCCAACCGTTAACTATTTTGTATTGAGATTTTGCACGTTTATAGGAAATATCATTAGGAACATGCATGTTTTTTTCCAGAATTTTTTGAAACTTTTAATATCGTTTTAATTTTTTTTGAAATGAGCGAGATCACTGGAGCTCGGGAGCACCGAATCTCCGCTCACGAATCCTAAAAAAAAAAAAAAGTAGAGAACATATTTTACTCGACGCGGATAGGCCAGCTGGCTAAACGGTAAACGCACGCGCCGCCGACAACACAATTCACCGAGCCGATAGACACGACCTCTTTTCCTTTTCAGCCGGAGTCGGAGGTGAAACCCTCCGGTCCCGGTTGCTCGCTGGTGCTTGCGTGCCCGGTTTCGTCGCGGCGCGGGGCGCCCGTGCTGGTTCTTATCCACTCCGGCGCGGTGAGCCGAAGCGGCGGCGAGGCCACGCGGCCGAATCGGTGCCCATCCCATCCTGCCCGTGGATCCACGTCGACCAGGTCAAGCGCCATTATCCCCTACCCTTCCCTCACCACACCAATCCCGACCACTAGCACTATTATTATCAACGGTCGCCGTCGCCCGCCCGCCCGCCTCCTCCTTCTTCCCTCCCCTTTCCCCAATCACCATTCCTCCATCCGCCCTCCGCCCTCCGCCCTCCGCCTCCGTCCTCCTCTTCCCGATTCCATCCAACCCCAACCCTCCCTCGCGCATCCATGGAGATCTCCTTCGAGGCCTGGGAGGGGGTTCAGCGGCACGGCCAGGACATCGCGGACCGCCTCGCGCAGGGCTTCACGGGCCTGCTCCAGGCGCCGCCGCAATTCCCCTGGCCACCCGTCTCCTCGCACGGCCACAACAAGCGGGGGATGCCCTTCGACATCGACCTCCCCGTCGTCCCCTTCGGCGCCGGCCGCAACGGCAAGGACTTCTTCCCCGCCGCCGCCGTCGCCTCCGTCATCGACATCGGCGGCAGGCTCGGCCAGGCCGGCGTCGAGATCGGGTCCTCCGTCGGCGGGGCCGTGCAGCACGCCGTGCGCCAGATTCCCGTGCCCTTCCGGACCACCGCCCAGATCCGCCGACGCAAGCTGCCTTCTGCTGCTCCCGTCAGCGGTGACCTCGATAGGGCCGTCGACAGGTGCCCCCTCGAGGCTGCCGCCGCCGCGGCGGCCGCGGCGACCGGAAGCGCTGCCGCGTCCAGCGTCAGCGGTGTTGCGGGCCGGGACGACTTGGATGAAGACGACGAGGGTTATGGCTGCGAAATCGGGACTCTCGGAAACTTTAAGAAGGCCAAGGTACGATCCAGCTACTCCTTATCATGTCCTGGATTTGCTTAATTCCGATTCGAAAGTGCTAAATTGTTGTTCGACTATTAAAGATCTAATTTCACTTCCGTGTTGTTGCTTGCTTTACATGTCTCTTTAACTGACTTGCGGCCTAATTGGCTCTTCTAGTCACGTGATTCACCTCTTTTGGGGGTTAGTATGGCACCTCAACTTGTAGGCATGGTTTTGTACCAAGTACTTTTTAGCCAATTGAAGTTACGATTCTGATTAGCATACGTAAGATAAACCTTTAAATTTAGACCAACTCAATTTGTTGGAACTTTGGACATCTTATTATGGCTGCTAGTTTTTGACACCTCAACTTGTAGGCATGATTTTGTACCAAGTACTTTTTAGCCAATTAAAGTTACAATCCCGATAAGCGTACGTAAGCTAAACCTTCAAATTTAGGCCAACACAATTTGGTGGAAAAATTCAGGACACATCTTATTATGGCTGCTAGTTTAAGTCACATGACACCTATTTCAATATACGATACTACATAATACTTGGCTCTTCTCTTGATGGACATTCAGGGTACCGTAAATATGTCAGCGACATACAATACCAGGAGCAACGACGTTGAGAGTTCTGTTGTTGCGCGTGGAGACCTCTGGAGGCTAGAGGCATCACGCAGCGGTTCAACTTCAGGAAACGATAGTTCGCCCCTCTACCTTGTTCAGTTGGGGCCTTTACTATTTGTTCGTGACTCTACACTCCTATTGCCCGTCCATCTTTCAAAGCAACATCTGTTGTGGTATGGTTATGATCGCAAGGTACTCATATCCTTTCTGTCGCCTTCTTCCAACATGTTATATCCATTCAGTCATTATTCTTATAGGCTTGTTATATGCTTATAATCTGTACTGAATTCTAACTAGAAATGGGTTCCATATGCAGAATGGAGTGCATTCGCTCTGTCCTGCGATTTGGTCAAAGCAGAGGAGATGGCTGATGATGTCGATGATGTGTCTTAATCCAATAGCCTGCGTAAGTATTAACATGCCGTTTTATTGAGGACTATGTATACTGCAATTATTCTCATATGCTGTTATGTGTTGGGTGAGTTTGTTCTGTACATCGCCATTGTTTAATGCTAATTAGTAGTATTGAATAAATTGATTCGTGGGATGAAGCATGTATGCTGCCACTGTTCTTTGATTGTAGGAATTGCACATTCCCTTGCTATTTGCGTAAAAAGTCCACCCAGTTGAATTTTAGAGTCTTTATTCAATTTAGTAACCCGTGGAGCAATAATTCTGCAGTGTTCACTACTAATAGCATTTTTCTGTGGTCACTAGAATTGGTAAGGAATGCAATGGCTTCTCTTGTGTAAAATAACTCAGCCACTCGTAACTTGTAACCTTGCTTCAAAATTATCAACAGGCATATTTTGGTAGTGATATTTGTTGTTCAAATGTTTTTGCGGTCTAATAGAATGAAATGTTTTTTTACAGTCCTTCATGGATCTACAGTTCCCTAATGGGCAAGTGACTTATGTTGCTGGAGAGGGGATAACAGCTAGTGGTTTTGTTCCATTATTTGGTGGATTGCTTCAAGCTCATGGGAAATTTCCTGGAGAAACAAGAATGAGCTATTCTTGCAAGGTTAGTATTTCCAACTTAGTTCCTGTCATTAGCAGTTGTGAAGAGATTTTATCGTGTTCTGTAAGTTAATAGTCTATGCCAATGAGTTGTGAGCTTCACCTATAATGTTGTCCATCAGTTCATGTTGTTTATAGTGGGTTCATTTTATCATACAGGGAGTTGAACACACATACCATCTTGTCTTATTCTAGTTTTTTTCTTATGACATAGTAGCTAATTTGTGCTCCCACTATTACAAAATATAAGGCACATTAATATGCTTCTAATCAAACGTTTTAAAACTTTGACCACTAACTTGTGGGAAAGCATACAGGCTAGGCATGGAGACAAAATGATGTTGTCAAATGCTTTTATGCCATTTGTCCTTTTACAAATTTTGTGTGTACATTACATGTGAAAATAGTTATCAAGACATTTAATGGAGACTGAAAAGTCAAGCGTGTCTTGAATTTTGGATTAGAGGGAGTAAATATTGATGTTCTGTTACAATGATCTTTGCACGGTCTTGAGAACCAACTTTAATTCTAGTTCTCTTTCATTGTGTTCATTCAGTATCAGTCAAGAATTTTTTTGCTCGTGGTATTCCTTTGATCTTACTCTTCTTTTTGTCTACTTTGAAGAACAAACGCGGCACAAGGTTCACTCCTATGTTTCAATGGCCTGACAAATCTCTTTCACTTGGAGTTACACAAGCCTTAGCGTGGAAAAGATCTGGTCTTATGGTGAGGCCCAGCGTACAAGTCAGGTAGTTCACTGAAAGCATTTGAATAATTATGGAGCCTTTTCTTGCTAACTTTTAACTTATCATTTTAGAATTAGTTGAGTTGACTGAATGGATTTTGCAATATCTCTACTCTATTAACCTTGTTGATATCATGCTAAAAGCATGTGCTGTTGCATTTCATTAAAAAAAAGAATACCGATGCTAGCTCGGGTGATGGCGGTGGGATCTTTCCTTGCTGATGATTGAAGTTTTAGTAAATGTTTGGTCAACCTATTTTAGCTATATAGCTATAAAGATGATGCTGATTCACAGCCTGTGTATTGCCGGTTTTTTCTTTCCTCACTACAGAACACAATTATGTGCTGATTTTGGGGGTGAATGACAGTAACCTTGTCGACCACAGGATATCTTTCCTATGCTAGATTGTATTTGCCCTAAGATATGTGTTAATGTTTGTTGTTGCATTACAGAGTTGCTTTTATCCTAATGTAATGTGGGCCTCTGGGTATACAATTCTAGTCTTGTCATTACCCTTATGAGACAAAGAGACTCACCATACACAATGCCATTGTTCAGCTTGTATGCTTTGAATAGTTAGTTTAGCTCTGTACATCATTGCAATTTTTCTTGTCTTGACACTTTCTTATCGCATCTGGTTCTACAGTTTGTGCCCTACATTTGGAGGAAGTGATCCTGGGGTACGTGCGGAGGTTATCCATTCATTGAAGGAGGAACTGAACGTAATGTGTGGTTTATCTTGCACAAGACATCCATCAGCTTTTACTGCTGTTTCTGTAAGTTTTGCTATTCAAAACAATGCCTCTGCTTTGATTTTTTTCTTAAGATTGTAGTTTGTTTCTAAGTGAACCTAGATTATCTGTTGTGGCTCTAAACCGAACCTGTATATGGCAGATTGGGCGATCTAAGTGGAATGGTCAGGTGGGCAGTTCTGGAGTAGTGGTCACGTTGGAAACACCCCTTAATAACATCGGAAGGCCATCATTATCTGTGCAATTGAATGGTGGTTTCGAGATTTGATGTCTTGCGAGAAGCTGTACATACCACTGTACATAATGCGGCCACTAATTTCGATGCTCCGTACTTGAGCTGAGTAGCGCCTCGACCTGTTACATGTATTTGGAAGAGAGATGCAGCTTGTTTGTGTCACCATAGGTCTTGACCAGGTAAATCAACTGTTATATTAGACATGCAGACTAAGACCTCCATGGTTCTCCAAGAGTTTGTGATGAAACGATAAAGGAGTTCAAGGGCTCTCTTCTGAATGTCAGAAAGATGAAGCTGTGTGTTCACTGTTTGAGGTTGGAGAGTTGAGGCTGTGAAGTGTGAACTGCTATGTGGTAATATAATGAAGATGCTGTAAGAAGCTCTTTGGGTGCAAGATTGGCAAATTTTATACTTTGGTGCCAAATTGTCTGCCAATTTTGTCAGCCAGCACGATTGATTGTATACAGGCTGCATAGTTGAGAACCGAGAGACAAACCTTGGTGGATGAATTGGTGTGCTTATTTTTTCCCTGCACTCTTGTATTCCTCTACATGTAACGCTCACTGAAGACTAAGCATATACTTGTCTGGCTGAACTGACTAATCTCATTTGTGCCTTGGATGATTTACTTTAACATGTAGCCTGATTATCGTTCCAATAAAAGTATGCGATAACTGGAAGTCTTGAGTACTAAAATTATAGTTACATTTGGAACGAAAATTTATGTTGTTGAAGTTCGCCTTTTCTTTTGCGGGGGATTGTTGAAGTATACCTAATTGTGAGATTCTGAAAGCGTTAGGATAAGAAACAGAACATCAGGTTCCCCGCTAATGATTTGGTCAATTCATTTCTTCTATAAATTCATCAGCATGGCTCATTACAAGTTTGCAAGTCATTGGATTATCAATTGTGATCCAGGATTAACACTTGCTAAGGATTTAAATGGCCTCTATGAACACTACTATTTCAGATAAAACCTTTTCCAGTTTGAAGAGGATTGAAGGGTCGTAGTGATATGAAACAACCAGGGGAATTCGTTTACTTTTCATCTTTCAACAGGTTAACTTGCACGGAAGGTACAAATGCACCCCCACCTGTCATTGGGCGCACAGTAACTACGGAGGATCTCAGCCCCCCCCCCTGTAATGGGACAGAGTACGCGACGAAAAAGAGTCTCTTCAGGTCTGAAAACAAGCTCTCTACAGCAAACGAAAATGGCGTATGGCTCCTCTCCTCTGCGACGTTATCAACTTGATGACTTTGCAAGTGCGTGCGTACCATAACTCGTATGCTCCGTTACATAGTACACTACAAGTTTCAACGCTTGCACTTACGAGTTCTAAATGCTCGAAGTAACACCGAGCTCTGTAACTGGCGAATCGCCCACGGCCGCCACGTACATAAACCCCAGGCAGGCCGCAAGTATTCCATCCCCTACAGCCTCGAACGCAGCCATGGAGATCGCTCTCTCAACTTTGCTCCCGCTCCTTGTCCTCCTCCTTTCCTTACCCACGGCCGTGCTCTCGTCCATTGCCCCTGCAGGCGCCGGCGAGCACGCCTCCGACGTCCTCCTCTCCTCGCCTGCCGTCCCACCCTCGTCGTCCATCGCTCCTGGCGCCGACGGCTGCGACATCTACATAGTCTTCGTCAGCCGCGCCGATTACGTCGACTCGGCAGACTACGACGTCCGGCTGCTCGCCTCCGTCATCGGAAGGTTGGTCGTGGCTCTTGTGCGGCGAGTGACGTTTCGTGTGCTGGACGGATGTCCTTCTCCTCACTGACATTTTCTTGCTCTGCCACAGCACCAAGGAAGCTAAGGAGGCGGTCATCTACCACTACAGCGGTCTCGGGTTCGCGGCGAGGCTTACACCCAACCAAGCCGACCAGTTGTCAAGTGAGCGCGGCTGATTCGTTCATCAGCTCAGTTTCTTCCCTTGCGCACACTTCTATGCATTCAGAAAGTTGGTGTTGTTTGAATTGCATTCAGAGAGTATATTACTCCGTTGTCTCATAGCTCTGTTTTCTTTCTTCTGCAGGGAAAGAGGGCATTGCAATCTTCAAGGACCAGACGTACCATGTAGAGAACGACGGTCGATTGCCACGATCTTTTGAGGAGAATATCTGACACTCCAATCAAGTTCACGCACTGGGATTTGTATGACAAACCTCATTTACAGTTCGTACGACCTGAAACATGCTTCTATGAAATCTGGCCCTATCTGTGTTGCAGCGAGAAAAGTGCATACAAGCTTATAGCAAAATACTAGTATTACTAGAAAAAATTGCACGCCAGGTGCGTGCATAAGAGAATAATACTTGAAGTAAAGGACCAGGTAATACGAAGGATTCAAAACGTGCCTTTTGAGGGGAGGATTCACAAATAATTCTACTTGATTGATGTCCTGGATGGTAACACCGGAGTATAAAAACGAGCTCATACACAATTTTCAGCTAACCAAGTTCCTATGCTTCAGCCATTTGGCAACATTAGTCAGTCTCAAAATTTCAATTTCCACAGTAAAATTTCTCTAAATGACAACAACAAAACTGTTAAAAAATAATAATTCGACAATGGACTGTGACAACGCGCCAACTCTGGCCACATAACACACGCCCATTAAACATCATAGAGGTTATGATAATAATCCCTCTGGTACCGCTCATCGTTGTAATGTTCATGATGGTTATCCGGCAGCTGTCTCTTGAAGAATTGGAAACGAGCATCTCTCGCAGCCCGGCTGTCCAGGCACAGGAGCTCCTGCTGCTCACTGACCCATTTTTCACTCGGAGGTGCCCCGTAATCATCTCTCCTGGTATCGTCCATGCAGTGGAACTCCATGGTCTTGAGGAACTTGCTCCTCCCGTGAAGGAACTTGGCCATCTCCCTCTCCCACTCATGCCCCCGGAAAACTTCGAAAACCACCTTCTCCAGGTGGTTGTCGATGCAAGGGAGCGATTTCCGCAGCTGCCATAACCCAGACGCGGTGGGTTCGACCGCGGACGAACTGTCTCTCTGTTACAAGAATTTCAATCATGATACACTTGATGCGAATTTTAATGTGCCGTAGATAGAGATACAGACAGTTCAGTTGACCGCACAGAATAACTTACCTTGATGTAGAGCGTCTCCAAGCAAGGAAACACCTTGAGCAGCTGCCTAAACCAGTTGATGTACCCCTGCTCCGCGTAGCTCATCTCAACGGCTAGTGTCTTTATGCTTGGCATAAGGGTCTTGATACGGATCGTTTGTTTCTGGATATGCATCCATTTGAACGGTTAATAAGTAAGCAATTGCCACGGTGGATTTCTGATTTTACCTTGAGGCTGGTGTCTCCGATCTCAATCGTGTTGGACATGCCGAGGTAGCCTAAGAACTCAAGCTTGGGCGCGTGGACGACCTTGATACACGCCTCTCTTTGGTTCATGCACCACCTGCCGAGGACCCGCTCCAGGTTGGGAGCGTCATCGATGAAGAGCGTCTCGAAGTCGCCACTGCTGTTGAGGACCTTAAGGCTCCGAGACCGGAGATGGAGGCTGTCCAACTTGCCGATGGATTTGATGGTCAGGTGCTCCAGCGCCGTGCACTGCGAGACTAGGGAGTTGAGCGAGTCCTCTGAGACCTTGACGTCAAAAAGTTCGATCTTTGAGAGGCGGGCGAGGGACGCGGCGGCGGCCTCGGTGGTGGCAGGGAAGGTGCCGTTGATCAACTGGAGGTGCTTCAGGGAGGAGCAGGCGAAGAGTGATTCGGGGATCCGCTGCCGCTTGTCGCCGAAGCAGTTGAAGCAGAGGGAGAGTTCTTGGATCCCGCGGTTCGCCAGATCCCGGAGCCAGCCGTCGACGGCGGCCTTGTCCTGGGGGCGGAAGAAGAGCATGCCCGTCCTGAAGGAGCGCACGGGCGCGTCCGGGTAGGCGGCGAGGATGGAGGTGACGGCCTTGACGACGTTCCGGCCGCTCCTGGTGAAGGCTCTGAACTCGACCAGGGTGGACGGGAACAGGTGGCGCCAGCGGGAGGAGAGGATTGAACAGCGCGCCGCTTCGTCCATCGGGAGGCTGGAGAGGATGGTCACGAGGATGCTGTCTGCGAGGTCGCTGATGCGGTCGCTTGAGAGATCGCCGCCGTCGGGGGTCGCCATTGTCCGGCGAATTTGTGCGATCCGAGGTGTTGCTGTGCCGGCGGCGGCGGTAGATGGACTAGGAGTTAGGGATTTTGAGGCCAGGGGTATAAGTACAAATTGTATGTTTGCAAAACCCTGTCCGTCTAAGATCCCTTTTCATTTTGGATGATCCGTCCAGGACTCTCGTGTGACTTAAAAAAAAAGAGCCCGACTAGGACTTGGTGGGTTAATTTTATACGAGTAGAAGAATTACTCTTTTGTGAGAATTTTAAAAATTCGTCCCCGGAGGGATTCGAATTCTGGTTGTTCGGTTTAGCCATTGCTAACCTTGCCATTGGGTCTCTGCCCCGTTCTTCTCTCGTGTGACTTATGACTATGGCCGAGTCCTGCATAGGTTTCGAAATCGACACATAGCGGGGTCTTTATTAAAATAAAATTTGATGCCATACCGGGAACTTCATTATGCTAGACAGCTAGACGGCCTTTTTCTAATAGAGAGGGATACAAATCATAGAACTGGAAAAAAACACAGGAATTGTGCGAGAATGACAATGCATTTACCTTTAAAAAAAAATGTGTAGGGTTTCGAATAAATATAACGTTGCATGATCATAACATACTAGTCATACAGACCAGCAACACAAAACTAAACACACGACGAATATATTTCAGCTGGAAGAAAGTCCAATTTTGGTCTCTGAACTCGTGAGGAAGTTTAATTTTCATCCTCTAAGTTTTGTTTGCTTCAAAACAAACCTCGAACTCTTGAAAAAGTTCACATCATGTGTTGACAAGAGAAAACTGAGACTGGACTACCCATTCCGTCACCCTCTCAAAACCGATCGGCTAGTTACGCCTTCCAAAATGAAGGAAAGAGTATGGTGGGATGAATCGACCACAAGATTTCTAAACCACTGATGATGAAATACCGCCAACAAGCATAATGACATCGATTTGCACAAGCAGGGGAGATGCGAACGAGGTGGTGGTGCGGGCAACCAGGGTTCTGGATGGGTCAAACGAGGTCTAGGGGCGACGAGGAATCACGCGAAAACATATTATCAACGATGACAAAGTGGTGTGCCATGGGTGCTCATGTGGGGATGTATGGGGATTTAGCGTCCTTGCGAGGATTTTGACTCAGTTGAGCACACAAATCTAGATTATGTTCCCATTCGGTCAAGTGTAACTATTTTCATGAGTCGGTAAGCGTTTTTCTTGAGTTAGATGGGTTTGTACTTTTCCAAAAATTTAGGGCTCGTTTTAGACTAAACGGAAGTTTTATGACAAATATTGAACTTCCTTAATAGTTCATGGATGAAAAATGGACTTTCTTCTTTCAGCTGAAATGAGATGTATTTTCGAGAAAGAAATATTTCGATGTTTCTTTCTTTTTAGGTTCAACGTAATATTCCTCGGTTCGTCAGGAACATAAAATATACAAATCCGTCTAAAAGAAATTTAGGATTGAAATCCGAACATTCCTATGGAGACTTTCAGAACCTTTACCTTTATCATGGGGATTGAAACTTTTACTTAGTACTCCCTCCGTCCCGGAAAAGGATGTCTTGGATTTATCTAGATTTGGATGTGTGTAGACATGTTTTAGTGTACACATACATCCGAATTTGGATATATGGAAGACATCCTTTTCCAAATGGAGGGAGTACAACATTACTACTCGGAAAGTTGGGGATTAAGGTCATGTCCGAGAATTATATAGGTTCCCATGTGGATTATTTTCGCTGGGAGCGTTAAGATTGTTCATAACAAACTCGACAACGCTTTCGAGCTATAGTAGACAACGACCAGAACTGGTAATTTTAAACCAGCACGAATGGCGACAGGAGACAATGATCCCCAGGAAGAAGCAGACATCTGAGACCCAAATGGTGGCCACGAGCATCAAGCCTCAAAAGTTGAATGCAGTTTGCGTAAACAAATTGGTCCCAAAATTTCAACCACTGGGTACATATATTTCCGCGTTTAAACCATGGTGCAAGGTATCAAAATTACTAACAAAGTAAAAGGCTCAGTTTGCGGTTGATGTGCTTATATTTTATAATCCGCTGCTGAAAATTAGTCATAAAACTACACTAGAACGGGTCAACCAAACAATAAAATAGGCAAAAACCGGGTGGGGACAAACATGATTATGATAATCCATCGCAATAGCAAACTCGGCCTAAACCATTATGATTATATTACTATAAGTACCAGCCAGTTGATACACATCCAACAAGAAGTCCAGCTAACTAGTCTGCTACAGCCAACCCTCACCTTGCTGATTCCTTCTGCTAAACTATATGAAAAGTTCTCAGATTCAGACACAAGATCACAACTTAACTGAACTTACGCGTCCAGTGGTAGCAGAGATGTTCAGATTGCATTCACCATATCTTCTTCTGGTGCTTCAAACTATCCACCAGGCCATTCATAGGTCACCGCTTAGAACAGCGAAACTCTGTTTTCATTCTGGCACCGGCCGGGACAGCAGTGGCAGAAGTACAGGCCATTGACCGGCTCACAACATGTGAAAAACAGGAACTGAACATCTGGATAGTCTCTATTTATAGTACGTAATAGCTTCATTTGTCTACTGTCACAGTCTTCACCTTTCAGACAGTAGAGCTCGACGACCTCAAGAGCTCCAGCCATCCTAAGCAGAAAGTACAGAAACCTCCACTCGCAATTTAGTCCTACAAAATTCTCGAAGACCACTTTGTTGAGGGAATGTTCGATGCACTGGATAGAAGTTGTGGAGTCCCATTCTTCAACACCAACCCAGTGCGGAAGTGATCTATTTTCTGACTGCAAATATGGAACGCGATTAACAGACGACTCATGCTAGACACGGTTAGTCAGTTACCTAGATGGCAGTTAAGGAGAGTTACCTCGATACATAGTGTCTCAAGACAGGGGAAACATTTGAGCAACTGAGAAACGAAGATGGTATGTCCCTTCTCTGAGAAGGTGACTTGGATTGCCAAGGTTTTCACGCTGCACATCAGGGTCCTGGATTGCACGATGCCTCCCTGCAATATGCACAACAAATCAGGGGAAGAGCCAGGATACTTTCAGAGCATTAGCATCAGAGTTTTAGCTGCAACCAACCAACCAACAAAAGAAGTGAAATGGCAAATGCTTACATCGAAAACGGTATCATGTAGCAGGAGAGGCCGGACGTTCTTCCCCAAGTATCCCAGCACCTGCAGCTTCGGTGCGAAAACAATTTTCACTGTCGCTCCACCGCACGGCAAACGAACGCCAACCAATTCCTCAAGGTTTGGAGCGTCCTCGACGACAAGCTCGCTCAACGTGCCGAAGCCGCCGTACAGGCGCACCAGGCTCTTGGACCGGAGGCAGATCTTGTCGACCCCGGTGATTTCCTTGAGCTTTGCGCACTCCAGGGATGGGCAATTGGACAGCATCGCCTGCAGGGACTCCTGGGACAGTGTGACCTTGGACAGTTGGAGCGTCCTGAGAACGGGGAGCCGCAAAGCCGCGTCCTTTGGAAGTTCGCAGAAGCACACTCTGAGGGTTTCGAGCGAGGCGAGCTGGAGGAGCGAGGCAGGGAGCGTCAGCTTCCAGGCCATGTGAAACATGTTGACGTCGACTTCTCGGGTACCGCGGCTGGCGAGGACGCGGAACCAGCCGCTGACGGCGTCCATGTGATCGGTGAACCCCCGCCCGTACATCAGGAAGCGGAAGCTGCGGACGGGGACGGGCCTGCCCGAGGCGATGATGGAGTCGATGGCATGGACGAACCACACGCACCCGCGGCCCGCCTCCGGCGGGAACGGCTGGCACGCGTTGAAGTCGAGGAGGGACTGGTCGAACAGGCGGCGCCACCGCGAGGAGAGCACCGTCGAGCGGGCGGCGTCGCGGAGCGGGAGGCAGGAGAGGATGGACAGCAGGATCGCGTCCGGGAGCTCGCCGAGGCGGTCCCCGCAGTTCGGGGCCGCCGCGACTACCCTGCCGCCGGGCTCCACGCGGGAGCGCTTGACCGCCCTGTCATCGAATTCGTCGCCGGCGTCGACAATCGGGGGCGGGAATTCGCCGATGCCGTCCCAGCCGTTCTGGTCCGCCGCGCCGCCAACCGCGTCGCCGGACGCAGCGGGAGAGGGTTTGGCCGGCCTGCCGTCGAACCCCTCGTCGGAGAGAGGGGACCCGCCGCCGGAGAAGGAGGGCGGCCGATCCGGCGACTCGATCTGACCTAGCTGCGACGAGGTCGTCGAGGCGGTGGTGGGGGAGTTCACGCGACACATGCTTGCTCGCCTACCCGATCAGAATCAGATGGAGTGTCCTAGAAGAGCTGCCGTAAGCAATTTGGTGTCCTTTTCGCTGGATCCGGATTTGACAACTGTTTTGTACAGCAGATACTGCGTTGGGTCCGTCCGATCCATGCCGTCTATCTGAAATCAACGGCTGGGACTACACAGCTGACCGCTTCTCGCACCCACGGTCCAACAGCTGACCACCAACCCACGCCGCTGGGGGCCAGGCCAGCCGTTCTGTCTGGCAGGTCTGCGGTCCTGTGGAGCCGTCGCTAGAGCCTCGCCGCCCGGCCAGTCTTAAAAGCCTCTTTGGTTTAAAGGATTTCAAAGAAATTTCATAAGATTTTTTCCTATGTAGTCCATTTGGTTTAACTGAATGAATCATTCAAAATTCCTATGAAATGCTTTCCTATACTATAATAGCATAGGAATTCTAGCAAGAAATTGGACCGTACGGAAAAACTCCTATGACTTTTATCCAACTCCATTGAAAATCCCTGCGACTTTTCCTGTGCTGCAACCAAACGACTAGTGTGTCTGGTTCCTACATTTTCATTTCCTTTAGGATTTCACATGTCATGACATTCGATTCCTGCGTTTTTCCTATTCACGTGGTTTTCAATTCTTGTGAACCAAAGAGGTCCTAATCCGTTTTCCTTGCCCGACACCCCCCAAACTATCCCCAAAGTACAACGAGGGATCGCACGGAAAAAAATTGACCGCGGCGGCAACTAATAGAAAGTACATAAAATATCTAGTCGTGCAAAAAGAAACCAGACAATCACGGGCAATACCTATCATAGCTCACGTTCACGGTGAGCAACTCTATCGGACAAAGGCGCAACACCATTCAATTCAGGGCGAGAGGGTAGAGGCCACTCTTCGTCGATACAGAAGAAAAGGTGTTGCGGCTCCTAAACCCCGTGGAGGAGGGGCGGGGAAGGGATTTGAACTTAGTGGGGGCGTGTGAGGAAAACAACCAATGCATGTGGGCGGAAGGGCGGCCCTAAAAGCGACAGGTGATGCTTGATGTTGCCGAAAGCAAGACGGATACCTCAATAAGAGTGAGATGTGTGTTGCTGCAGATGAATCTATTTCTCTCTTTCCCGGAATGGTGTACAACGACCGACCACAATGTCACCGCTAGGTCGTATCTCCACTAACTTGTATTGTGCACGTGTAATATTATAAGATATTTTCCTGATAAGTAAAAAATTAAATGAATGAAACTAATAATTAATCAAAAGGACACAAACTTGGTATTAATTATAAGAAAATGATAAGCATAGGAAATAAACAGTGTTCCACACGCATATGATGTATGAATAAAAAACTTAATTGATGATGGAGATCAAGCACTATTTTGTATTTATTGAAATATTATTTTTGATTCGCATTGTTAATCTAGCTCAACCATCTTGGCTGTTGCCTTTTTTCTTTCTTAAGATGGTCTTTTTTCAAACAGATTGGTGTTGGCTTTATGCTCTGAGTCATGTACCAAATAAATTCTTCATGAGTAAGGTTGCGCTCGGCTAGAACTGCGATCAAAGTTTCTCATCTTCAATGGGGGTTCTTCGGTGAGATCGATGTGGCCTCATATATGTCTATATAACACTAACATTTTCACATTCTCCCTTATCGACATGTTATCACGTACATGAGCTCTCACACCTAACTCATAAGCAAAAAGCTATGAGTGACATAACAAAAAAACAAATCAGAAAATGTTTATCATTGAGTTTTTACCCTTCAAAAAGATAAAATAGAGAGGTTGTTTGGTCTGTCTTAATTGTTAAAATAGTGTCATATGTGCTATCAAGTGGCACTGAGAAATCATTTGAAACTAAATATATTTGCATTCAATATTTAGATACATAAATATGAAGTAATTCTTAATTGATGCATAATGAACTTACATATTGTATGTCATAAGAATGACATTATTCTATTCGGCTAATAGTTGATTGCCATAGTAGTGAGTGAATTCACCAAAAATATGAAGAAAGATGATGTTGTGTCTACTATGTAGTACAACCGCTTCTGTCATGCCGCTAGGGGCACAAAAATTAGTTTCGAATGGGACAACATACATCAATATGCCTGCCACAACTAATTTTTTTATAATGAATAAGTTTTTGTGATAATTTATGAAAGAAATACATGTTTAATAAAAAAATGTTTACCTGCTAGCGACCGATTTGGGAGAGCAAAAGCAACAACCATCCTATCTTCCAAATGGGTCGTTAACAGGTAAATTAACATTTTTTATTAAACTTGTATTTTTTTCATAAATTATCACAAAAAATAATTAATTATAAAATTGTTCTCATGTATGTGTGGCGGATGTCGTGATGTATGTCGACCCATTCAAAACTAATTTTTGTGCCCCTAACGGCGTGAGAGAAGTAGCCGTAGTATATAGCAGCCACAACATCATATTTTTTCTTTGTATTTTTGGTGAATCCGCTCACTCCCATGGCAATCAATTACTGTTAGCCGAACAATAATGTCATTTTATGGACTATAATATGGAAGTTGATCGTGCATCAAGTAAGACTTAATTCATATTTATGTATCTAAATATTATATTCAAATATATTTAGTTTAAAAGATTTCTCATGGCCACTTGATAGCACGAATGACACTATTCTAACAATTATGATAGATGAGGACAGGCCAGTGGCCTGGTGGTAGCGTTTGGCAGTGGCCAACCTACCCATCCGGGTTCGACTCCTCTAGGGAGCGAATTTCCGGAGCCTCACCCGGGGGCACTGTGCTAGGTACAGTGCGGGCGTACTGTTCATGGGTGAACAGTATTCGCTAATAAGGTGCCTCTCGTCACGCCTGTATGCCACATGAGGTTAAATTATATTTCAGACGTGCTTGATATAGGTTGTAGGTTTGTTTAGGCTCTCAGCTAGGGTGTGCGTGTGTTGTGGTGTGCGTGTGGTGTGTGTTGCTGTGAGTTTGATCAGATGCTACAACTTGTATCAATTAGGAGGTGCAAAAAAAAAACAATTATGATAGATCCAAGATTCATTTGGTTTTATCTTTGTAAAGTAAAGACTCAATGATAGCCATTTTTTCTGTTTTATTTTCCCAACTTAGCTGTGAGGGCTCATGTACGTGATGACATGTCGATAAGGGAGCATGTGAAAATGTTGGTGTTATATAGGAGAGACATATATGAGGGCCACGTCGATATCACTGAAGAACCCCCATTGAATATGAGAATTTTTTTATCGCAGATCTAGCGGAGTGCAATCTACCCATGAATCATTTATTTGGTATGACCGCGAGTATAAAGCAAACAACTCTTTGCTTAAAAAAAACAGACCAACATCTTTAGGAAAAAATCCAACATCGAAGATGGTCGAGTTAGATTAACTATGTGACTCAAAAATAATATTCCAATAATTACAAAGTAGAGTGCTTGATGTCCATTTAGGAATGAATGAAAGTAGAGTGCTTGATGTCCGTTTAGCAATGAATGAAGTAATGCCTTCTAATATTACAAGTGCATTGCACGCATTGGCGGACCCAGCGTCCCGGCAGCCTGGGCGCTTGCCCGGGCTTCCGGCCGGCCGGCAAGCCTTTAGCATGCTAAGCCTTCGCTTTAGAGTCTGCCCGGGCTTTGAAATATTTCTGGGTCTGCCACTGATTGCACGTGCACAATATTAGTACTAAGAAGGGCATCGAGTCTAAAACAAAATAATATAGACATATGTTTGGCTGTAAGCTAACATGTAGTATCACAAACGAAAAATTGGCAAGCAACTTTTTATATGTTTGACAAGAAGTTTCTACTTTTTCACCAGTTTAGATATATTAAATATTAATGGATCCTGAATTTTCAGCACTTGGCCAGATTCGAGATCGATTTAAATGGAGAAAAAAAATCAACCTACTATATTGTTTCTCATCTTTTGAACTAACGGAGTATATGTAAACTGAAGTAGAACTAACTGAGGCTCAAATTCATCAGAACACATTGGCAACAAATAGTAACCAGTAGTTACCGTCAGGGTCTCCCGGCTGTTTGCCGCCGAATTGGGGGTGAAGTGGCGACCGGCCGGCAGCAGGACTGCAGGAGCAAGCAGCGGACACTCAGCGGCAGCGGCAAGCGCCCGGTCCTAGGCCTCAGCAGCGAGGCACGATCACACGGGGATCGAGCGAACCGAATCAACATGCAAATTTATGTAGCTAAGTTTTAGATGCAAGTCATTTCAGTCCATTATTAGCAGATTTAGATGGAAGTCTGTTGTTGGTAAAACCAAAGATAGTGATATATTGCTCCTGCTCCTGCCCAGGCTGCCGTGCGCCATATTCACGAAAGAAGCAAAGCACATGGTATATTTCTTACAAAGTTAGGAGAATGAATCTGTAGAAAGAGTAGTGTTTAGGAAGATACCATGATTGCAGTTCTTGCATGTTGTTAACTGAAGATCGATCGCGTCAGGTACAGCGGTATATAAACCACGATGGCCTACAGGTACGTCCGTGCATGGGCTGCTGTGTTGGGCTTTAATTTGTTATTTGCTGATGTCTACATGGACTGATAATGGGTTAACGTGAATAAATCCTCCCACTGTATCGCCTGTTCCGCCTCACGACGCGTTAACGTGAATGACATGTGGGTCAACCTGACCCAGGAGCGTGTCCGGCGACTATCCGACACCCCCGAGAGACCCCCCACGTTTGGTCGCCTCCTCGGGGGTGCTGCATAGAATTTGGGAGGTGCCGCACAAATTTTGGGGGGGGGGGGGGGGGGGGGGGGGGGGGGGGGGGGGGGGGGTGGGGGTTTTTCGTGTCTGGCCCCAATGAGCCTTTGGGGGGGGTGCAGGTGGAGATGTTTTAGTACACATAGAGGAAGCGTTTTGACTCACAAGCTCTCATGCTCCTGGTATAATAAAAAATAGTAAAACATTTACAAAAATATTCTACATACGTTCCTAGTTTAGTTTCGTGGTAAAATGACATTTTGGCTGTTCTCTGCAGAAAGACAAATCACTGGACAAAATGGGATCTCAATTATATGTTTTTAGAGTACCAATTTTTTTTTTTGCATAGAGCATCACACATGTCATTTCATCACGAAAATGGGAATGTATTTAGAAAAACATGTATATGTTCGTCGCCAATTTTTCAGAATTTTCTAAATGTTATACTATTGTTTTTATTATACTAGGAGCATATGAGTTTGGGAGCAATTTGACTTTCCGAGTACACATAGCAGATATTAGTATACAACTCTAAAAAAACATAGCAGTATATTGGTAACCAGTATGAATTATATAAGAAAAAAAGTACTTCCCCTATGTTCACATTTCTAAGGCGTAGAACGAGATTTCCGACAGCCCCCAAACATTCTGTACTGGACAAAATACCCCTCTATCGCCCCAGGTCATGATCCGCCACGACGCCGGAGCTAGCCGCAGGGATGTGAGAGCGAGGATGTCCGCAAACCGTGCGACCGACCGCGGGGTGAAATTGGAAAAGACGGATTCTTGCTAAAGATTGTACATGAATTTGTTCCGCGCCTTATAAAAGTGATGGAGGGAGTAGACTAATAATTCTCAAAAAATACTACTATTAATACGTACTGATACTAGTTAGGGGCCGATCCATTGGGGGGGGGGGGGGGGGGTCCTCCGCCCCTGTCTATGCCCCTGCGGTGGAGCGCCTGATGACGTGAAACACACGTTCGTTGGGAGACCCCAAGAGGAAGGTATGATGTAGTCAGCAGCAAGTTTTCCCTCAGAAAGAAACCAAGGTTATCGAACCAGTAGGAGCAGCAACTCTTCAGAAGGTTGTCAACGGCGCCAGAAAAATAGCTGTCGCAGGGAGTCTGGACTGTTGACGTGGAATCTGCACACAACACAATCAAACTACTTTGCCCCAACGAAACAGTGAGGTTGTCAATCTCACTGGCTTGCTGAAAACAAAGGATTAAACGTATGGTGTGGAAAATGAGTATTAAATTGCAGAGAATGAAAAAGGAACAGTTTGCAGTTTGTGGTTGTTTAATCAGTGTAAAAGAATGGACCGGGGTCCACAGTTCACTAGTGGTGTCTCTCCATAAAAGATAACTAACATGTTGGGTGAACAAATTACAGCTGGGCAATTGACGAATAGTGAGCGCATGACAATGCATATACATGACATGTTGACTACTATGATATTTAATTGGGCATTACGACATAATACATAGATCGTTATCCAACAGCATCTATGACTAATAATCCACCGCCGGGTTGTCATCCGAGTCCCCCGTTGGTATTAAGTTGCAAGCAACGGATAATTGCATTAAGTAAAGTGCGTAATGTAAACAAACACATATGCCGTGGACATAGCATCGTTAGGTTATCCCTAGTGGCAACAGCACATCCACAACCTTAGAACTTTCTGTCACTGTCCCAGGTTAAACGGAGACATGAACCCACTATCTAGCATAAATACTCTCTCTTGGAGTTACAAGCATCTACTTGGCCAAAGCATCTACGAGTAACGGAAAGCATGCAAGATCTTAAATAACATATAAGATAGATTGATAATCAACTTGACATAATATTCAATATTCATCGGATCCCAGCAAACACAACATGTAGCATTACAATAATATGATCTTGATCATGTAGGGCAGCTCACAAGATCTAAACATGATGGCACAAAGTGGAGAGACAACCATCTAGCTACTGCTATGGACCCGTAGTCCAAGGATGAACTACTCACGCATCACTCCGGAGGCAGGCATGGCGATGTAGAAGCCTCCGGTGACGATTCCCCTCTCCGGCAGGGTGCCGGGAAGAGGTTCTGAACCCTCCCGAGCTAGGGTTGACGACGGCGGCGTCTCTGGAACTTTTCGTGGATATTTGCTCAGGTACTTAGGGTTTTCGCGTCGGGGGGAATAAGTAGGCGAAAGGGCGGCGGCTGCGGACCCCCGAGGGGCCCACACCACCCAGGGCGCGGCAGAGGGGGGCCCGCGCCCTGTGGCGTGTGGGCCCTGGTGGCCCTCCTCTGCTGCTCCTTCGCTCCGTCAGGCGTGTTCTGGAAAAATAGGACCCCCGTGTAGTTTCGTCCAATTCCGAGAATATTTCCAGACTAGCTTTTCTGGAATACAAAAACAGCAGAAAACAGGAACTGGCACTTCGGCATCTTGTTAATAGGTTAGTCCCAAAAAATGTATAAAAGTGATATAAAGTAGATGCAAAACATGTAGCAATTGGTATAAAACAAGCATGGAACATCAAAAATTATAGATACGTTTGAGACGTATCAGCATCCCCAAGCTTAGTTCCTACTCGTCCTCGAGTAGGTAAACGATAAAAACAAATAATTTTTGAGGTGACATGCTACTATCATAATCTTGATCATATAATATTGCAAGGCACATGTAAATGAATGAAGTGATCCAAGTCAATGGTCTATAATTTGCTACCAAATAGATAATGAGTAAACAATGAATCACACAAGCTAAACGTTTTCATGAATAGTACTTTCGAGACAAGCATCAAACAGTTTTGCATAAGTGTTAACTCATAAAGCAATAGTTTCTAACAAAAGGTATTTAATCAACACAAAGGAAGAATTTAGTTTCAGCATTTGCTTCAACTTTCAACATATTTATCTCATGGATATTGTCAACACAAAGTAGTATAACAAGTCCAATACATTGCATATAACGCATGTTGTAACAAAGTTGACACTAGTGTTTGCTTGTGGAAGACAGAAAGAATAGGAAAACTGACTCAACATAAAAGTAAAAGAAAGGCCCTTCGCAGAGGGAAGCAGGGATTAAATCATGTGCTAGAGCTTTTAGGTTTTTGAAAGCATATAGAGATTGCATAAAATATTTGATACTCCTCCCAACCTTGCTAACACAAGCCATGGCTAACCGAATCCTCGGGTGCCTTCCATCAATCACATACCATGGAGGAGTATCTATTTTTGAGAGGTGTTTGTTAATTGTCAACGAATGGTAGCGGGTGAGAACAGTATTCTACCTGTCGAACGGACTTTTAAGAGCGGCTCCCATGAAGGACGTTATTTCTACCAGCAAGGCAGATCATCCCTCTTTCTCTTTGGTTTACACACATTCAGGTATTTCACTGTTTGTCATTGCTTACTGATGAATCAGGGCAAAAGTGTGAAGAGAATTAATTGGTTAAAGTTGTAATTAATTGGGACTGGGCACCCCGTTGCCAGCTCTTTTTGCAAGTTATTGGATAAGCGGATGTATATGCCACTAGTCCAGGTGTAAAAGTCCACTCGACAAATAGAATAAAGAATAACCACACTAATTCCTCATGAGCTAGTAAACATTGACACAAAAAGGGAATAATAACATTTTGAATAATTTAAAGGTAGCACATGAAAAATTTACTTGGAGTGGCAAGGAAATACCACATATAGGTAGTTATGGTGGACACAAATGGCATGGATTTTGGCTCAAGGATTTGGATGCACGAGAAGCATTCCCTCTCAGTACAGAGTTTAGGCTAGCAAGGTTATGTAAGCAAACAAGAATATCAACCCGTACACCAAGTTTTATATGACAAACATATTGCAAACGTTATAAGACTTCATACCGTCTTCCTTGTTAACCAAACCCTGTTATTAGAAAATATCTAGACCTTAGAGGTACCACCGATGCAAACCAAATTTTCAACAAGCTTTACGGTAGTTCTTCACTAATAGGCTTAACTCATGTGATGCACAATTTAATCATGATCTACTTGTTAACTCAAAACAATTGACAAGCATCAAGTTATCCATTTTAGTGATCTACAAGATTAAGCAAGTTTTTCCTTATACCAATTACCACATGCAACATTTTCTGAACCAACCAAACACCAATCAATTTATTTCATCAACTCTCCAAACAAATATAAGTGAAGCAAGAGAGTACTTTCTACAAAAGAAAGCTAATAGCTCTGACAAGAGATACATGAAAACAAGAGCTAAAAGCTGAACAGCGCTAGATATGAATACTCAACAAATATAAGTGAAGAATAGGAGTATTCTCATGAAAAAGCGGAGCGTGTCTCTCTCCCAATCAAGAATGCTAGGGTCCAGTCAAGCTTTATTGAAAATAAAATGCAATACTGAAAATAAAAGCACACAGACGCTCCAAGAAAAGCACATATGATGTGAAAGAATTAAAATATAGTTTCACTAGAGATGACCTGATAATTTTGACGATGAAGAAGGGGATGCCTTGGGCATCCCCAAGCTTAGACGCTTGAGTCTTCTTGAAATATGCTGGGGAGATCCATGGGAGCCTCCCCAAGCTTAAGCTCTTCACTCTTCTTGATCCTATTATATCATCCTTCTCTCTTGACCCTTGAAAACTTCCGTCACACCAAACTCAAAGTAGATCTCATTAGAGGGTTAGTGCATAATCAAAAATTCACATGTTCTGTAAAGACGCAATATGATTTGTTACTTTAAACATTAGCTACAGCCACTGATGTTATGTGAAGCTCTTCCACCCAAAAAAGAATTTCACTCAACACTAGTAAAAGAGAGAATGCGAAAAATAAAAAGGCATAATCTGTCTAAAACAGAACAGTCCGCAAAGACGAATTTTTTCGAGGCACTTACGACGCTCAGATCGAGAAACTCTGAACTAATGAAAGTTTCAGACATTCATAAAGATTACGCACAAAAATTTCAGATTTTTAACAATCTGGTGATTTTAGGAATTTCGTACAGTGAACAGCAAAAATCTGTTTCTGCGCAGCAATCAAAATTAAGCATCATCTTATCATTAGAGGCTACTCTTGGCACAACAATGCGAGAAAATAAAGATACAAAGGAGTTGCTACAGAAGTAAACAAACTCCTTGACTCAATAAAAGAAAAATTGCAGAAAAATAAAATGGGTTGCCTCCCATAAGCGCTTTTCTTTAACGCCTTTTAGCTAGGCACAAAGCATGCATCAAGTATTACCAAGTGAAGAAGCATCAACATTGTAATTTGTTCGAACAATAGAATCATAAGGTGGCTTAATCTTCTTCCTAGGAAAGTGTTCCATACCTTTCTTGAGAGGAAATTGATATTTTATATTCCCTTCTTTCATATCAATAATAGCACCTACAGTCCTAAGAAAAGGTCTTCCCACACAATAGGGCATGATGGATTGCACTCAATATCCAAGACAATAAAATCAACGGGGACATAATTGTTGTTAACCATGATAAGAACATCATCAATTCTTCCCAAAGGTTTTTTAATAGTAGAATCAACAAGGTGAACATCCAAGTAACAATTTTCCAAAGGTGCTAAATCAAGCATATCATATAATCTTTTAGGCATAACAGAAATACTAGCACCAAGGTCACACAAAGCATTGCAATCAAAGTCATTCAATTTCAATTTAATGATGGGCTCCCAACCATCTTCTAACTTCCTAGGGATAGAAGCTTCATGTTTTAATTTCTCTTCCCTAACTTGTATGAGAGCATTAGTAATATGTTTAGTAAAAGCCATGTTTATAGCACTAGCATTAGGACTTCTAGCTAGCTTTTGCAAGAACTTAATTACTTCAGAAATATTGCAACCATCAAAATCAAAGTCATTATCATCAAAAGTAATGGAATTATTCTCTTCCTTATTGCTAGAAATTTCAGCATCTTTATCAAGGACAGTTTCAGAGTTATCAGGCAATTTAGGACATTTTGCAATAGAAGTGGAAACATTACCAACACCAACTATCTTGCCATTAATGGTAGGAGGTTTGTTAACACTTGAGTTTGAAGCATTTTCAGAAGTAGTAATAGTATAAACTCTAGCAATATTATTCTTTCTAGCAATTTCATCCTCTCTTTCCCATCTAGCATGCAATTCAGCTAACATCCTCACATTGTTATCAATTTTAACTTGTATAGCATTGAGAGTTTTGCTCTCTTTAACATCATGAGGCATGTTCTTTAGTTTCAATAAGTCAACATCAAGAGCAAGACTATCAACTTTAGAGGAAAGCACATCAATTTTCCCAAATTTCTCCTCAACAGTTTTATTGAAAGCAGTTTGTGTACTAATAAAATCCTTAAGCATAACTTCAAGATCAGAGGGTACACTCTTATTATTATTGTAGGAGTTACTATAGGAATTTCCATAACCATTGCCACTATTAGAAGGATAGGGCCTATAATTGCTATTACCAAAATTATTCCTATAAGCATTGTTGTTGAAATTATTATTTTTAATGAAGTTCACATCAACATGCTCTTCTTGAGCAACCAAAGAAGCTAAAGGAACATTATTTGGATCAACATGTGTTTGACCATTTGCAAGCATAGACATAATAGTATCAATTTTGGCACTCAAGGAGGAGGTTTCCTCAACAGAATTTACCTTCTTACCTGTTGGAGCTCTCTCGGTGTGCCACTCAGAATAATTAATCATCATATCATCAAGAAGCTTTGTTGCAGCACCCAAAGTGATGGACATAAAGGTACCTCCAGCGGCCGAATCCAATAAATTCCTCGAAGAAAAATTTAATCCTGCATAGAAGGTTTGGATGATCATCCAAGTAGTCAGTCCATGAGTGGGACAATTTTTAACCAATGATTTCATTCTCTCCCATGCTTGAGCAACATGTTCATTATCAAATTGCTTAAAATTCATTATGCTACTTCTCAAAGAAATAATCTTAGCAGGAGGATAATATTTTCCAATAAAAGCATCTTTGCATTTAGTCCATGAATCAATACTATTTCTAGGCAAAGATAGCAACCATTCTTTAGCACGTCCTCTCAAGGAGAAAGGAAAAAGTTTCAGTTTAATAATATCACCATCTACTTCCTTGAGCTTTTGCATTTCACAAAGTTCAACAAAGTTATTAAGGTGAACAGCAGCATCATCAGTACTAACACCAGAAAATTGCTCTTTCATAACAAGATTTAAAAGTGCAGGTTTAATTTCATAAAATTCTGCTGAAGCAGCAGGTGGAGCAATAGGTGTGCATATGAAATCATTGTTGTTCGTGCTAGTGAAATCACACAACTTAGTGTTCTCAGGAGTACTCATTTTAGCAGAAATAAAAACAGTACAGAAAATAACTTGAAAGTAAACTAGATGCAAGTAACTAATTTTTTTGTGTTTTTGATAATTGAAAGCAAACAAGATAAAATAAAATAAACTAAGCAAGACAAAAACAAAGTAAAGAGATTGGAAGCGTGAAACTCCCCTTGCAGAAGACTGCTGTCTCCCCGGCAACGGCGCCAGAAAAATAGAGCTGTTGACGGGAGACAGAGAGCTTCCTGAAGAACTTCTACTCCCCGGCAACGGCGCCAGAAAAATAGCTTGATGACGTGAAACACACGTTCGTTGGGAGACCCCAAGAGGAAGGTATGATGTAGTCAGCAGCAAGTTTTCCCTCAGAAAGAAACCAAGGTTATCGAACCAGTAGGAGCAGCAACTCTTCAGAAGGTTGTCAACGGCGCCAGAAAAATAGCTGTCGCAGGGAGTCTGGACTGTTGACGTGGAATCTGCACACAACACAATCAAACTACTTTGCCCCAACGAAACAGTGAGGTTGTCAATCTCACTGGCTTGCTGAAAACAAAGGATTAAACGTATGGTGTGGAAAATGAGTATTAAATTGCAGAGAATGAAAAAGGAACAGTTTGCAGTTTGTGGTTGTTTAATCAGTGTAAAAGAATGGACCGGGGTCCACAGTTCACTAGTGGTGTCTCTCCATAAAAGATAACTAACATGTTGGGTGAACAAATTACAGCTGGGCAATTGACGAATAGTGAGCGCATGACAATGCATATACATGACATGTTGACTACTATGATATTTAATTGGGCATTACGACATAATACATAGATCGTTATCCAACAGCATCTATGACTAATAATCCACCGCCGGGTTGTCATCCGAGTCCCCCGTTGGTATTAAGTTGCAAGCAACGGATAATTGCATTAAGTAAAGTGCGTAATGTAAACAAACACATATGTCCGTGGACATAGCATCGTTAGGTTATCCCTAGTGGCAACAGCACATCCACAACCTTAGAACTTTCTGTCACTGTCCCAGGTTAAACGGAGACATGAACCCACTATCTAGCATAAATACTCTCTCTTGGAGTTACAAGCATCTACTTGGCCAAAGCATCTACGAGTAACGGAAAGCATGCAAGATCTTAAATAACATATAAGATAGATTGATAATCAACTTGACATAATATTCAATATTCATCGGATCCCAGCAAACACAACATGTAGCATTACAATAATATGATCTTGATCATGTAGGGCAGCTCACAAGATCTAAACATGATGGCACAAAGTGGAGAGACAACCATCTAGCTACTGCTATGGACCCGTAGTCCAAGGATGAACTACTCACGCATCACTCCGGAGGCAGGCATGGCGATGTAGAAGCCTCCGGTGACGATTCCCCTCTCCGGCAGGGTGCCGGGAAGAGGTTCTGAACCCTCCCGAGCTAGGGTTGACGACGGCGGCGTCTCTGGAACTTTTCGTGGATATTTGCTCAGGTACTTAGGGTTTTCGCGTCGGGGGGAATAAGTAGGCGAAAGGGCGGCGGCTGCGGACCCCCGAGGGGCCCACACCACCCCAGGGCGCGGCAGAGGGGGGCCCGCGCCCTGGTGGCGTGTGGCCTCCTGGTGGCCCTCTCTGCTGCTCCTTCGCTCCGTCAGGCGTGTTCTGGAAAAATAGGCACCCCGTGTAGTTTCGTCCAATTCCGAGAATATTTCCAGACTAGCTTTTCTGGAATACAAAAACAGCAGAAAACAGGAACTGGCACTTCGGCATCTTGTTAATAGGTTAGTCCCAAAAAATGTATAAAAGTGATATAAAGTAGATGCAAAACATGTAGCAATTGGTATAAAACAAGCATGGAACATCAAAAATTATAGATACGTTTGAGACGTATCAGCGCCTGAGTGTGTGTTCTTCCTCAAGCGCGGCTGATCCTTTGCTACTTTTATACTTCGTCGTCTTTTTCACCTGATTGAGTAGGGCATCGACGAGTGTAAACTTCTTTTTTCTATAATTTCCGTCTATCGAGTATCGTGTGCGTTGCGTTGTAAGTTGTTTCGTTCAACATCCTTGTATCCTTCATCCATACGCGACTTTATTAATTAAAACCGGAAATAATGAGTCCTGCGTAAAAAATAGTAAGAATATATCAAACGGTTTATGCAGTACATAACTGGAGTATGCAATTATACAAGGTTATCACATCTTGCGATTGGACAGTAAAGGTTCAGAAAGGATGAAATGTGCATGAATTGGTCCTTACGTCTCTGCTCTGAAAATCCACAGATCTGAAAATCCACGGACGCAGAGTTTTGCTGTTTAGTTAAGAAACAAATTTTCTTCTGCCCAAATTGAAACGCTGGATGACGTTCGCCGTCAGAAGAATATCACTCGTACGGACCGCAGTATCCGTGGCTTGGAGCAACGGGAAGTCCAGCAACCAGCCATGATACGTGTCACATCTGGGCTCTGGCTATCCATGTTCAACACTATCCCTTTGAAAATATTTATTTGCACTACGTACTTACGAAACTTTGAAGTCGTGCAGCTCTCTTCTCGGCTTAAGTTATTTGATTTGTGCTGCCGGCAAATCAATGAGTCATGATGCCGAGGTGATACACCAGACATAATGGAAGAAAGGAACATAATTTTTATGGCTTACTGTAGAACATCAGATTTGTCTTGGGTTAGACCATCCAGTAACATTCGAAATGCGTTTTCTGAATAACAGAAGAATTTCACTCGGTACAAGTGCTACATGGACATTAAGAAATGAAGAGGTTGAGGGTATCCGCGCGAATACAAATATCAGCTGGGGCAGTGCTGCATGAAGAACAAGAGAGAAAAATCGCGGGAGAGTTGTGGCGGAGAAAAAACCGAAATAAACACAGGCCACCAGGAAAAACACACCAAAACAGAGCAAGCAACGCCTCATCTCCACCGGATCCAGTCGCCTTCTCGTCGGTCCCTCGCACCCACCGGAGACAGATCATCAAACATCCTACTCGATGGCTCCTCTCCTGTCACCTCCGCTGCTGGCCGACTTGGTGCCAAGTCCCATGCCTCATCCACGGCCATCCGTTGCTCCAGCAGTGTTCGGCGATGCGCAGTCGCAGGGCTGCCCGGCGCCGGAAGGAGAGACCGCACGGAGACGGAGGGCGTGGGGAGGAGGTGCTTCAGGGTGTCTGCCGTGGCGACGGAGTCCCGCAGCCGGAGGGAGGCGCCGCCGAAGATTACTACGCCGTTCTTGGTGTTGTAAGTGGTTCAGCTTATGGGCATTCGTTTTGCTTGCACTTCCAGCAGAAAAGGAGCAAATTTGTGTTTCCCCTTCTTCCAGATTAGTAACAATTGTTGTATGGTTTCAGATGCCGGATGCAACACCCAGCAGATCAAGAAGGCGTACTACAATTGCATGAAAGCGTGCCATCCAGATCTCAGCGGAACGACCCTGATGTTACGAACTTCTGCATGTTCATCAACGAGGTTTACACGGTAAAAATCCCCAGAGAAAAAAGTCGGATGCTCTTTTTCTTGGGTGACATGCATGAGAAATTTGGGTTGCAACTCTGTCTACGAAGTTAACATGAGCAAGGGATGAGCAGGTACTTACGGATCCCATCCAGCGAGCGGTGTATGACGAGATCAATGGCTACACTGCAACAGCAACCAACCCCTTCTTGGATGATGCACCAGGGATTGTGTCTTTGTCGATGAGTTTAGCTGTATAGGTACTACTATTTTTTTCGAAAAGAAGTTACTGTATAGTTACTACTACTAATGGCTATAACCTGAACAGAAGTTACTGTATAAGCTTGGTTCTTTATGCAAGTTCTGCACACATCTATGCAGGATGTAAAAACTGTGCTAATGTGTGCTCCAAGGTTTTTGAAATCGAGGAGGATTTCGGGCGTGCAAGAGTTTACAACAATCAGGCAACCAAGAGCTAATTCAAGACGCCATTGACAGTTGGTGAGACTGTCTATGCTCCCCTGCCTACGATTTTTTGCTTAGCATCTGTCAGTTATCCTAACATACTCCCTCCGTATCAAAATATAAGATGTCAAACATGCTAAAACATCTTATATTTTGATACGGAGGGAGTATTTGTTTGTTGCAATTAGCACTGAACAATTGGAGTGCATTTTCCGTTGAAGAGTTTGTATTCTACTAACAACTAATACTATGTTGATAAACTTAAAATGTTCCTTATGTATCCAGTCCGGTTGACTGCATCCATTGGACTTCAGCAGCACAACTGTCACTCCTTGAGGATGAAATGCGCAGAGTGGAGCGAGTGAATGTAAGGAAATTTTCTGATTCCAATAGCGTTTGTAAGGATCTAGTTGTGATTGCAGTTAAAATGCATTCTACTTTTTCATTTGTAATAGTAGCATATGATTTGTTTTTCACTCGAGCAGGTTGCGTTGATGCTTTCTGGGATGGGAAGTTCAGTTGATGTGTTCCGTATGGTAATATCTTACTCATGTAAATCTTATTTATCTTACATAAATTTCTCATGTGGTGATGAATAAGCTCTTTTTGCAAACAATATATAGTATCATATTGTCAATCCAAACACGATAAATTATTCAGCTAAAAATGATTTTAACTACACCCAGTCCTAAAGTTGTTAACATATATTACTTTATGCTGTTTGAAGTTTGAACCCTAGTTTCCATAGATCTTAACATGTAATATATCGTTCTTGCTGTCAGGCAAGTAGGCGCTGGGAGAAAAGACAAGCAAAGTCTTGGTATGATTCTTTGTTCGATACATGTATTTATATATATATATATGAATATCCAGTTTAAAAGCTAGGTTCATAACATTTAAATTTTCACATATTACGTCTTGTCCTTAACCTCTGCCTAATATCTTGCAGGATAAGGTCAGAATGCGCATGAGCCAAGATGATTCTAAGAAGGGCAGCTCATGGAGTGATATATGGGGATCACCAACAAGATATCAAAAGAACGGTAACACTAGCATAGTTTGGCATTTTCAGTTCATCCGACCATTTGGGATTCCATCCTTTTCCAACCTGTGATCTAATGCTCCTTGTAACATGTCAAACAGAAGAGGACACCAAGGAGAGAGTGATGCAAGCGGCTGCGGCCGCGAGGAGGTGGCGAGAATACTCGAGGAAAGGTACAGACAGGCCTCCTACATTCAAACTTCCAGAGGAAGCATCCACCAAGGAGTGAGAACACAGTCGTTACACAACCATTGAACGGTTTTACGAAGTGTCTGTTAACCCCCATTCACTCCATGTATAGTCTAATAATTCGGAGAAAGCCGTGTATAGCATTCGCTCTCTCGCCCCCACTCCACATGTTAGAAGTATCTGTAAATCATGTGCTAGAGTTAGTTGGTGCAGATCAATGATCTCCCATAGAATACAGGTTCCAGTTGTAAAATAGGTGTACAAATACACCAGCCCCTTTGCTACCCTGACGACTACGGTCTGTGGGAAAAGCAAATGAACTTCATACTGTGAAGTGGATTTGTGCATACATGGATGTATAGATTCGTAGTCTGTAGATGCAAGTGCGCAATTAAGACGAGATATCCTTTTTATTCAGACATATAAGGAGCCAACAGTGGGAATATCGTACCAAAATGGCAAGACGACTCTGTTTTGAGGGCCTTTTATCTGACCGAGCAAGCAACAGCTTGAGCCCACGACCTGAGATGCGCCTTCATGGCGAGGCCATCACTGGGAGGCGGCATGGGCATGGCCGGAGACGGCGAGCAACGCGCCGGCACGGCAACGATTAGCGTCTGCGTGTGCCGCCACTGCTCCTCCTTCCTCCTCTCCATGCGCTCGTCAAGCCCCGGCTTCTCGCTTCTGTTCCTCTCTTGGCTCCCGCCGCAACCTCCTTGTCGGCGTCGCATTTGGGATGCTGAGTACTAGCACCGTCCTCACCGCCCATCTCGTTGATTTCCTTAACATCTTGTTTCCTGGGCTGCTGCAACTCTTCCGATTTCTGCTTGGGAGAAGGGCGGAGGACACTGGAGTAGAACCAGAGGGAGTCTATTGTTGAGAAGATGATCTCGCACCCTTCCATTTCTTCTCTCTTGGTTTTGTAGATCTGGTTATGCTACTTGTTGCTATGGCTACAGGCGAGTGGAATTTGGAATCGACGTTATTTCGGGGAGGTGTTTGGCCATGTTTGAAGTTTGAACTGGGGGAGCTTTACTTCCTCCGAGTGTAACGGCTCGGTGCCTCTGTGCACCGCGTGACCCAAAAGTCCGCCTTTGGCACCGCTTTACAGGTCAGGTGGCTTTCTGCAGGAATGATGGACACCTTTGCCGGCGACAGAGCACACCAGTTTTGTAGGGGATACGTCGGCTAAAACTTCAAAATGTTAGCCGGAGAGCTGCTAAATCCATTGATTTGAAAGAGCGATCCAGTTTATAATGAAAACTCACACACGACTCGATTGTTTGATTAAGCCAACAAGCTGAAGATCCGCGACAGGAAGCACGAAGGCTGCCCTGAAGATCGACCATGACTCCAAAGCGACGTACCACCGACCCATGCGCCTAGAACTAGAAGGAGTCTGCGAGTGGGCGGTAGGACCCGACCGAACATGAAAAAGACGTCGCCAAGGAGACGTTGGCATCAGTGTACAGTGCGCCCTGAATGCCCACGTCCTAGGGTGAGACCGGTTCCAACTCTGCCAGCCGCATCGGTGACTCCACGAGCAACACAAACGGCGCCTCCAAGGAGGGAACGACGCCAAAGCGCCGCCGCCTGGTCCGGTGAGCCAAACCTAGGGTTTTCCTGTTGCTCATGTAAGAGAAAGACATGGTCCAGTCCATGGCGACGCCCTCCTGAAAGGGACGGCACCCACAGGTGCCGCGTGAGCACAAAGCTGAGATTTCTCCCTGGCGGGACCAATACCTCCTCGAAGTCAACCTGCATAGTGGTAGATTAAAGATGGAAGCCCACCACCAAAGCAAGAAGATCTGCATGTCGTTGTGGAAGAAGAGGGGGGGGGGGGGGGGGGGGGGCTCTGGGCGCGCCTTGCAGCGCGACATCCCCATCCACCTCCACCTCGCCCATCATGGGAACCATCGCCGTGCATCCGACTTGCTTCTACCGGATGCAGAGGTTGCGGCACACCGCCGAATGGAGCTTGGGCTACACAAGGAATTCCTACATGAGCTTATTTCTAAAAAAATCAAAAACTTAATTTGGCCACTCCAAACAACTCTGAATTTATATACGAGTGCATATAGATGTCTAGTATGTACGGCTAAAGTTTCATCGAATTTTATTTCTTGATGTGATCTACATAAAAAAGACAAATATGAAGATCGCGTCAAGAAATAAAATTCGATGAAACTTTAGCCGTACATACTGATCACAATCGAGTTATTTTGTCTATTTAGAGCCACGTTTTAATGAATTTATGTATTTATTATTCAACAATATTACAGGTTCTTAGAAACATCTGTATGTATATGTGAAAAAATCCAGACTTCTTTGGAACTTGTAAATATTATTTTTATTTTATTTTTCTGCTCCCCGGAGCATGGGTTCCATATGGCCGGACTCGAGACTTGGTTTATTTTTATTTGGATATTCTAAATTATAGTGTATGAGATCCTTTTTTGACAATATAAAATAAGTTCAAAAGTTTCCAAAATAATTGACAACACACATCCATGTTTAATATATAACCTAAATAATGAAGCTCCAAAATCGATCTATACTTAGAGACTTACAAAAAAAAAGACGAGAATAGTGCAAAAACTATTCACCCATGACACAAAATAGTGAGATATTCGAATTTTATTTTATTTCTCTAACTGTAAATCTAATTGAGCTAGAATTACAAGGAATTGTAGAGGTAGCTCGAAGTTAGAGCATCTCCAACTCGACTGGATAAATATGACCCCTATTTCGTGGATAGGACCTGACCACCCCTATATGCCCTATCCTGCAACGACACCCCCACTTTCAAATCTGAAATCCATGTAAATTACATGCACATAGATCATAGTACATATTTAAAATTATCCGAAGTCACAAATAAATAGTTTAAATTACAACATAAAATTATTCAGAGTGCATTATTGAACGTACACCCGTCGTTCCTTAAAGTAAGGTGTATATTTATAACCAAAAGTCAATATAGTGTACGTTTGCCCTAGGGCCCCACTTGGGCCTAAGGCGGCAGCGGCTAGGGTTTGGGGTGGGTCCCCATCCCTAGGTCGGTTCGGCAGGACGGGTGGGGCCCACCCCATGGGGGCTGCGGCGGCGTCTTGGGGGAGGGGTCTTACCCCTTCTCCAAGCACCCCTCCCCCCCTTGTCCTACTATATAAACCCCTCACCCCCTCCTTTTGGAGACACACAAGTTTGAGAGAAGCCCCTCTCAAATTAGATCTTGTCTAAAAGGATTGGTAGAACCTCACTAAATTAGAGGGACTCTCTCCAATTAGACTAGATCTGATCTCTCTCTCTCTCTCTCTCTCTCTCTCTCTCTCTCTCTCTCTCTCTCTATCCTTCTCATGTGTTGAGATCTCCGCCTTCATATACACCACCAGTAGTGCTTCAAGCTTGGACGACGAAGCTCTACTGAAGCAATTCCGCCGTACGCGTGCGAGCTCTCAGAGGGGTGAGGTGCCGTAACCAGACGCTTGACTCTCACTCTGTTGGATCAAGAAGGTTGAGCTAAGGAGGAGGAGACTTCGGCATTCTCTCTGCTAGGCTTGGTTGAGGGAATCTACTTCAGGCTTCATCAACATCGTCATCAACACTTCTTCCGCTTCTAACGGTGTTGGTAACGTATTCAGTCTAGATCTACGGATTTTTGTATTCACTTGTATCTTCATAGTAGATCTTGGCATGTTGCGTAGCATGGTAGTCAAAAATTTTAAATTACCATACTCGCAACCTAGTAGTAACTTTGGCGATTTATTGATAAACATATGAATATTTCGAATACCAAACCAGTATCAGTAGACTCACCATAGATTATATTTTCATTGTACATTTATTAAATTTCATAAATTTCATATTTTTGTCTATAATATTGGTTAGCGTTGGACTATGTTTACTTTTGACTAAAACTATATGCCTTACTTTAAGGAACAAAGGTAGTAATGTTTTTAAAATTTATTCGGAGTGCATCTCAAACTTAAAATTCAATGATTTCTAGCGTGGATCCACATATTCTCAACAATATCATTGAGAAGTTGCGCATGCGCATGTTGATTTCGAAGCTGTTGATGGATCTACAAAAATTCACAACATCGTTCCATCTTGTTTAAGGAGTCGGACATGTTCTCCGGCCTTTTATAAATCATTAGTGTGGGCTGCCTCTTCGCCTTTGTCAACCACAACCATGTTGTGCAAGATTATGCAACAAGTCATTAGCTACCACATTTCTGAATCTCACATCATTGCAAATCCACGAACAATACCCAACCAGGTTTGAGCACTCCAAATGCCCTTTCCACATCCTTCCTAGTAGATTATTGCATAGTTGCAAAGTGATATCGTTTGTGACCTTGGGGATCAGATATAGTCTTCAAAAATGCTGCCAACTGAGGATAGATACCATAGACAAGATAGTATCCCATGTTGTCTTAGTCCTACATTATGCTCATTATATGATATTATTCATGGAAACATGACTTATGGAAAGTTGTTAACATAAAACTAATACTTTGCATTATTTAGCAAATATCCTGTCTAAAAATTAACTTTCAGAAAAGTGAGATCTTGTGTTTTGGTAAAACTAAAGATGAAGACCGGAGTGCAAGAAAATATTCGGTTCCAAATCTGGTGGTCCTTTGCCTTTTAGATGCATTGGGGTACGTATAAATCACAAACCAACTTGCGGATTTCGGAGTGGCATCCGTGGAATGTCGCTTTGAAGGGAAATTAGGCTGTTGCAGAGGCAAGTTGCTCTCATATGGAGACCGGCTTCCTCACCAGTTCGGTTTTAACAAGTCTTTCTATGTTTACGTTATTGTTCCTCGAAATACCCAATGGGGTATGGAAACCACTAGACTTTACGGATCCCGATTTTTCTAGAAAAGTGATAAATAAACATAAATATAGATTCACAAAGTAAAATATTTTGTAGACGACCAAGGGGTCCGTGTATTGAGATTATGGATACAAGAATAAGTATTTTTTTAGCAAAGGGTTATTTAAACTACTTTATGAGGAGGGGGTTTGGCAAGAGTTGCCGTATCACAAATACTTGCAAGATAAAGCATTGTCCCAGGTACATGCTAAGCCTATGGACACTCAATTTAGAAAAGGCCTCATGCGGGTTAAGCGTGAGTTCTTTCACAGAGATTTTTTTAAAACTGGAGATGGGCATAGTACTACGTTTTGAGAATACATTTGCTTAGGAGATACAACACTTGGATAGCAATACCGAACATTGTGCAACGGAAACATGTTTCTTTGCATGAGGTGTTATAATGTCCCTCTGAACGTTGGCTTCAGAAGGTCCCATGCAAGTGATAAATGGACAACGTGATTACATTTAGGACGATGGTTAATGAGGGTATACTTGCCTGAGGAGCCAGATAAAATTGTTTGGAAATTGTCGACTTGGGGTGTTTTTTGGTTAAATTGATGTATGCGGGTATAATGAATGGGCATACTAGGTTCTTGCGCAAATATTTATGCAAGCTCAAAATCCCACTAAAGATTAAATTTCATGTGGTTTCTAAACAGAAAAGTCTTACATACCAAGAGTAACCTAGCTAAAAGCAATTAGAATGAGTGTGAGAAATATTACTTATGTGACTCAGAGGATTCAGTAGAGCATTTGTTTCTCTCATGTCCTTTTGCACGTCTTATGTGGTGTATTTTTTTGTATGTATAATCAATATTCCTCCACCAAACAATATTATTAATATGTGTAGAAAGTGGTTCAATGGAATCGACAAGAAAACTAAGGATATAATTGGTACAGTAGTTTCAGCTTTGTGTTGGTCGATATGGAATTCTAGAAATAACATTGTTTTTAGTAAGTCAGGAAATTTTCATATTTTTTATTCATATGACCATACATTGAATTCAATTGTGGTTTTTCCTTCGCCAGTTGGAACAACCGGGATTTTATGACTCCTAAATGCAATTGTCTATTGGTTGACCAGAATATCTTTATTTAAACTGGCAACATACTTTTTTTTGAATTGAGGCAAAAGATTTGCCTTTTCCTTGATATAGAAGAAAATAGTTGGCTAAATTATAAGAGAAACTGACCGAAAACCGATACAACACATAAGCCAGCCGGCACCGACGTCACGCCCCCACACGAGTCGATGACCAAATCGCCCTAGCAACCAAGACCGACACACAAACATCTCGACGCAACACAGCGAAGGCGAACGTCCGGGTCCGCTGCTCCGACATCCACGCCGGTCCCGAGACCACGCCCCCACATGAGTTGACGACCAAGTCGCCCTAACGATCAGAGACGACACTCTAACACCTCTACGCGTCACGACGTAGGCGAAAAATCGGAGCCGCCGCTCTGACATTAATGCTAGCCAACCCGGTCGCGCACCGCCTAACCGAAGACGAAGAACGGACAAACCGACCAGAGTTGCTGCAAGATACTTACTTACTATATGTTGCTGCTTTTTAGTTGGTTGTTTCATGTAGTAATTCGAATATTTAATTTTTAATAAAATGGCTATGTGCATATTAATGCAGAGTCCTATTGTAGAGTCTTGCACTCCTTTAAAAAATGTAGCGAGCACAGGCTGTGGTGGCGACCATCTATCGAGAACAAAGTCGAACGCCTGAGCTGGACGGAGGGCAAAACGGCGCATGCGCCAACGTTAGGTAAGTAGAGCTTGGCCCATGTGTTTTTTTTTTGCGAGTGATGGCCCATGTGTTCACTAGTCGACAGAACTAATTGGGATAATTAGTCCTAAATTAGCAGTGCGCCAGTAGTCTCTGTTAATTTTTATTGCAGGGCGCCTATCGTTAGGGGAGCGAGAGCGAGCACCCGTCTGTCTCTGCCCCTGCATTACGGTCTACCATGTGGACACCAGCTTGGATTAAGTTGTTCAGTGTAAAAATAGGCCGAACAAGTGGAGGCAGCTAGCTGGCCACGTCCAGTGAATATACATGAAGAAACGAGAGTGAATATTCGCAACTAGTTGCGCCCGCACTTCATTATCAGATGTCCTATTTTCGAGTTTTCAAAAAATGCGAAATAAATCATAGACATGAGTTATGATGTTTCTCGGCAATTCACAAACTTTATCCCAAAATATGACCATATATGTTCTGTGCAAAAAAGAGAAGACACAAGTGAATAGTATCATGTACTATTCACATCTCATTTGTCTTTTTTGTGCAGACCACATATTGTCAAATTTTGGGTGAAAATTTGTGAATGCACGATAAACAAACATAAGCAATGTACACGATTTATTTCACATTTTTTGAAAATTTTGAAGTGCGACATGCGGAATGGGGTGCGGCCGCACCCGCGACTAGTTGCATACTTTAGTTTCTTATAAGAAACGACATGGCCATCCGGTTGGTCTATAAGAGCAGCGACAAGGGTGTGCTTCTTCCTCCCAGAGTAAGAGACATGCCCCAGTTTTAGAGGTCGATTCTAGTCTTCACTTTGTTCTCTTTCCGGTCCACACATTATCCGCTCTTTGCAAGGTAATGAATTAGTCTTCCTACCATGATATTAGTGCTGATGCTATCGAATACTCTCCACTCTTCATTTCCAATTTTCTCCACCACTTCTTTCCTTGCAAATAATTTCAGTTGGCTATTTGAAGCATGGAACCTCAAGCATGGGAACCTTGCAACTATCAGCCGGCCGATTGGTCCATGGAATACGCTGTATGGATTCCTGGCGTCCATGTGTCGTGTGAGTCTGAGTCCACTGAGATGGCATGTTTAGAAGAAACATTCGTAGCCAGCTTCAGCAGAGGGCAGCCGCTGGTTCAGCATACAGCTGCAGCCACACCCAATTATGATGATCCATTGTGTGTGCTCCATAGAAAAGAACTAGAGCTTGATAGGGATAACCACCAGTGGAGAGAGAAGATGCATAGGTACACAGCAACCATTCGAGAACTCGGCAAACGGTACACCGTTCCGACGATCGTGTCCATTGGGCCATACTACCATGGCCGAGACCACCTCAAGAAGGCGGAGGAGGCGAAGCATGCGGCCGCCATTAGCTGCATCAAGCATTCGGGCGTCTCGATCCAAGAGATGTATGACGCGGTCGTCTCAGTCGCAGACGAGGCCCGCGGCCTCTACGACAAGGACACGATGGCAGGTATCGAGGATAACGACTTCCGGCATATGATGTTCTATGATCCTTATTTGCTGGATGATGGGATAGCCATTATCCAGTATGCGGACGATACTATTTTTATGTCTGAAGATGACCTGGAAAGTGCTCGCAATCTTAAATTTATCCTGTGTATTTTTGAACAGTTGACGGGGTTAAAAATTAACTTTAATAAGAGCGAGGTGTCTTTCTTTGGTAAAGCTTTGGAGAAAAAGGATGAGTACTCCTATATCTTTACTTGCAAACAAGGAGACTTCCCATTTAAATATCTGGGGGTCCCAATGCATTACAAAAAGTTGCGCAATAGTGACTGGAAGGAAACAGAGGAGAAGGTGGAGAAAAAGAATGCCTCTTGTAAAGGGAATTTAGCTTCTATAGGATCTAGACTAGTTATTATAGATTCCTCCATAAGTAATGTACCTAGTTATATGTTGACTATGTTTATCATGCCGAAAGGTGTGATTAAGAGATGTGATTTCTTCAGAGCTAGGATGCTTTGGCAAGAAAAGGAGAATGTTAAGAAATACCATCTGGCCAATTGGAAGATGGTTTGTCAACCTAGAGATCAGGGTGGGCTTGGGGTGACAAACCTGCACCTTAAGAATGTTAGCTTAATTTGTAAGTGGATTTGGCGCCTAGAAAATGAAGATGGGCTTTGGCAGCAATTGGTGATGCATGTAAAATGCATACATGAACTTTACATTTTATTACTTGATATTCCAACTTATTTGCATCATATATGGGTTATATTTATGTTTTATAATGATTTTAGGGGATAATTCACAGTTTCCCCATTTATTTGGAATTAACCCTGCACTGGCAGAAAACCCTATTTTCTATATTTTTATGTTTCAGGGACCCAAACGACGTCCAAATGACCTAATATTTTACGGACGTCAGTTTTTGGAAGGAACGAAGCGTAGGAGCGAAGGAAGCGAACAAACGGAGATCCGAGGGCCAAAAGAGGTGGGCCCACGCGGCCAGATTCCTTGGCCGTGTGGGACCCCCATCTTGGGCCTCGTGGCTCCAATGCCGTCCGTTTTCGTCTCCGTGGTTTCGTCTTGACCTAAAACCGACTATAAAAATAGTCCCCCGAGGAGTTTCGCAAAGGAGGCGACGGAGAAACACAGAAACCAAGAAACAGGAGACAGAAGGCTGCCGCCGGAGAAGATCGGAGGGGGGAAACGCCGCCGGAATCACCTCCGGAAGGCTCCTCCATCCCCCCTCCGGAGTATCCATCAACACCACCGTCAAGACCAGCACCATCTCCATCACCATCTTCGTGATCCACTTCATCCCCTCATAGTTTGAGATTGTTCGAACCCTTAGCTATTGTCTAAGTACTATTCTACATGTTTGTGAATTGCTACTTGTCATTGTTTTGTGGGGAGATTATATTTTCAGATTGTGTTGTATCACTTATACCATTGAATCATATCATGTCTTTGCGTTGTGAGTAGTTCTCTCATGTTCCTGGGGGCATAGGATGAATTGGCAATGATTTATATATGACATGTGTTGGTATTTTGTCTAGTTTTTATCTTTTATGTAATTCTATGATGGTGTTGTGCGAACGTCGACTGCACATCACTTCACCTATATGGGCTCATAGGAGAACCGTAGTGTAATGGAGTGAGGGAGACTTGGGAGGACATGTAAACCTGAGACCGAATCATGAAGTTGCAATATGAGGGTATTAGTATCGGGGACCTTAGAGTTTAAGGCTATGGTGGGACTCTATGTCTTAATAACTCTTGTGCAGTTATTTACTTGGCCATAAGAACCATCATAAGGGGGTTTAGTTTATTTATTTAGCTTTCACTAATTATGGCTCCGTCCAAAGAAGATTAAAACTTGATAAAATATTTACCTTGTTGTTCTAGAAATATTTATGCCATGAAGCCTAGGTAGCCCTTGGGAACGTTCTCCACTTATAAGAAACACACACTTGAGCTTGTCCTCTTGCTGCATAGAGGATTGAGCTTTCTCTCTTTGAGAGCTTTCACTTGTCATATTTTATTTTCAGCTTTTTACTTTATTGCAAACTCTACGCCAAAAACCCAAAAACACTTGCATCATTTAATCATTTTAGTTTGTCTAGTGCATAGATAATAAGAGAAGTGACACTCTTATTTGAGAGGATAAATACTTATACCTTCTACTCCTCGTGGGATCGATACTAATACTTACACATTGAAGATTTCAACGATCCCCTATACTTGTGGGTATCAATTGGTCACTGCGAAGTATCTTAAGAAATGTACTTTTACTCAATGTAAACCTAGTTATTTACATTCTCAATTCTGGTCTGGTTTATTGGAGGTCAGGGAGACCTTTTATAGTTGTTGTAAAAGAATCATTGGAGATGGGAGGAAGACCCGGTTCTGGGAAGACACATGGGTTGGTGAGAAACCTCTGTGTCAAAGTTTCACTAGGCTTTATAACATTTGCTATACACATAATGTTACTGTTAATAAGGTAATTGGGAGCACTTTTGATTGCTTAAAATTTAGAAGGTTTTTCCGTGAGGAGACCAAAGTGTTATGGTGTAAGCTTGTGGATACTTGTGCACATGTGAGGTTAACTGATTCGCCGGATAGGGTGAGTTGGTTGTTGACCAAGTCTGGGGTTTTTTCTGTAAAGTCTTTTTACTCTTTTCTTATTGCAAAAAGAGTGTCGTTTCCTTATAGAAAATTGTGGAATCTCAGACTCCCTCTGAGAATTAAAGTTTTTTGTTGGCTTCTGATCAGAGACAAAATTCTGACCAAAGAAAATTTGAAGAAAAGAGGGTGGAAGAAAGTAGAACGATGTGAGTTTTGTGATAATCACGAAACTACGGAGCATTTGTTCTTCTCCTGCCCGCTTGCTAGGTACATTTGGACGGTGGTGAGTATAGCTCTAGGGGTTGGGCAAGCTCCTGATAGTTTCTCGGATCTTTGTGATAGATGGTTGACTAGTTTTGTTGGTAGAGATAGAATTGCGGTTATGATAGGTGCAGTAGCTGTGTTTTGGTCTGTTTGGAAGACAAGGAACAAATCCTGCTTTCAATGTATCAGACCGAAATAGCCTACTAATGTGATTTTATTCATGTGTAATTTTCTGCATGTGTGGGCGAAACTTCAGAAAAAAGGGCTTCAAGGCATACTGCGGCGGGGAGCTGACCTCATCGTAAAAGTGGCAAAGGAGATCTTTGGGAAGAGTCATGGATGGGATCCGATTTCGCGCAGAATTGGATTGTGATCAAGGCACTTCAGAAGGCTTCTGTAGTTGGCTGCTCTCACTAGCTAGTGTTTTAGCCTTTGTCGGCAGTTCTCTTGAAGACTATGTAATAGAGGGGCGAGAATTCTAAAGTTTGTACTAGATGTTCTGAAGTTCTTTTAGCGCTATGGTGTTGGTAGCTTTGGTTCTTTTGGTAGGCGGCGGGTGGTTGTCCCACGTCGACCATGTTTTGCGTCAGGTTGTGTAATGAACCCAGTTTTGGGATGCTCTGTCCAATTTCAATGAAATTGGGATTCCCTTTGGGGGTCCTTCAAGTCAAAAAAATGATGCTTGCTTCTTGGTGCAGTTCATGCTTAGGAACACCAGCAAAGAGAACATGATTCATCCATGGTTGTACTGTTTTTTCAAGTCCAACAAGGATGATATCTATCATGACATCCTGCTTCTTGAGAACCAGCTCCCCTGGGTGGTGCTTGAAACCCTCGCGAGCTTCACGCCCGTGAACGTGAAGAATTTCGCTAAATCTTTCAAATCCACACTGCAAAACAGCCGCCGGTCCACTCCACTGAAGGATCTCGAAGCCAAATCTTCTTCCATTCATGGTTCTACATCGGCTCCGTACAGACAGCCGCATCTCCTTGGCTATGTCCGATTCTACATTGTAGGAACAAACAAATCCGAGTTGTACGAACCAGACAAAGAAACCAAAGTTAGATCATTTTCTGTTAGTGCCATCGAGCTTGCAGAAATGGGCATCACGCTCACACCCAGCAAAACCACAGAGCTCGCGCATATGGGCTTCACGGAAGGGCGTCTCTCTGCCGAGCTCTTCATCCCGCACATATTATTGTCATATGTAAGTGCAAGCTTCCTCGTCAACATGGCAGCTTTCGAGATCACCTCAAAGCCTCGATCCGACCATGAAGAGGATACTGCAGTCTGCTCGTATGTCCAGCTCCTCAACATGTTGATGGATAGGGAAGAGGATGTGCAGGAGCTACGGTCCAGGCGTCTCCTGCAAGGAGGAGGAGGACTCACCAACAAGGAGACGCTCGACTTCTTCACCAGCCTTCAGGGCGTGACCAGGGGATCGTTCTATCACCGCACAATTCGTGATGTTGAGATGTACAAGCAAAATAGACGGATGTGGGTCAAGGTGTATGCGTTTTGCTACAAGTACAAGAAAACCGTGCTCGCGGTGCTTTCCATCATTGCTACACTGTCCGGTATCTTCGGGGCACTCAGCAAAAAAATAGCTTAGCATGGTTTATGATGAACTAATGATCCACGATCTACCTTTTATCTGTACCTTTCATATTTAAAAGGGAAATTTCATTATATCTGTAAGTTTTGCAAATGTGTATTATTATGGGAGAGCAAATGATGAAAACCTCTCCTCTTTTTTTTTCTCGAAAAGCATGTTTGTTTTGCATTTCACTAGGTCTATACAAATTATGCGAATTTAAAAGAGAGGAGATTTCATGTGTTTTCAAAAAATCGATTTTTTTTACAAGTTTCAACAAATCTGAAAAAATTGTCGGATGTAGCCAATGATGTATTCCACAAACATGAAAAACATATACTTAAAATACTTTGTATTTTAGACTACACAAAAAGACAAAAGAGCGGATCTGAATATGTATATTTCGAGAACTCTTCCGTGGACTAGTGGTAGCCGTGCATATGCGCATAAGGGTCAGATCTCGGGTTCGAGTCTTCACTTCTATCTTAATGACAAAGCCGGGGTGGAGTCCCCCCTCCGGTCTTGTTGTTGTTGTTGAATATGTATATTTCCAAATCTCTAAATTTATCAGATTTTGTCATTTTTGTGTAGTCCATAATACAAAGTATTTGAAGTTGATATTTGGCACATTTGTGGGATACATCATTGGCTACATCGGAATTTGTTTCAGATTTTTTTTGAAACTTGTAAAAAAAAATTAATGTTTGAAAACAATAGGATCACTAGTGCTCGGGAGCAAAATACACTTTCCGAATTTAAAAGAGAAATGTAATACTCGTCCTCCCCATTCTGCCTCAGTTAGCGACTTGGACAAGGGGAATAAATATCATTCAAAATTGCTTGTCATGGGCCTATGAATATTTGCATAAATGCCATAAGTCTAAGAGAGAAATGGTGACCCTCAAATTGGATTTCGAAAATACCTTATACAAGATAGACAATGGATTCATTCTTTCAGTCTTGCAGCTTATAGGATTTGCTCCTAGGTGGTGCTTTTGGATTCAAAAAATTATGTCCTCTGCCACATGTTCTACTAAATGGAGTTCCAGGACATCTTTTTCATTGCAAATGTGGGGTTCAACATGGTGATCCCCTCTCTCTCCCCTTTTGCTGGTTCTTGCAGCAGATTTCTTGCGGTGAATTGCCAACCAAGCTATGGATCAAGGGGATATTGAGAGACCTTTGTCATTAACCAGCTCTTCTGTGTTTCCTGTCGTCCAATATGCAGATGATACTTTAATCATAATGCCTGTAGATGTCCAACAGCTGATCTATATTAAAACTCTTTTGCAAAATTTGGAGAGGCTTCTGGCTTGAGAGTAAACTATGGTAAATCAAATTTGATTCCCATCAACATCCCAGATAATAGAGTGCACATGTTCTCTGAAGCTCTCTAGTGTCAGCAGGGCAGCTTGCCCTTTAGTTATCTTGGTTTGCCCTTCAGTATACGAAAGCCACGAAAGGAGTTTTTCATGCCTTTAATGGTTAGTGCTCAGTGAATATTATCTGTTGGCGTCGTGTCCTGTGAATCCGTCGCTTTCCTGCATCCGTGCATCCGCAGTATTTTTGACCGATCGATTAAATCGTGCGATGGGAGATACTTCCGTGGTAATCTTGCAAAATCATGCCCGCTGTCCCGCAAGTTAACTCTGCAAATTTGCACTGCCACCCCTGCCAGTTTGGTTGCAGTTACGAGACAGCCGAACCCTACGATCATCCCCGTGAAAGATTGCAGTTGCCGGCTCTCGATCGCCATGGTGGCGGCGACCTGCGACTAGAGACGGAGAGCTCACAAAATCCATCCAAGTCTTCCCCTGCGCCTTACACTTCAATGGAGATGGGATCCCGGCAGCCAGACACAGATGGTGAGAGGTCTCGTACAGGTCGAGGAAAAGAAGCCACTGATATGGAGTAAATGGCACTGGCGGTCACACGACTCGTCCGCTATGTGCACTTAAGTCACACAACTGGAAAACGGGATTTTTTGGTCACACAACTGGACTTTTGGTGCACGCAGGTCACAAACCCCACATGTCAGTCCGTTTTCCGTTGGTAATTTTGCAAAAAAAACCTGTATTTTTGGACATTTTGCAGAAAACTCCCTGTAATTAGACCCAAATTTGGGTTTTTTGCGAAATATCCCAAAATACAGGGGGTTTTCTGCAAAATTACGTGTCCACGTCAGCACACCTGCAACGGAAAACGGACTGACATGTGGGGTTTGTGACCTGCGTGCACCAAAAATCCAGTTGTGTGACCAAAAAATCCCGTTTTCCAGTTGTGTGACTTAAGTGCACATAGCGGACGAGTTGTGTGACCGCCAGTGCCATTTACTCACTGATATGCAATACATACATACATATGGTGCATGATGAATGCAGCAACTCTTGGAACAAAAACCATGGCTTATCAGTAGTAATATTTTGTCCATTGTCTTAGTCCTGAGCAGATTAGAGCTTGCCTTTTGTTATTCTATTTTGTAAATGAATATATCATGCTTCTTTGAACATGAGGTGATATGTGAGAGGACAATGATTCAATCATACTGCTTCACATCCTCTTTAAACTTTCACTGGAAACTGGAGGATTTTGTGACAGCAAAATTGCTACAATATCTGTACTGTAGGCTGCCGAGTGTATTTGTGACAGCATAATTCACTCATTGTCTTCACTGAAGGGCTGATACTATCATGTCTTGATCGCCACCGCATTTGTGAGGAAACAGATGGTGCATGTTACAATAGTTCCTGACCTTTTGTTCACCAAAGTTGAGAGGAAAACCTTCAAAAGAAAAGGTTCAGACACGAGTTGGTATCATGCTAAAATAGTACTCGGAATTTCAGTCTTTGGCTGTAGCTAATTTTTGAGTTCTTGCTTGACTGCAGATACTACAACATGTATCAATCTTAATTTTTGATGTTTACCTTGTAGCAGTCTTTTTTGTGTGAACATAACAGAATGTATCTTTGGCCAGATTCAGTAATATAAGTCAGATAAGAACACCTCAAATTGCAAGTATGAACATGGCAACAATTTACACAATTCTCTCCAGTGGCCAACGATTTGCAATCACATTGTACACTCTCTAGCTACAGGAAGGCCAATTGATAAGCTGCATCTAAGGAAATACTAGATACTTCAGATACGAACAAGGAATTCAGAGATGGCCATCGTTCTCCTACAAGGAATCCCCTGTTTTTGCACTCAGCCAACGCGAGTCTGTGGCCGGCCGGACGATGGCAGGATGTTGCGGACGCCGGCGGCCTTGGCATGATGGACCAGCGAGAAGGAAGTATGTGCCGCTGAGGTGGCCACGAGTCGACCGGCCGGAGGTTGCGGACGCCGGCGGACTTGCCATGCGGAGCCGGCGAGAAGGTGGACGTGCGCTCAGGTGACCACGGAGGTAGTCGCGCCTGGGCCCTCGAATGGCATCTTAGTTCCGGCGACAGCGAGCGCGAATTGGGGACGCGCCCCGCAGACTTGGTGCAGACCTAGTCGCCATGGCCGTCGCCTTTGGAGAAGACGAGGGTTTGGGATATTATTCAGTTTTTTTTTTTGAAATTGATATTATTCAGGTTGTGATGTTTTAATATGTTCACGGGCTAATTTGCTAAGTAAAAATCCTTGATGCGGACGCTTCATTGCATAAATGGTTAGGTGTGAGCAGACACGCGGGATTTAGATCGGACGATTGAAACGATTCGGATGCACGGATGCAGGAAAGCGATGGATTCACGCCTATCTGTTTGCTCAGTGTATCTTAACTATGGAGATAAGTTTAGACTGGTTAACTCTGCCCTCTCTTCTCTACCATGTTTTATGTCAGCACTCTTAATAAATTTATAAATGGGTTATCGTGAAGAGTTTGACAAATATAAAGGCATTGCCTGTGGAGAAGCCAAAATTTGGACTAAAAGAATCCTCCGCTTGCGGCTTGGGACATGGTGTGCAAGCCCAAGGATCAAGGAGGTTAAGGAGTCATCAATCTCTCTGTCCAAAATGATTTTTTTCCTGATGAAGCATTTGCACAAGTTCTAAAACAAACAAAAACTTCCTTGGGTAGAACTTCTTGGGGAGATTTACCATCACAGTGCTGCCAAATCCGGAGATATTTCGTTTTGCCTTAAAGGCTACCTAAAATGTCTCCCTGCCTGTAAAGAGTTGGCTCAGTGTCAGGTTCTCTCTAGAAAATCAGTTATGCTCTCGCAAGATCGTTGGCAGGCTGCTCCTCTTCATAGAAGATCCCCCCATCAGTCCAAACACAAGGTTTTCTTTTCGCTGCTCATTCCGAACAGACTAAATACAAGGGCGCTTTTTCAGAGGAAAAATTCCTCATACCTAATTACTCTTGCCCAATGTGGAGCTCTAACTCCCTCGAGGCTAGGAATCACTTATTCTTTGAATGCCCTTTTGCTTCACTATGTTGGAATTATGTATGTCGTTCCTGGGTTGTTCCTGCTCCAACAGCTAATCAGGCGCCTCCCTTGGACTATATTACAAGTCTTAAGCTTGCCATTGGGCAGCCTTTCTCCATGGACCTCATCATTCTGGTCAGTTGGGCAATTTGGAAGGAAACAACTTCATTTTTCAAGGTGTTCCTCCTAATATTTATGGCTGCCGAAGAATCTTCAAGGAGGAGTTAGCTATGCTTGTGCATAAATTGTATAGGTTCACCAAATTACCATGTGGCAGACAGACATCTAAACTTGCTCAAGTAGCATCGTACATATCATGGCCATGGTATGCATACTTTGATGAAACGACTATGTAGCTCTCGCTCTCACATAAGAGAAGATGTACAGTTACCACCAATCATACTACTTTTATTCCACTTTTTTTCTTTAAGCTGAACAAGTAGGTTTCCTCGCTACAATTTTTATAAATTTAAATTAAAATATTGTACAAGGAGCTACCGAATAGATCCTAACACTACAGAAAGCCTATGCAATTTGAACAAATGTTTGAACCCATGCCCTCAAGCCAACATAGGCCGCAGTTCTGCATTGCTGGGCAAATCTTCTGTGGCAGTGCCCAGTTAATCGCCACCTTGCCCGGGTGCGAACACTGCCAAGGAAGACTAACCCGGTAATGCATTCGTCCTAGCACTCGATCAAGCACGCGACACTCCTCGTACTTCTCTTTTAGAAAGGACACTCGTCTTCTGGTTGACGTTGAGGCTTTTGCACTTGTTTCTTGGCCGCCGCGGTTTAAGCTGGCGGTAACTTATCTTCCGTTCCTACGATCTTACCAAATCTTTCTGAATATTCCTGGCATGGCGCTTGTGGCATATGCCGCAGAGAAATGCTGTACTAAAAAGAGCGGCAGGAGCGTTCTGCTCTCCCCACATCCGGCCGGGGCATGAAACCTGAATACCTCAATCCAGAAAACTTGTTTTTGAAAGAAAATCCAGGAAAGTTGGGATTTTGTTCATAATCTACAACTCCTCGTCCTCTCGTTTCAAAGAGTACTGGACGGATATCCACTTCTTGGCTGCTCGCATACGCAAAGGGTGCTTGTAGTCGTACGTACGGGAGAAAATTGCAAGAAACCACCACATTTGGGGCTAGGGTTTCAAAAAACCACCATGTTGCGGGAAAATTTCAAAAGACCACCAACATTGGGTAACAGCGACGCAAAAGACACTGATTGAGTCATTTGCACTGGCTAAGCGTGTTTCAGACAGGCGGACCTCGATGTCAGGCCCACGTGGCAGGAGGAAAATGGTCAAAGGTTAGTTTTGGACCTTTTTTAAATTTCCGGATCTTTTTGCAAAATTTTACCTCCCTCAAGAAAAATCCCCACCAAAAAATCAGGTGCCGCCGCCGGTGAGCGCGCGCAATGTGTGATGCCGGCGCTGCCCCAGCTCGTCGTGCTTGCCTGCTCGTTGGCCGTCGCCGCGCGTCGGCCGTCCAGCTCGGCTAGCCACGGCGCTGCGCGTCGGCAGTCCAGCTCGCGTCGCCGTGCACGACGCCGACTGCAGGCTTCCTCGTGACGGCGGAGGCGCCGAACCTGCCGCTGCCAACTGCAGGCTTCCTCGTGACGGCGGAGGCGCCGAACCCACGGCCGCCGCCGACGAGCGGCGGGAGGGCGCTCCCAGGGACCGCGGCGCTGTGGCTCCTCCGCACGGCCAGCGGCGGGAGGCCGAGGCCCCCGGCGTCGGCGCCGAACTCGTACGGCGCGTCCTCGTCGATCCTCCCGACCGCCACGCTCCGGCTCCTGGCCTGCACGGTCGGCGCCGGCACGTCCCGCTGCCCCTGCTGCTGCCGCTGCGACATGGCGCGCACCAGCTCGCTGACGTCCTCGTCCGGGCCCTGACGCGTCGACCGCGAGCTGAACGTGGCGGCCTGCTGCATGCGCGCGCCGCCGTACCCGGCGCGGCCCCCGGCGCTTGCGTACTGCGACGGCATGGCCCCCGCGCACGCCCGCGACAGCGCCCGCACCGGCGCGCCCAGCCACCGCGCCAGCTTGCTCTTCCCTCCGCCGCCCTCGCCCTGCTGCTTCGCCGGCTTCATCTTGAATTCTCGATCGATCCGACGCGTTTCTGAGTGCGCGCTCGTGGGTCAATGGCTCAATGGATGGGAGGGAGACGAGCTACAAGGGAATTTCGGCGATGGATGGGTGAGTAGATGATGATTGTCGTGCCGTCCGCGTACCCCTGTTCGGCCGCCGTGCTCGCCTGTCCTTGGCCGCCGTGCATCCGGCCGGAGACGAGGAAGATGGGAGCCGTGCGGACGATGCTGTCCGCGACGAGGGCAGGCCGCAGTAGCAGGCTGGCGGCCGGCCGGCGGCCTCGTCTCTCTGCTGCCTTTTTTTATTTCAGAGAGAGGAAGCAGATGATAGTGGGCCCCACTATTTTGTTTACCGAAAACCCAAAAGTTTATATCCCTCAGCTGTTTCATCGTGCCACGTAAGTATGACACTGGGTCCACCGGTCAGAATTTCAATTAGCCAGTGCAAATGACTCAATCAGTGTCTTTTGCGTCGCTGTTATCCAATGTTGGTGGTCTTTTGAAATTTTCCTACAACATGGTGGTTTTTTGAAACCCTAGCCCCAAATGTGGTGGTTTCTTGCAATTTTCTCTACGTACGGCTCTCAGCGCGTGTAAAATTTCTCGAATTTAGGAAAGCTGCGTTCTGTTGCAGTCAGGCCAAAAGGCGAAGGCTCAGCAGCTGCAAACGGGGAAGATCCTACGGAATGTGCCCTTCGCTAACTAGCCAGCAGTCAGGTCAAGCCCTGACTCGTGAGAGAAAGAAGCAGTCAGTAAAGCCGATCGATCAGCGAATCTGAAGGGCAAGGAAGGAGGCAGACAGGTCAGGAAAGCTCGATGGCTTGCTTTCGGAAGGAATAGGTCGCCCGATCGAGAGGGACCATGCATTCCATTCCGGAAGCACATTCCATCGGGGAAAACAAATTCTGACCAGAGATCTCTAGATCGCGGTCCTTCCCCTCCGCTCCGAGCATATGCCGCGCATGATCCGTTTCTCGAGGCCGGTTTCGCGCTATATATGCCAGTCAATCTAGACGATGGGATGGTAAGCATGCACTCGTCGACGATCATCGCCGGGAGCATGCGTGATCCGGCGGTCCGGCCGCGCGGACTGAATTACAGGGCAGTTCTCCTTGGGCACCAATAAGGTAGCAGCCATTGCATGCAGCAAGCCGTGCTGACTAGCCACATAAGCCCTGCTAGCTAGTGCCAAAGGAGAATTGCCCTGCGATTTGCCTCCGCAGAACTATCCCTTCTTTCTGTTGCTTTCTTCAGCTACCTGCTAGTTTGGAGCTGTCGGTGCATTGCATTCAGAATTTCAGATTGAGGCCTTCGTTTCAAACATTGCCGCATCCTGTCGTCAGCTTTTCCATGTCGTTTGGAGCGAAACCGGTAAGTCTGATCTCTCTCTCTCTCTCTGCCCCAGCTACCGCAGCAGCCTAGTGGAGGTACCTTAAAGCTAACTAATTTACCTCTAGACTAGATCTGAGCTTACAAAAAACAGCGCCTATCGATCAGTTAATTAGGCGCTTAGCTGTGCAGCTTGCAGGAGCAGCGTTTACTTGGAATTGTTTAAAACCCTTGTGCCAGGCGCCCGCGTTGCGTGCTGCGGTGCCACCGCAACCATGCCACTCTCGCTCCGTTTCTTTCACAAGAAGCAACTTCATCACCCATTGCTATAGTATCTCCGGCTGCTAGCTTAATTAGTCAATCCATCTGATCGAATAGCTAGCTATCTAGGCACGCTACGGCGCGTCACAAGAGAGAGTCAACCAATAAGTATCGGCAAGTTGGTACCAGATGCTCGATGTCACACTCCAAACCGCAGGAAAGTCGAGTCCACGGTTCATACCATTGGATACCAGATGTGAAATTAAATTAACCCATGTGTACACGTGAAAATTGTAATACTAGCGTATCTTTGATTCCTTCTTGATTTGTCAGGCTGTGACTGAGTGAACCCTTCACCTCGAAGGCAGCAAGGATTTTTCAGAATGCATCTGACGAGAAATTGCTGAGAAATTAAACTTTTTGTTTTCACGGTCATGAACAATTCAGTCTTATCCTTGTACGTGTCATGACAATGACCTTGACCTAGGTAATGTTGATTGCAAAAGTCGAAGAGCTTTCTTTTTTATTTGTATGTGTCTACCGTCTATGGGAGACGGGAGTATATAGAGTATTGAACAGTACTAGTACAAGACAAATGATTCAACCAAACCATTGACAAAAAGGGCTTGTCCCTCTCAATCCCTCGTCCAATCAAACTCTGTGCAATACTAACGTTTCTCAGATCCTTCTGTCTGTGTGCTAATGTAGTATGATTAAAAAGAACCAAAACTAACCAAACAAAGGGCGAGAGAACAAGAAACCAAAACTCCATGAGTTTATCTGCTCGATCTTATTGGAGACTGGCCTGTCCCACATGTCAGACCACGTACGTGATGATCATGTCATGGCGGTGCCCTCCGCCGGCTGCTCGACCTTGACCCCTCCCGCCATGCCGTCGCCCGCATGTCGTCGAAACACCATGGCACACTCCGGCAGCTCGCCGAGCCCGCGAACATCGCGTCCTCCTCATTTGTCGTTCCTTCCGGCCCGCCTAGCCCACTGTCGAACTCGTCGGGAAGGAGCGCGGCCGTGCCGACGGCCGCTTTGCCAAAGAACATCGGCCCGTACAGCAGCATGTCGTCGGCCTCCTCGACGTCGGAGGGCGACGTCGACGAGGTGACGGACACGACGTCGTATAGCCACCGGAACTCGTCGTGTACCTCGATGGCCGGCGCCGGCGGGTGGCTCTCGGTGAGGAGCTGGCCGGCGGCCATTTCGGCCCTTGGTGGGTGCGGTTGGACTGCTCCGCTGGCTCATCTGTCGGCAGGGCGGGATGCTCCTTGCTGTTGGGCTTCTGGGCCGGGCGGTTCTGCGCCCTCGCCACCGCGCTGGAGTGGTTGTGCTCGTAGGAGTAGGTGACGAGCACCATGTCCGGGTCAGCCTGGCTCCTCTCCACCTGCTTCCTCGCCGGGCACCCCTTGGAGCTACTGCACCGGTAGTAAGCCCTGCTCGTAAACACCAATTGCAAGCCCAAACCCAGATCAGTATCTAAAACCTCTCCGTGTGCACTGCATACACAGCACACAATGACAAGAACACGACCCCCGAACAGCATGTCACGGCCGGAAGCAAATTAATCAGCTCGCCGTCCCAATCCCATCCCAACTCCCAAATAATTGCAGAGTGATGGTGGCTTAATTAGTTCGTGGTAGTACGTCGTCGTACCTTGGGAAGGGCGAGCCCTTGATGGGCTTCTGGCCGTACTTCCGCCACGCCCACGAGTCGGTGGGCGTGTTGCCCTCGCCGACGCCCTTGGGCCGCGGGACGCTCACGTCGGCGAACGGCACGTTCACCACCCGCTTCTGCAACGACCGCCTCCTCCCGCTAGCAGGCGGCGACGTGGTCGACGGCGCCGCTGGTGGCGATCCCGGGCTGCTGTCCGCGGAAACACCATCACCGCAGACCTTCTGCTCGCCGCCGGACATCGCCCCGTCGCTCCACTCGCCGTCCATACGACAAGCAAGAACCGGAGAAGCACTAGCTGATGTAGTGGCGTGGATACCGATCGATCGTAAGTGGAGGGAGCAGCTAGCAGGAGGACGCCGGAGAGGTTTGGATCGATCGACGCCAGCTACGGACAAGCCGACGATCCGCCGGATATAAAGAAGGAACCGGCGAGGTGCGAACTAAACAAACACGAGGAGGCTGTATCATGTGTCGTCGTGACGCTGCCTGTAGCGCGTTCAGTTCGTGGGGGCGCGATTTAGGGTGGGGGAGGCGAGGTGGGGTTGTGGGCGCGCACGCTGCGATGGACGATGGATTAAACAAAAGAGACAGGCTTGATGAGAATATGATCGAGCGAGCGTCTGACGGCGACGCCTCCCCAACTATCTCATGCAAGTATCATCATCTCATCCATCAGTCAGCTGCCTCTTCTCAATCTTCTCATCGATCGACCGGCAAGTAGACGCGCGAGTAGTAGGCTAGTAGCACCATATGTTATGCGCAGGAGTAGTTGGTGCCGGATACTTATCTGTCACCAGCGTTTCGAAGAGGCGTACGGAGTATTTAACACTTCAGAGCTTTCTAGATGGTGACATGGTAGAATTTTCAGCTAAATGAACTGTCGTATCGTCGTCTGGTAATTCTGGTAATGACCTGGTGTGCTCGTTTTGCTTGGAGGAGAAACAACGATGTTGATCTTTGACGATAATATACATCCATAGATCAGATTTGTTTGTGGTGTCATGCAATGTTTGACAGTTCTGAACGCGTGCGAGTTGAGACCTGGCAATGCCACGGAGTCAGAGACAGATTGCGCGTTCTGCCGCATGAAGCTAGCTACGGGCCAGATTGTGCGCTAGCAGCTTGATCAACTGTGTGCCTGACATGATGCAAATTCTAATATCTTATGGGTTAAACCCGTTCGGCTATCACATCACCATCCTCTTGTTTAATCCTCGGACGCTCTTATCGATCTCGACTTGTTCCCACTGCGGTCTCAATTATGAGGTGCATGGCATCACCGCATCACGCAGCCCATGTATGTGTGCATATAAAACTCCTTTGTTTGACAAAAGCTTAACAACAGCACGATTAAGTTATCTGAGAAAATGCCGTGCTGCTAACTACTCCGTAGCTATAGTTCATACCTTGCCTAAGGACGCGGAAACAGCTGTTGTCGAAAATAGATAATGAGACTGGCTGCAAATGAAAGATTCCATCAAGATGACTATAGTAATATATATGAGTCGATCCGACTGCATCCTACTGATCCTGCGTGTGTATGTATGTGTATGCATATGTGAGTACAAGTTCACACCTCCATGTGTGGTAGTGGTAGCTAGTTTCCATTCTCCCACCTGCTTCAAGACAGATGATGCTGGCCGGGAGCCAGGGACATATAGGTCTTTCCTCACCTGCATGTCTGAATTCAGTGCTCTTTAACTTAAGACAGTGTTGCTAATCTGCAACTTCCTAATGCGCTAGGCTACACGTGAAAAACGGCAAACCGCTGGATGGATGGATGGATGGAAGAAAAACCTCCTTCAGCCCATCTTCTTTCCCACATCCTTTTGGTATACTTGTCAATATTCTGATAAGAGAAAGTCAGGGGATCTATTACTGCTCTGTACATTCGTTGGATGATAGCAGTTCAGTTACTGTACAGTAAGACAATTGTATCCTTATGAAGCGAGATATACTTAACAGACTTGCTAGATATAGGCACCCACATAGCCTCCAGAGCTTAGTAGTCTGAGTAAGAATAAATGAGAAAGGAAGACAGAACAAAAATATGAAACCGTAATAAACTGCGCACTTTTGAACAGCAAAAAAGCGATATATTTAATTCAAAGCTGTACCGTGTTATTCTTTAAGTATTCATTGATGACTACCCTTTATATGCGAAAAATATAACAATTGTCACATACTCCCATATCGGAGTGAAACACCATCAAGAATATGGTACCTTTAAAAAAATTAAGGAGCTCAAAAGAGCCCCAATTTCATTTCACAATGAAACTGATAGTACATGGGCGATATGATCTTAGTACTCCCTCGGGACCAGCCGTTTTTTGACACGTACCATGGCATAAACCACCATGTAACAACACGCTTAAAAGATCCGGAAAAAAAAGGTAACTAGCAAGACTGCACCTTACAGCAACACTCCGTCATGTCCAGGAAAACAACCTACACTCCAGGCATCTGTTCTTCTCTAGCAGCCAAACTCCTTACTCAGTAGTTTCAACAAAAAAAACTCCTTACTCGTTCGAAAACGTCAACTTTTATAAAAGATAAAATGCCGATTTAGTACATGAACTTGCCGAGAATGTGCGGTTTGGTCAGAAAGTTGTGAAACGTGGAAACCGGGTCAAGATGTTGCCACGCTCGAGCTTTTTGGTCACTTCGTGACGGCAGACTAAAACGCTCACGTCTGGCAATGTCTGAAGTATGAGTCTTGTTTGTGACATTCAATTCCAGAATGAACAGTCAAAGGATCGGCCTCTCCTCATCTCCCACTTTTCACGTTCCGCAACTTCGTGACCAAACCGCACATGGCACACTCATGTACTAAACCTGTGTTTTTGTCTTTGTAAAACTGTCACCAACCGATCTTGGGTGTTCAAAGACTCCAGCCGAAACTTTTACTAAATTTTTCCAAGGCCACCATAAGTAGACGGCGCCCCTCTGGTACCAGCTGCATAAAATTCTTCATATTTTTTCCCAAACCAGATCCAATAAGCCACTCTACCCGCTAATATACTTGGATCAGCAGGGTAAATTCCATTAAAACAAACATTATTTCTAGCTTTTCAAATAGCCCAGAGAATTGCAGCTACACCGAGAACCACTAGATTCCTATCACATCCTTTAAATTTATAACCCAATCTCCGACTTCTAACAAGGAACCAGGGATACTATCAAATTTAAAGGCACACTGTGTTACATTCCAAATATAAGAGCACCAGAGCAACAAAAAAACAAGTGCTCTACAACAAAACAGACAGTTTTTCGGAACTTCACTCCCTCTATGGTCAAAATTATCTCTAGTTAAAATGCTATATCTTTGAAGCTAACCAAATAAATACTAGTATTTTCACAAACCAAATCGTTAGTGCGGCAACTTGACTCTTTGTGATTTCAAGACAACATACATGGATTTAAAAAACGTTGCCAACGGGGGAATGATCCCTCCCCTGGCTATACGTTGGTAGGTTGGTAAGACACCCGTAGCTCGAGTAAACCTCTGCTGGGACGCGAATTTTTTCGAGTATGCCTCAGTTGGGTCTCGAACCCGGGCGGGCTGGCTCCACACTCAGAGCACAAGCCACCGGGCCAGCGTCTGGTCCTCAAAATGGATTTAACAGAAAATTGACCATTCTTTCCCAAAAGGCAACGTTTAACACCAAATATGATACTATGCTCGACAACAAACGTTTCAAGTTCTGTGAAAGTATTTAACCCTTGTATGATGTATAGAAAAATCCAAAAAAAACACAGCCTAAAAATGCATTTCTTTTAGCTCCTATTATTGTACATCAATGAAAACATCAAAACAACCTATCTTTTAGGAAAAAAACTTGGTGGTGCATGATATATTCCATGAATGCACCGACCTAAAGTAGTAGTGATACTTCTTAACTTGATTACACCATAAATCTCACTGATTCTTGGAGCTCAAAATTATTTGGCATCCATTGAGATTGTAAAAAAAGAAATTATTTACACGATAGAAATGAAAGATAGCCATAAGTTCTCTATAACCTGATATACAAGCATCAAATGTAGTATGAGTAAAAAAAAAAAAATTGAAAGCCTAGATTTTTTTAACACAGGAAACACCTAAAAATCACTTGTTGATGATAAAACCCCTGACGATGTTTCCTTCCTGTGCAACCTGCGACAACGCTGTTAACAAATTATTCAGGTCATTTCTCTTAAGTTTGAGGCTACTGCAGTACAAGGGTATGGATTGTGTACGATTATGTGTTGTCTAAAAATAAAAAAGGTATAAGAATTACTGTTTCTTGATCCAATTTGTTTCCACTGCTTTAACCATATTCTCTAAAGTCTATCCAGCTGTTCGAGTAGTTGTGGGAAAAAACAGTCAACCTTTCTTCCATCCTTCCTAACTCCTCGAGGTTGTTTTCTGTCGAGAATTAAAGATGAAATTTTGTAAAGAAAATAATCATCATGTGTAGTCAGTGATGATAATTAAATATATAGTCATAAAATATGGGAGTAGAGAGGACAAAGAATAATTGTTAGTATCATGTTGAAAGTGATTATCATCTATATGAAAACATCCTCCATAGTCCATAGTTATTGTCATCCTGAACTTGTCATGCTGAAGTAATTACCATCTATAGGAAAAATGTTTGAGCGACCCAAATTGGCGCGTTAGCGAGTAACTTTCAGTTGTTAACAATGACAACCCGGTGGCGTCTCATCAAGGTATATTTGATAAATTAGCATCAAAGGTAATAAAGCATGTCCGAATGGAAGAACTTGTTTACATATTGCTTTATTATGGGTACACTTATTTAACTCATAAATACTTAAACCAAACGAATAATAAGAAAGATTATTTCTCAAAGTCCATGGTATAAAAACCTTTTTGCAGTTTAAAATATATTTTTCTTCAAAATCGCCTTATGTAAGACAAAATAGAAACAAATATTAGCGAATGGGCATGTTCCAGAAGATCTCACGACATCCTATAGCATTTATTAAGAAACAACCAAATTATGATATACTTGTAAACTTGTAGCCATCCATCAAGCAGTCTAAAATGTGGCCCGGTTTCTTCCTCCAATGATGTCCAAGAGGAGCTGGCATGCAGCCTTTGACAGTGTTCCAAATTTCAGCTTTTCCTGGAAGGACACAAGCACTGAAAGATCACCTGTCGAGCTGCACCATAGGCCAGTCGCTCGCGCTCTGAACTTTGAGTCTGACAGCAACGAAAGTGCCCTGCCACTGACTTTTACTGCTTCTCAGCCTGTGGATTGTAAGAAGAGGGGCAGACCTCCGAAGCTGGCTTGCCCGCCTGTTCATGTTCATGATCGTGGGCTTAGGAGAAGCACTCGTAGTAGTGCTAGGAAGGAGGGGTTCAGGCACTAGGTACTCCCAGATACATGTGCACCAGCAAAGAAGAGGCGCAGGGTAGCTAATGTGAGACCCTGGATACAACCATCCAGAATCCTCTGTGTTGAATATGCACTATCCCAGGATATTACTAGTGCACACAAGTTTACAGTTGTAATAACAAAGAATCACTCGAACTATTAGTTGATAAAATAGAGTAGCAATTGCCTTATGACAAAGGTTTACAAACTCTTCAGAATGGCAGCGGAAAACTTGAACAACTTCGGTAGATAGGCCTCCATTAGCCGCACAGGCTTCTGACTGGGCACGCACACCTAACGATTTCCCAAGTAGTATTTCTCCTTAAGAGAACTACTAAGCTTCACCTCTGTAAAGATTGTTAATTGCAAGGTGAGCACATTTCGTACTCCGCAAGTTATCCTTTAAGGCTTCTACGGTTAAATTTGCATAAAGCGAACAAGTAGTTGAAAGAACTTTATAAAGCAGGATAACAACATGACACCTTTCATAACCCAATATTAAAGTAACCCAAAAGTAACCATGAGAATAGAATAGCCACAAAATGTAACAATTCCAACAATTTAAAGTGAACAATGGAATTTTGGCTCTAAGCAAAGATCACAAGTATGAGTTGTTCATGACCGCGAACACGGCTAATCGATTAGTTTTACGCTCTGCAGAGGTTGTACTTCACTCGAGCTTTTAACCTCAAGTTGATACGGTGAGACTCAAACAAGTTACAATGCTAACAGTTCCTAGTGGTCGACTACGAGCGGGAAAACCACGAAGGCTAATAACTCTCCCACGAAGGAAGGAGTGGGCTAAAAGCGATAAACCTCCACTTATAACCAAATAAATATTATAGGCGATAAACCTCCACCTATAATAGCTATAAGCGATAAACCTCCACTTATATAACATAAAGAGAATTGCCACCGATAGAATATCTCACTGTAAGTGGTTCTCAAAAGAAAGAGACTGGGAAGGATGAAGACCAAGTATAACCGATAAACCTCCATTTATACTTGACCACTCCGCTCGTGTCTGGCTCAATTTATAAAGTTTACATAAGCTAACCACAACTGTACTCACCAAAGTTATTAAAAGAGAACTGAGTCATATCCGGGGGCCAGACCAGTCAATTAACAGTCTCACAAATTAAATTAAACCTGAAATTGATTAGACACGCTAAACTGAACACAACTAAGCATGGCTAAGCAAACTCGACACAAGGCTCCACCTAGGGTTTAGGTAAAGATGTAGTATTTGGATAGTGGCTCATATGTGTGGAGGCTGTAATAATAAATGGCAATAGGCTTACTACCCAACTAATAACACTAACGTGCAAGCATTTTGTAAAACAAAATACATAAAATATAGGATGTGTATGGTCAAAGATAACTTGCCTTGCTCCAGAGATTTATTGTTGTTTCCCTTATACCTGCTCCCTTGATACTTCACCCGACATTGCAATCTACACTTCGTGGTTTGCGAATACACTCAATACAAAGAAGCAAATAAAATCTAATAACTCCAAACACAACAACCAAAATAGAAACAAACCTTTAGTTTAGATAGAGAATAGATGTAGAGAGTGTACATGGAGTAAATTATATGTGGAGATTGGGAAACTGGAGCTAGATGAATATATGTAGGAGATGAACAATCATCAGCAAGGGTTGACGATCGAGATAACTAGACAACAAAGGTTGCTTAGACTGGATATTGGCAACCATGTAATAACATGACACCGGAAATAAATATTGTTGACGTGTATGCACTAAAGTACAAAACAACTAGATTAGAATTTGGTGTAGGCTGAAGATAGTTTTTGACAAGGCACGAGTATACGGAAGTACTCTGATCTCGATGATGATAACCAAGTAGATGAAATCTACATGATTAGGGTTTGGCTAGATGAACTCCGGAATTTAGGGTTTTGAAAATATAATTAGATTTAAGATACTCCGGTGTAGATGAGAGGACCTAAAGGTCCTCCGCATCGATCAGAAGTTGAAAACGTCTGAAGTGAGATTATGACATGGATTGATAGATCTTGTCAAACGGATTTGAGAATATCTGTGGTTTCGCCGGGTGATAATTAGATTTTCAAATCTTCGTCTTCTAGTGCACCGGTTTTGACCTCAAAAGTAGATCGGAATTAGAGAGAGAAATCTGTAGCTCTAATAGAAAAACTTTAGTCACGAAAGTTGTAGAGAATGCTCCGATCTGTAAACTCACCGAAGGAATTTGGATTTGGAGCATCGAGGAAGAAAAGCTCCATCAGGTATGAAGTCTTGCGAAGTGAAATTCGTCGGCTATGGTGGATGAAAAGAGTTGAGGTTTGTCGGGATGGAAAGATTTCGACGAGATCTCCAACTCTCGCGAAGGATGAAACGGCATCCGAGCAACTCTCGCGAAAGATGAAACGGCATCGAGCAACTCTCGCGAAGGATGAAACGGCATCCGAGCGCTCAAAACGGTGGAAGCGAAAGATTGAAACGGAGGCTGAAACTAGTTCGTCATTAGGAACGAGTTGGAGGCCGAGGCTGCGGTATTTATGGTGGTTTAGGTCGGTGGATGGGAGCTTCTTGGAGTAGGGGTCAAGGCAAAACAAACGGAACTCAATTCGGACCTGTATAACTTGAGATATGGAAGTTTGAATCAAGAAAGGTTTGAAACGAACGGAAACAACACGTTTCTTGGAACGCGAACGATCGATCGAACCGACTGGGTCGTGCGGGCGCTGCCGCTGCCCTTGCTGGGCCGGCCAACTCGGGTGGAGGAGAAAAGAAAAGAAAAGGAGAAAGAAGAAGGAGATGGGCAAGGCAATTCGACCCGATAAGAAAAAGAAAGAAAAGAGAAGATGGGCTTAGGGAATTTAGCCCATTTCGGCCTGGAAGAAAAGAAATTGTTTTTCTTTTTAGAAAAACAAGAAATTGACTTTTGGAAAAAGATTTACTTTGTAATAAAATATATTTTTAAATACGAAAAGCTCCACATCAAATCAAAAACCAAATATTTTATTTGAAAACTTTGGTAAACTAAACTAAATAATTTTTAGAAAAACAAAAATATATTTTCTTTATTTTGAAGTAACAGAGCAATTTTCTCAAAAGGTTTTATTTTTCAAAAGTTTTTTAAAGTTGAGAAAATTGGGATGTTACAGCTAAGAAGGATGATATGGGCACAGATGGCGCCAAGAAATTTGGCAAACGTCCAATAGGAGCATAGGGTGAAAAGAAGAAAGGCAAGACACATGAAGAGTGTTCTATCCCCCCTACTCCGGTGGCCACGATCCAGCACACTGGTAGCCTCCTGGGGATTGCTGCTAAAGATCTCACTAAGGAGAAGCTTATGGCTAATCCTAAAAGCATGACTGATGACCTTCTCTCAATGATAAGTGAAGCTAGAGAGGACGTGTGGCAGACGTTAACTGCCCATATGATGCTCCATTTTGTCTTTCATGTTAGCTGCTGCTTTGGCTTTATTTCTATCAGTTCTATCAGACTCTTTGTTATGTCTGTGTGTGGACGGTGGTACTTATGCAAGACAATATTTATGTTATGTCAGTTATGTGGTCTCTGAACTATGTGGAAGTGTTTATTTGTGTTGTGTCAGTGATGTCATTTGTGCTATTTTTGTTGGTTATGAGCGGAGATGGATGTGTTATCTTAATCTCGTTTGTTGGTATGTCCGTGAGAGACTTTGTCTATATTGACACAGTTAAGTGGATCATGTTGGTGTTCTTAATATCTCTCTCGTTTGCAATGTGCTGCTTGAGGGGTCGAACTTAGATGTTTGGCTCTTCACCTTTGCCCCAGACAAGTGTTTAATTGATAGTACAGGTTACAGAAAGTGGTGTATGCTGGATCTGAATGTCAGAGGACTGAATTCTGAAGGTAGGCAACTTGATGTTCGCGCTAAGATTGAGGAAAGCCAATGTTCCATTATTTGCTTGCAAGAAACAAAGATGGACTACTTCGATCACAGAATTATTAGGAAATTTGGCCTGAAAAGGTTTGATAACTTTGCATATTCTCCTCCGGTGGGGGCATCTGGATGTCTCATTGTTCTGTGGAATTCAGCTATTTTCAAGGTACTTTGGTGGAAATTCAGAGATTCTCTATAGTTGTCGAGTTCACTTCGGTTCACAGTGCTCTCAGCTGGACTTTAGTATCTGTTTATGGCCCTTGCAATGGTCCTGAAAGAGATAATTTCGTTGACTAGTTGTACTATTTACAAATTCCTGTTGACACTCTATGGCTCCTGCTAGGTGACTTTAACTTCATCAGATCGAATGATAACAGAAATAAACCTGGAGGGGATCTAAATGATATGTTTATATTTAATGATATTATTGGTCACTTGGGTCTCATTGAACTCCCTATCAAGGGTAGGATGTACACTGATGACCCACAAGTATAGGGGGTGTATCGTAGTACTTTCGATAAATAAGAGTGTCGAACCAACGAGGAGCAGAAGGTGCTGACAAGGAGTTTCGGTAAAGGTTTCACTGTAAATGCTAGCAGACAAGTTTTTAGGGGTTTTTGATATAGCAGGTAAATAAAATGCGAGTAAGTAAAAGACAGTAATAATAATTGCAGCGAGTGGCCCAATCCTTTTTAGAGAAAAGGACAAGCCGGTTGGTTTACTTATGATGACAAAATGTTCTTGAGGACACACGGGATTCTAGTCAAGTGCTTTCGCTTCACATAGTTGATTAATCTTCATTGTTTTGATAAGTGTTGTGTGGGTGAACCTATGCTAATGCACCGCCCTTACTTGGACTAATACATACTTGTGATTATACATCTTGCAAGCATCCGCAGTTACAAGAAAGTAATTAAGATAAATCTAACCACAGCCTTAAACTCTGAGATCCTACGCTCCCTTGTGCACCGGTATACTAACGGGGGTTTAGGTTTCTGTCACTCCGGCAACCCCACAATTAGCAACCAAATACACAATGCACTCCTCTAGGCCCATAAAGGTGAAGTGTCATGTAGTCGACGTTCACACGACACCACTAGAAGAATAGCACCACAACTTAAATATCAAACCATTAAATATTACTCAACATAATTCCACTACTAACAGCGTGACTTCTCCCATGTCCTCAAGAACTAATCAAACTACTCACGAGACATCATATGGATCATGATCAGAGGTGATATAATGATGGATAGCGATCTGAACATATAATTTAATTCACCGATAAAACTCAATAGCATCAAGCACAAGGAGTAATTAACACCGGGAGAGTTTCCCCTTTGAACTAAACAAAGTATAGCCCTAGATGTTACAGCGGAACGAGATGGTGCAGCGGTGATGGTGGTGATGGCGGTGGAGATGATGATGATGATCCCGATGAAGTCCAGCGCGATGACGATGAGGATGGCGATGATCTCCCCCCTCCGGGAAGGAATTTCCCCGGCAGATTTCTCCCTGCCGGAGAGCTTTTCTCTCTCTGTGGTTTTCGCCTCGTGGAGGCGGCGGAATATTTTCTCACGGACTCCCCGTGTCTTAGGGTTTCTGGGGATGAAGTACGCGAAGGGGGAGCGCCTGAGGTGGGACAGGGGCACCACACCTGGCTAGGGCGCGGCCAAGGTGGGCCCCACGCCCAGGGGTGGTGTGGGCCCCTCCTGGCCCATCTCAGCCTCCCCTCTTGGCTTAGTCCATCTTCTGATAAAATAGGAACATCTATCTTCTCGGAAATATTTTTAGTGCTCCAGAAATATAGTGCCTTGACGTTGCTTTTTCCAGCTGAAATCTGACTCCAGCAATTAATTATCCAACGATCATCAAACATGCAAAATAAGACAAAATAACATAAGTAACTCCTCTTAATATGAAATATTTCATTGAATAACAGTAGATTATGCTATAAAATAGTGATGCAAAATGGACGTATCAACCCCCCCAAGCTTCGACCTCGCTTGTCCCTAAGCGAAAGCTGAGCTCAGTAAACTAGAACAAAAGTTTATAGAGTGAAGCGTCGATAATAAAGAATACGGACAAGAAGCATCAGTAATTACTAAACAACACACTCATTTAAACAGCAACTACTCTTCATATAACCTAACTTGAACATGAGTAGTGAAACAACCACAATAAAAATACACGAAGGAAATTATAGATTAGTAATGGCACACTTCATTCTTGGTCATAGAACAATAAGCAATCAATACTTATCTTTCGAAAGGAGTCTTTATATTAAAGCTTATATTGCAGAACTTCCACACTCAATTATCACACCTTCTTTACAGTCATTGATTACTTGCAAAGCTATATTCTTAGAGGCAAAAGTCTTTGTGCTAAGACAAGAAAGGATAAAGAACATGATTGACAATATTAATGATATATATGGTTGAATCACAACAACTCAAATGCTTGCTCAAGGAAGAAGGAAATAGGTGTACTGACTCAACATGAAAAGTAAAAGAAAGGCCCTTCGCAGAGGGAAGCAGGGATTAAGTCATGTGCTAGAGCTTTTAAGTTTTTGAAATCATATAGAGAGCAAAAATTAAGTTTTAAGGGGTGTTTGTTAATTGTCAACGAATGGTAGCGGGTGAAAACAGTATTCTCCCTGTCAAACAGACTTTTAAGAGCGGCTCCCATGAAGGACGTTATTTCTACCAGCAAGGCAGATCATCCCTCTTTCTCTTTGGTTTACACACGCAGATATTTCACTGTTTGTCAATGCTTACTGATAATTCAGGGCAAAAGTGTGAAGAGAATTAAGCGATTAAAGTTGTAATTAATTGGGACTGGGCATCCTGTTGCCAGCTCTTTTTGCAAGTTATTGGATAAGCAGATGTATATGCCACTAGTCCAGGTGTAAAGTCTGTTTGACAAGTAGAATAAAGGATAACCACACTACTTCCTCATGAGCTAGTAAACATTGACACAAAAGGGAATAATAACATTTTGAATAATTTAAAGGTAGCACATGAAAAATTTACTTGGAGTGGCAAAGAAATACCACATATAGGAAGTTATGGTGGACACAAATGGCATGGGTTTGGTTCAAGGATTTGGATGCACGAGAAGCATTCCCTCTCAGTACGGTGGTTAAGGCTAGCAAGGTCATGTAGCAAGCATAAAAGTTGGGGGATACACACAAATATATATGTAATAGAAGCAACCATGCTATCTTCCCTGTAAGCACAAATGTTTTAACTCAAAGAATACTAATCTTATTGGCTAGCAAGAAAGAAAGATAAAGGGATAATATTTTTGCATGTAATTCCCTCCTTCTACTTAAGTTTTCATGGTATTGCTACTAATGACCAATACTAAGTTTGCCACAACTAATATAATTTACTTAATGTACCCAAAAGTGGCGTCAATACTAATGGCAAGATCAGCACATAAAGAAGATTGCAGGCTAAAATAAAATGTACCGAAAGTAAAGGTGGAACTTCTCATTAATATTCTGAACAAAGACACACTCAAACCAACGGATAAATGGATAACTAAAGGATTGACACTCCACATCGCAAACCATCTTATAAGATAACTTCTCTACTCATGATATGACCACGAAATTATAAAAACGAAAGGATAAAGATGATACTGGGCACTCCCCCAAGCTTGGAACAAACCAAGGGAGTGCCATTACCCCTTGACGATTTAGGCTTGATCTCTTGGTGACGACTCCCTAATGAGCTTCTCGACCAAATCCTTCAATTCATCTATCTTGTATGTGAGGATGCGGATCATCTCCGAATTGTGTTCGATGCGGTTCATGAACTGGTCAGAAGGTGAGTCCCAGCTCTTGGAATTGTTTCCCCACTTCTTACTGGACTTAGGGCTTTCTTTTCCTGCATTGTTAGATCGATCTATATCCCAACAAGTAGGCAACTCCATCTCCGGAACTCTCTCAAATTGATACTTATGGATGAGGGTATGGAAAGGATTACTGGAGTTTGAGGCGAGTGTCTTGGGTGCAAAGGCATGACGCGATGCCTCACCACCCATGTTCAGGTTCTTCACAGGATTGAAGGGGTTGGCAGTCACCCCGATGCTTGCAATAGTAGCGCGAGGACGTGGAGTTGAGTCTTCCTCTACTTCATCATTGGTTTCGCTCTTGACCTCCTCCTCGATCCTCTGGTCCATGATGTCCTCCACGCCCTCCTTGCTCTCGTTGTCGTTGGAGAAGACCATGGCGCTCTAAATCCGGAAATAGTTCCTGGCAGAAAACAGCTCAAAACCATAACTCAACGAAAACACGATATACGGACCTCGGGAGATCCGGGTGATTATATAGCAAAAAGTTTTACAACAAAAGGAAGGTACAGGACGAAACGGGGTCGGAGACGGGCTCTGATGACGTGAAACACACGTTCGTTGGGAGACCCCAAGAGGAAGGTATGATGTAGTCAGCAGCAAGTTTTCCCTCAGAAAGAAACCAAGGTTATCGAACCAGTAGGAGCAGCAACTCTTCAGAAGGTTGTCAACGGCGCCAGAAAAATAGCTGTTGCAGGGAGTCTGGACTGTTGACGTGGAATCTGCACACAACACAATCAAACTACTTTGCCCCAACGAAACAGTGAGGTTGTCAATCTCACTGGCTTGCTGAAAACAAAGGATTAAACGTATGGTGTGGAAAATGAGTATTAAATTGCAGAGAATGAAAAAGGAACAGTTTGCAGTTTGTGGTTGTTTAATCAGTGTAAAAGAATGGACCGGGGTCCACAGTTCACTAGTGGTGTCTCTCCATAAAAGATAACTAACATGTTGGGTGAACAAATTACAGCTGGGCAATTGACGAATAGTGAGCGCATGACAATGCATATACATGACATGTTGACTACTATGATATTTAATTGGGCATTACGACATAATACATAGACCGTTATCCAACAGCATCTATGACTAATAATCCACCGCCGGGTTGTCATCCGAGTCCCCCGTTGGTATTAAGTTGCAAGCAACGGATAATTGCATTAAGTAAAGTGCGTAATGTAAACAAACACATATGTCCGTGGACATAGCATCGTTAGGTTATCCCTAGTGGCAACAGCACATCCACAACCTTAGAACTTTCTGTCACTGTCCCAGGTTAAACGGAGACATGAACCCACTATCTAGCATAAATACTCTCTCTTGGAGTTACAAGCATCTACTTGGCCAAAGCATCTACGAGTAACGGAAAGCATGCAAGATCTTAAATAACATATAAGATAGATTGATAATCAACTTGACATAATATTCAATATTCATCGGATCCCAGCAAACACAACATGTAGCATTACAATAATATGATCTTGATCATGTAGGGCAGCTCACAAGATCTAAACATGATGGCACAAAGTGGAGAGACAACCATCTAGCTACTGCTATGGACCCGTAGTCCAAGGATGAACTACTCACGCATCACTCCGGAGGCAGGCATGGCGATGTAGAAGCCTCCGGTGACGATTCCCCTCTCCGGCAGGGTGCCGGGAAGAGGTTCTGAACCCTCCCGAGCTAGGGTTGACGACGGCGGCGTCTCTGGAACTTTTCGTGGATATTTGCTCAGGTACTTAGGGTTTTCGCGTCGGGGGGAATAAGTAGGCGAAAGGGCGGCGGCTGCGGACCCCCGAGGGGCCCACACCACCCCAGGGCGCGGCAGAGGGGGCCCGCGCCCTGGTGCGTGTGGCCTCCTGGTGGCCCTCCTCTGCTGCTCCTTCGCTCCGTCAGGCGTGTTCTGGAAAAATAGGCACCCCGTGTAGTTTCGTCCAATTCCGAGAATATTTCCAGACTAGCTTTTCTGGAATACAAAAACAGCAGAAAACAGGAACTGGCACTTCGGCATCTTGTTAATAGGTTAGTCCCAAAAATGTATAAAAGTGATATAAAGTAGATGCAAAACATGTAGCAATTGGTATAAAACAAGCATGGAACATCAAAAATTATAGATACGTTTGAGACGTATCAGCATCCCCAAGCTTAGTTCCTACTCGTCCTCGAGTAGGTAAACGATAAAAACAAAATAATTTTTGAGGTGACATGCTACTATCATAATCTTGATCATATAATATTGCAAGGCACATGTAAATGAATGAAGTGATCCAAGTCAATGGTCTATAATTTGCTACAAATAGATAATGAGTAAACAATGAATCACACAAGCTAAACGTTTTCATGAATAGTACTTTCGAGACAAGCATCAAACAGTTTTGCATAAGTGTTAACTCATAAAGCAATAGTTTCTAACAAAAGGTATTTAATCAACACAAAGGAAGAATTTAGTTTCAGCATTTGCTTCAACTTTCAACATATTTATCTCATGGATATTGTCAACACAAAGTAGTATAACAAGTCCAATACATTGCATATAACGCATGTTGTAACAAAGTTGACACTAGTGTTTGCTTGTGGAAGACAGAAAGAATAGGAAAACTGACTCAACATAAAAGTAAAAGAAAGGCCCTTCGCAGAGGGAAGCAGGGATTAAATCATGTGCTAGAGCTTTTAGGTTTTTGAAAGCATATAGAGATTGCATAAAATATTTGATACTCCTCCCAACCTTGCTAACACAAGCCATGGCTAACCGAATCCTCGGGTGCCTTCCATCAATCACATACCATGGAGGAGTATCTATTTTTGAGAGGTGTTTGTTAATTGTCAACGAATGGTAGCGGGTGAGAACAGTATTCTACCTGTCGAACGGACTTTTAAGAGCGGCTCCCATGAAGGACGTTATTTCTACCAGCAAGGCAGATCATCCCTCTTTCTCTTTGGTTTACACACATTCAGGTATTTCACTGTTTGTCATTGCTTACTGATGAATCAGGGCAAAAGTGTGAAGAGAATTAATTGGTTAAAGTTGTAATTAATTGGGACTGGGCACCCCGTTGCCAGCTCTTTTTGCAAGTTATTGGATAAGCGGATGTATATGCCACTAGTCCAGGTGTAAAAGTCCACTCGACAAATAGAATAAAGAATAACCACACTAATTCCTCATGAGCTAGTAAACATTGACACAAAAAGGGAATAATAACATTTTGAATAATTTAAAGGTAGCACATGAAAAATTTACTTGGAGTGGCAAGGAAATACCACATATAGGTAGTTATGGTGGACACAAATGGCATGGATTTTGGCTCAAGGATTTGGATGCACGAGAAGCATTCCCTCTCAGTACAGAGTTTAGGCTAGCAAGGTTATGTAAGCAAACAAGAATATCAACCCGTACACCAAGTTTTATATGACAAACATATTGCAAACGTTATAAGACTTCATACCGTCTTCCTTGTTAACCAAACCCTGTTATTAGAAAATATCTAGACCTTAGAGGTACCACTGATGCAAACCAAATTTTCAACAAGCTTTACGGTAGTTCTTCACTAATAGGCTTAACTCATATGATGCACAATTTAATCATGATCTACTTGTTAACTCAAAACAATTGACAAGCATCAAGTTATCCATTTTAGTGATCTACAAGATTAAGCAAGTTTTTTCCTTATACCAATTACCACATGCAACATTTTCTGAACCAACCAAACACCAATCAATTTATTTCATCAACTCTCCAAACAAATATAAGTGAAGCAAGAGAGTACTTTCTACAAAAGAAAGCTAATAGCTCTGACAAGAGATACATGAAAACAAGAGCTAAAAGCTGAACAGCGCTAGATATGAATACTCAACAAATATAAGTGAAGAATAGGAGTATTCTCATGAAAAAGCGGAGCGTGTCTCTCTCCCAATCAAGAATGCTAGGGTCCAGTCAAGCTTTATTGAAAATAAAAGTGCAATACTGAAAATAAAAAGCACACAGACGCTCCAAGAAAAGCACATATGATGTGAAAGAATTAAAATATAGTTTCACTAGAGATGACCTGATAATTTTGACGATGAAGAAGGGGATGCCTTGGGCATCCCCAAGCTTAGACGCTTGAGTCTTCTTGAAATATGCTGGGGAGATCCATGGGAGCCTCCCCAAGCTTAAGCTCTTCACTCTTCTTGATCCTATTATATCATCCTTCTCTCTTGACCCTTGAAAACTTCCGTCACACCAAACTCAAAGTAGATCTCATTAGAGGGTTAGTGCATAATCAAAAATTCACATGTTCTATAAAGACGCAATATGATTTGTTACTTTAAACATTAGCTACAGCCACTGATGTTATGTGAAGCTCTTCCACCCAAAAAAGAATTTCACTCAACACTAGTAAAAGAGAGAATGCAAAATAAAAAGGCATAATCTGTCTAAAACAGAACAGTCCGCAAAGACGAATTTTTTCGAGGCACTTACGACGCTCAGATCGAGAAACTTTGAACTAATGAAAGTTTCAGACATTCATAAAGATTACGCACAAAAAATTTCAGATTTAATTAACAATCTGGTGATTTTAGGAATTTCGTACAGTGAACAGCAAAAATCTGTTTCTGCGCAGCAATCAAAATTAAGCATCGTCTTAACATTAGAGGCTACTCTTGGCACAACAATGCGAGAAAATAAAGATACAAAGGAGTTGCTACAGAAGTAAACACTCCTTGACTCAATAAAAGAAAAATTGCAGAAAAAAATAATGGGTTGCCTCCCATAAGCGCTTTTCTTTAACGCCTTTTAGCTAGGCACAAAGCATGCATCAAGTATTACCAAGTGAAGAAGCATCAAAAGAATTCCCTTTCTCAATACCTCTAGGCTCATCATTTTCATCAAATGGGTTCTCAGGAACAATCCAATCAAAATTCTTTTCTAGTGCCTCCTGCATTCCTATAAGCTTAAAAGGTATTGGTATTTTAACTTCCCCCTCACCATTAGTTTCCTTAGTGTACTTGAGCCTCTCTTTTTCAAGTTTTTCAAGTGTATTAACAACGTCAATACAATAACCAAGCATCTTGTATTTAATAAAAACTTTTCTAGCTTCCCTAGCAACATCACCAAATTCTTTAAGTAGGGTTTCTAAACAAAATCTTTCTTTTCACCATCTTCCGTATCATGGAGTTTTAGAAACATGTGCTGCATTATGGGACTAAGGTTGACAAACCGAGCTTCCAACATGTGAACTAGAGAAGCTGTAGCAACTTCATAATTTGGAGCAAGTTCTACTAAGGATCTATCTTCAAAATCTTTAACCATACTAACATGATTCAAGAATTCCTCAATGTTATCTCTTCCAACGATAGACCCACTACCCACAGATATTTCTTTTAAAGTGTACTTAGGGAGAAGCATGATGAAATAATAAAAACCAAACAGAAAATAAACTAGATGCAAGTAACTAATTTTTTTGTGTTTTTGATAATTGAAAGCAAACAAGATAAAATAAAATAAACTAAGCAAGACAAAAACAAAGTAAAGAGATTGGAAGCGTGAAACTCCCCTTGCAGAAGACTGCTGTCTCCCCGGCAACGGCGCTAGAAAAATAGCTTGATGACGTGAAACACACGTTCGTTGGGAGACCCCAAGAGGAAGGTATGATGTAGTCAGCAGCAAGTTTTCCCTCAGAAAGAAACCGAGTTTATCGAACCAGTAGGAGCAGCAACTCTTCAGAAGGTTGTCAACGGCGCCAGAAAAATAGCTGTTGCAGGGAGTCTGGACCGTTGACGTGGAATCTGCACACAACACAATCAAACTACTTTGCCCCAAAACAGTGAGGTTGTCAATCTCACTGGCTTGCTGAAAACAAAGGATTAAACGTATGGTGTGGAAAATGAGTATTAAATTGCAGAGAATGAAAAAGGAACAGTTTGCAGTTTGTGGTTGTTTAATCAGTGTAAAAGAATGGACCGGGGTCCACAGTTCACTAGTGGTGTCTCTCCATAAAAGATAACTAACATGTTGGGTGAACAAATTACAACTGGGCAATTGACGAATAGTGAGCGCATGACAATGCATATACATGACATGTTGACTACTATGATATTTAATTGGGCATTACGACATAATACATAGACGTTATCCAACAGCATCTATGACTAATAATCCACCACCGGGTTGTCATCCGAGTCCCCGTTGGTATTAAGTTGCAAGCAACGGATAATTGCATTAAGTAAAGTGCGTAATGTAAACAAACACATATGTCCGTGGACATAGCATCGTTAGGTTATCCCTAGTGGCAACAGCACATCCACAACTTAGAACTTTCTGTCACTGTCCCAGGTTAAACGGAGACATGAACCACTATCTAGCATAAATACTCTCTCTTGGAGTTACAAGCATCTACTTGGCCAAAGCATCTACGAGTAACGGAAAGCATGCAAGATCTTAAATAACATATAAGATAGATTGATAATCAACTTGACATAATATTCAATATTCATTGGATCCCAGCAAACACAACATGTAGCATTACAATAATATGATCTTGATCATGTAGGGCAGCTCACAAGATCTAAACATGATGGCACAAAGTGGAGAGACAACCATCTAGCTACTGCTATGGACCCGTAGTCCAAGGATGAACTACTCACGCATCACTCCGGAGGCAGGCATGGCGATGTAGAAGCCTCCGGTGACGATTCCCCTCTCCGGCAGGGTGCCGGGAAGAGGTTCTGAACCCTCCCGAGCTAGGGGTTGTCGACGGCGGCGTCTCTGGATCTTTTCGTGGATATTTGCTCAGGTACTTAGGGTTTTCGCGTCGGGGGAATAAGTAGGCGAAAGGGCGGCGGCTGCGGACCCCCGAGGGGCCCACACCACCCCAGGGCGCGGCAGAAGGGGGCCCGCGCCCTGGGTGCGTGTGGCCTCCTGGTGGCCCTCCTCTGCTGCTCCTTCGCTCCGTCAGGCGTGTTCTGGAAAATAGGCACCCCGTGTAGTTTCGTCCAATTCCGAGAATATTTCCAGACTAGCTTTTCTGGAATACAAAAACAGCAGAAAACAGGAACTGGCACTTCGGCATCTTGTTAATAGGTTAGTCCAAAAAATGTATAAAAGTGATATAAAGTAGACGCAAAACATGTAGCAATTGGTATAAAACAAGCATGGAACATAAAAAATTATAGATACGTTTGAGACGTATCAGGCTCCGAGGTGCCCACACGCACCCACGGCGTGGCCAGGGTGGCGCCCGCGCCCAGGGGTGGTGTGGTGCCCTCGGGCACCGTTTCCTACCCTTTTCCGACTCATAATTTTCCATATTATGTAAAAACAATAAATATTTAGGTTGAAAAGTAAATCGCGAACTTTTTCTTACCGAAACTGTTACCTATTCCAAATCAGCTTTTGCAGTTGTCTGAATTTGACTTTTTATAAAATCCTCTGGAGTTACCACTTTGATAAATCAACATCTTCATTATAAGAATCTCCAGAAATGTAATGCTTGAGTCTTTGACCATTAACCACTTGTGGTCTGTCCCCATCTAGTGAATTGATTTTAATCGCACCTGAGCGATAGACCTCCTCAATGATATAAGGTCCTTCCCATTTTGAAAGTAATTTTCCTGCAAAAAATCTGAGACGAGACCTATACAATAAAACTTTTTCACCTACGTTAAATTCTCTCTTAAGAATTCTTCTATCATGCCATTGCTTAACTTTCTCTTTAAAGAGCCTAGCATTTTCATAAGCTGCATTTCTCCATTCATCTAAAGAATTCAAATTAAGCAATCTCTTTTTACCGGCAAGTTTAAAGTCTCTATTAAGTTCTTTCACCGCCCAATAGGCTTTATGTTCTAATTCTAAGGCAAATGACAAGCTTTTCCATAAACCATTTTGTAAGGAGACATTCCCATAGGATTTTTATAAGCAGTTCTATAAGCCCACAAAGCATCGTTAAGCTTTTTAGACCAATTTTTTCTAGATTTATTAACAGTCTTTTGCAAAATAGACTTAATCTCTCTATTTGACAATTCTACTTGACCACTTGTTTGGGATGATATGGTGAAGCAATTCTATGATTAACATCATACTTAGCTAGAGTTTTTCTAAAAGCACCATGAATAAAATGAGAACCCCATCAGTCATGAGATATCTAGGCACACCAAACCTAGGGAAGATAATATCTTTAAGCATTTTTAATGATGTCTCACCATCAGCACTAGAAGTTGGTATAGCTTCTACCCATTTAGTAACATAATCAACAGCAACAAGTATATGAGTATAACCATTTGAGGAAGGAAAAGGACCCATAAAGTCAAATCCCCAACAGTCGAAAGGTTCAATAACAAGAGAATAATTCATAGGCATTTCATTACGTCTACTAATGTTACCTACTCTTTGACATTCATCACATGATAAAACAAATTTTCTAGCATCTCTAAAAAGGGTAGGCCAATAAAAACCTGATTGTAGAACCTTTTGCGCAGTTCTATCTCCAGCGTGATGTCCTCCATAAGCACTTCCATGGCATTTGCTCAATATTTCTTTCTGTTCATACTCAGGAACACATCTTCGCATAATGCCATCTACTCCTTCTTTATACAAATGTGGGTCATCCCAAAAATAATGCCTCAAATCATAAAAGAACTTTCTTCTTTGCTGAGCTGTAAAGGTCGGAGGCAAATACTTGGCAACAATAAAATTAGCATAATCAGCATACCAAGGACTTTCGCGTGAGCTTACCTTTATCGCAGCCAATTGTTCATTTGGAAAACTATCATTAACAGGTATAGGATCATCTGAAATGTTTTCTAATCTAGACAAATTATCAGCAACAGGATTTTCAGCACCTTTCCTATCTACAATATGTAAATCAAATTCTTGCAGTAAAGTACCCATCTTATGAGCCTAGGCTTAGCATCTTTCTTTTCCATAAGGTATCTAATAGCAGCATGATCAGTGTGAATAGTAACTTTTGAATCAACAATATAAGGTCTAAATTTATCACAAGCAAAAACAACTGCTAAAAATTCCTTTTCAGTAGTAGCATAATTCTTTTGAGCGGCATCAAGTGTTTTACTAGCATAATGAATAACATTTAACTTCTTGTCTACCCGCTGTCCAAGAACAGCTCCTACAGCAAAATCACTAGCATCACACATTATTTCAAAAGGTAAAGTCCAATCAGGAGGTTGAACAACAGGAGCTGTGATTAAAGCCTTTTTTAGAGTTTCAAAAGCTTCCTTGCAATCATCATCAAAAACAAAAGGTACATCTTTTTGAAGAAGATTAGTGAGGGGTTTTGAAATTTTAGAGAAATCTTTAATAAACCTCCTATAAAAACCGGCATGACCGAGAATACTACGGATACCTTTCACATCCCTTGGACAGGGCATTTTCTCGATTGCTTCAACTTTAGCTCTGTCCACTTCAATACCTCTTTCAGAAATTTTGTGCCCTAGGACAATTCCTTCATTAACCATGAAATGACATTTCTCCCAATTAAGAACAAGATTTGTCTCCTCACATCTCTGCAAAACTTTATCAAGATTGTGCAAGCAATTATCAAAGGAAGTTCCGTAGACGGAAAAATCGTCCATGAATACTTCCACAATTTCTTCACAAAAACCATGAAAAATAGCAGACATGCATCTTTGGAACGTAGCAGGAGCATTACACAAACCAAAAGGCATACGTCTATAAGCATAAGTTCCATAAGGACAAGTAAAAGTAGTTTTCTCTTGATCTTGTGCTTTAACAGCAATTTGTGAGAATCCAGAATAACCATCAAGGAAACAAAAATGGTTTTCTTAGACAACCTTTCTAACATTTGATCAATAAAAGGCAAAGGATAATGATCTTTCTTAGTTACTTTATTGACCTTTCTAAAATCAATGCACATCCTATATCCCAACTACTACTCTTTGAGGAATAAGTTCATCATTTTCATTTGGTACAACAGTAACTCCTCCTTTCTTAGGGACACAATGCACAGGACTTACCCATCTACTATCAGCAATAGGATAAATTATACCAGCATCAAGAAGTTTTAATACCTCATTTCTTACCACTTCTTTCATCTTAGGGATCAAGCGACGCTGATGCTCAACAACAGGTTTTGCATCGGGTTCAATGTTGATGGCATGTTGACATATAGTAGGAGAAATCCCCTTTAAATCATCCAAAGTGTATCCCATAGCTCCTCGATGTTTCTTTAGTACTTCTAATAACCTTGCTTCTTCATTACCTGAAAGTTTAGAACTAATAATAGCAGGATATACTTTCCTTTCATCAAGATAAACATACTTAAGATTATCAGGTAACGGTTTTAAATCGAAGACAGGATCTTCCTTAGGAGGCGCTGAGGTACCCAAATCTTCCACAGGCAAATTATGCTTAAGTATTGGTGGTTGACGAAGAAAGGCATTGTCAATCTCATTCCTCTCCTCCATAAATACTTCACTTTCGTGTTCCTCCATGAATTGCTGCAAGGCATTGTTAGGAGCAACAGCAATAGAAGCAAGTTGTTCAACTTGAAAATTCTCATTAGGTAATTCAGTTTCATAAAGTTGTTTACCAAACTTAGAGAAATTAAACTCATAAGATTCTCCATTAAATTTAGTGTAAATTTTCTCTTTCTTACAATCTATAATGGCACCACATGTATTCAAGAAAGGCCTACCAAAAATAATGGGACAAGCTTTACTAGCAACAGAACCAAGTACTAGAAAATCAGCAGGGTATTTAGTCTTACCACATAAAACTTCAACATCTCTCACAATACCAATTGGAGAGATAGTTTCTCTATTAGCAAGCTGAATAACCACATCAATCTCCTCAAGTTCGCAAGGACCAATTTCATGCATAATTTCTTTATAAAGATCAAAAGGAATAGCGCTAGAACTTGCACCAATATCACATAAACCATAATAGCAATGTTCTCCTATTTTGACTGAAAGCACAGGAACACTTGTTTTCCTAGCTCTACGGGATGTGAAACAATATTAGAGGCATCTTCACAAAAGATAATATGTCCTCCTTCTACATTTTCAGTTACCAAATCCTTTACTATTGCTATTGTGGGTTCAACCGCTATTTGTTCAGCAGGTTCTAAAGCTTTCTTTGCACTTTTATTAACCACACTAGCTATGATAGAATGTTCCCTAATTTTAACAGGAAAAGGTGGTTTCTCAATATAAGGTTCTGGCAAGATACGATCAACTGTATGAACTTCAATGTTTTTAATATTGGCAGAATTAGTATTATCTTTGTAAGGCAAATGATACTTATTGCAACTTTCTTTAGGAACATCAAGATAAGAGGCAAAAGCCTTGTAACAGTTTGCAATAACTTGAGAATCAAGACCATACATATCATAGAGATTACGAAAATTATCAGTATTCATAAAAGTTTTAATGCATTCGTAATCATACTTTATACCTGATTCTCTACCTTTGTCGTTCTCCCATCCTTCAGTATTTTCCTCAATCCGATCAAGAAGGTCCCATTTAACTTCCTCTTTATTACGCGTAAATGATCCAGCACAAGAGGTATCCAATAGAGTTTTATCTTGAAGAGAAAGCCTTGCATAGAAGTTATCAATAACAACATTACCAGGAAGCTCATGAATGGGGCATTTGAGCATTAATGATTTCAATCTCCCCCACGCTTGGGCAATACTTTCTCCATCATGAGGCCAAAAATTATATATATGATTCCGATCTTGATGAATTTCACTAGGAGGATAAAATTTAGAATAAAAGAGAGGCACAATCTCCTCCCAGCCAATAGAACGCCCATTTTTCAGCATCCTATACCATTTTGCAGCTTTACCAGTCAACGATATAGAAAACAATTTCTTCTTGACCTCTTCCATTGAAATACCTGCACACTTGAACAACTCGCATAATTCATGAATAAATAGCAAATGATCCCCAGGAGGGACAGTTCCATCTCCTGCATAGCGGTTATTCGTAACTCGTTCAACAATTTTCATAGGTATTTTAAATGGAATTACTTGATCAGGTGGTTCCTCTTCTACTACCTTAGCAGTGGTAGTAGTATTTCCAAACAGGGATTCAAATGGAGATCTCTCCATGATAAAATAAAGTAGCAAGCAGAAATAAAAATAGCACCTACAGTAAAAGTTTCCCTTACCAATTCCACTTACCAATAGCGCTTCACTCCCCGGCAACGGCGCCAGAAAATAGTCTTGATGACCCACAAGTATAGGGGGTGTATCGTAGTACTTTCGATAAATAAGAGTGTCGAACCCAACGAGGAGCAGAAGGTGCTGACAAGGAGTTTCGGTAAAGGTTTCACTGTAAATGCTAGCAGACAAGTTTTTAGGGGTTTTTGATATAGCAGGTAAATAAAATGCGAGTAAGTAAAAGACAGTAATAATAATTGCAGCGAGTGGCCCAATCCTTTTTAGAGCAAAGGACAAGCCGGTTGGTTTACTTATGATGACAAAATGTTCTTGAGGACACACGGGATTCTAGTCAAGTGCTTTCGCTTCACATAGTTGATTAATCTTCATTGTTTTGATAAGTGTTGTGTGGGTGAACCTATGCTAATGCACCGCCCTTACTTGGACTAATACATACTTGTGATTATACCTCTTGCAAGCATCCGCAGTTACAAGAAAGTAATTAAGATAAATCTAACCACAGCCTTAAACTCTGAGATCCTACGCTCCCTTGTGCACCGGTATACTAACGGGGGTTTAGGTTTCTGTCACTCCGGCAACCCCACAATTAGCAACCAAATACACAATGCATTCCTCTAGGCCCATAAAGGTGAAGTGTCATGTAGTCGACGTTCACACGACACCACTAGAAGAATAGCACCACAACTTAAATATCAAACCATTAAATATTACTCAACATAATTCCACTACTAACAGCGTGACTTCTCCCATGTCCTCAAGAACTAATCGAACTACTCACGAGACATCATATGGATCATGATCAGAGGTGATATAATGATGGATAACGATCTGAACATATACTTTAATTCACCGATAAAACTCAATAGCATCAACCACAAGGAGTAATTAACACCGGGAGAGTTTCCCCTATGAACTAAACAAAGTATAGCCCTAGATGTTACAGCGGAACGAGATGGTGCAGCGGTGATGGTGGTGATGGCGGTGGAGATGATGATGATGATCCCGATGAAGTCCAGCGCGATGACGATGAGGATGGCGATGATCTCCCCCTCCGGGAAGGAATTTCCCCGGCAGATTTCTCCCTGCCGGAGAGCTTTTCTCTCTCTGTGGTTTCCGCCTCGTGGAGGCGGCGGAATATTTTCTCACGGACTCCCCGTGTCTTAGGGTTTCTGGGGGATGAAGTACGCGAAGGGGGAGCGCCTGAGGTGGGCCAGGGGCACCACACCTGGCTAGGGCGCGGCCAAGGTGGGCCCCGCGCCCAGGGGTGGTGTGGGCCCCTCCTGGCCCATCTCAGCCTCCCCTTTTGGCTTAGTCCATCTTCTGATAAAATAGGAACATCTGTCTTCTCGGAAATATTTTTAGTGCTCCAGAAATATAGTGCCTTGACGTTGCTTTTTCCAGCTGAAATCTGACTCCGGCAGTTAATTATCCAATGATCATCAAACATGCAAAATAAGACAAAATAACATAAGTAACTCCTCTTAATATGAAATATATCATTGAATAACAGTAAATTATGCTATAAAATAGTGATGCAAAATGGACGTATCATACACTTGGTCCAACATGCAGAATGAACCTTTGTTGGAGCAGCTAGACTGGTTTTTCACCACTCCTTCTTGGACAACCAATTTTCCAAATACCCTGGTGTTGCCTTTGGCAAAATCCTCCTCTGATCATGTCCCCTGCATGGTTACGATTGACACAGTGATTCCAAAGCCCGCTTGTTCAGATTTGAGAATTTCTGGGTGAATAATCCTTCCTTTCTTGCATGCGTGGAGAAATCTTGGAAAAAACCCTCACATAAGAAGAATAGTGCAGCAGTTTTGGCTCACAAACTCAAGTGCCTAAGATATGATCTGAAGAAATGGCAAACCAGCTTGTCCACCATTAAGAACCGGATTACAGACTGCAATAAATTCATTCTGGTCCTGGATGACTTATAGGAGCTTAGAGCACTTACAAGACCAGAGTTTAATTTCAGGGTCATTGTTAAAGGGCATTTGGCGAAATTGCTTAAGGCACAAAGTGACTATTGGAGAAAGAGATGCTCTATCAGGTGGATTAAGGTAGGGAAGATAACACCAAAAAATTCCATGCCATGGCTAGCCAACGGTACAGAAGGAATGCAATTGCTGGGCTCAAAGCTGAAAATGGGGATTTGATCTCCGACCATGAACAAATGGCTGGGATTATTCTTAATAAGTTCAAAGATAGGATGGGCCGATCAGATGGTATTTCTATGGGCTTTCACTTAGCTGAATTGCTGCAGCCGGTGGAGGATCTTGCCGATTTAGTGGAGCCATTTGAAAAGAAAGAAATGGATGATATAATTAGTATATGCCTCCTGATAAGGCCCCAGGTCCGGATGGCTTTAATGGCCTCTTCCTTAAAAAGTGTTGGCATCTCATCTCTGAGGATTTTTACAAGTTGGCCAATGATTTCCATGCTGGTTTGATCTCCTTGGATAGCATAAATAATTCTTTCATTACCTTGGTGCCAAAGGTAAATTCTCCTGAGAGTGTCAGTGAATATAGGCCAATTTCCCTAACTAATGTCTGTCTCAAATTCATCACAGAGCTGGCGGCCAATAGGTTACAAACCAAGATTTTGAGTTGTGTCCATACAAATCAGTATGGTTTCATTAGGGGCAGAACGATTCAGGACTGTTTGGCCTGGTCACTTGAATATTTGTTTTAGTGCCATGCCTCCAAGAAACCCATAATTATTCTGAAACTCGATTTTGAAAAAGCCTTTGATACAATTGAGCATGAAGCCCTTTTGGAGATTATGAGACACAAAGGTTTTCTAGCTGAGTGGTTGAGATGGGTCAAAGATTTCCTCACTTCGGGTGTCTCCTCGGTCCTTTTAAATGGCGTGCCCGGGAAACAGTTCCACTGCAAGCGCGGGGTAAGGCAGGGTGACCCCCTTTCACCTTTGCTGTATGTTTTAGGAGGAGATTTGCTTCAGTCGGCAATAAATAAATTGTTGCGAGATGGTGAGATTCAGGTGCCAATTGTGACTGGTGATGTGGAGTTCCCAGTCATTCAGTATGCCGACGATACTCTGATGATATGCTTGCAGATTTGGAGCAGGTGCTTGCTCTCAAAAAAGTCCTCAATGTGTTCTCAGAGTCAACTGGACTGCGTATAAATTACCATAAATCCTCAATGATGGCTATTAATGTCGAGGATCATGTAATGGCTAAGTTGGCTAATGGTTTTGGTTGCCAGATTGGTACATTACCATTTACTTATTTAGGGTTGTCTGTTGGCACCACTCGCCCTACTATACAGGAGCTTCCCCTATTGTGCACGGGTTGGAAAGAAGGCTGCTAGCTACTTCCAGTATTTTGCCACAGGGAGCTAGATTGCAATTAATTAGCTCAGCTTTGGCCTCTATGCCCTCCACTTCTTGACAACAATTTACATACCCCCTGGAATTATTAAGCAGCTTAAACAGAATCATCAGGCAATGCCTTTGGAGAGATAATACTGACACCCACAAGCAGTCACTAGCCTCCTGGGAAATGATTTGCAAGCCAAAGGAGCATGGAGGACTGGGTATAGTTGATTTTCAGATAAATCGAGGCTCTGCTGATTAAGCTTTTGCACAAATTTTATAATAAGGAGGACACTATTCCCTGGGTCAGCCTTATTTGGGAAACATACTATCAGGAAGATGTCCCGCATGCTGCTAAATCATGTGGTTCTTACTGGTGGCGTGATGTTGCGAAACTGATGGACAAATACAGGGCGGTGGCGACACCTGAGGTTAACTGCGGCGATTCTGTGCTCTTTTGGTCTGATGCTTGGGAAGTTGTAACTCTACTGTTTTGTTGAGCCAAAGATTTGCTCGCTTGTTCTTGTTTGTCAAGGATGACAAGATCTCGGTGAGAGATATGTTGAGATTAGAGGACAAAACAGTGGAATTGCATTTACCTCTGTCTGGTAGAGCATATGATGCGTGGGTGCTGCTATCCAGTTGGCTTGAGCAAGTGCAGCTTGATGAGGAAATGACAGATGTGTGGAAATGCTCTTGGGGAACTTATACTACTGGTAAATATTATCGGAGCCTGTATACCAATGTCCAGGCGTGTCCTCTATATATGTGGATCTGGAAGAGTAAGTGCACATTAAGTATAAAAATGTTTGCTTAGCTTATGCTCAGTGATAGACTGAACGGAAAAGACATGTTACAGAGGAGGCATTGGCATGTCACTGATGACTATAATTGTGCCCTGTGTTCTGCTCAAACTCATGAGGACAGAGATCATTTTTTTTTTCAACTGCAACTTTAGTGTCCGCATTTGGAACTATTGCAAATTAGTTGGAACCGGGGGATAACATGCTGCAGAATTTGACAGTAGCTAGAAGGGAATTCAGTCAGCCTTTCTTTGTGGGAGTGGTATTGCTTGCAAGCTAGAACATCTGGAAAATTCGTAATGCAATTTTTTTTGAAGGGGTCAGACCTAGGTTTTATTCCTGGAAGATCCGCTTTGTGCATGATATTTCTCTTCAGGCTCATCGGCTCAAAGTTGCACATAAGAACAAGCTATTAGATTGGATAGCCTTTCTCCCTTGATGTATTCCTCCTCTGTTCTTTTTTCGATGATGATACTTAGGTAGGTCTAGCCTCTAACTCTCTTCCTCCCCATGTATATACTTGTAACTTGTTTTACTCTGTTTAATAAAGGTTGGAAAATAGGCTGTGGGGCTTTTTGCCTCACAATAGAAAAGTTTCAAAAAAAAAACAGTCTAAAATGGCAATCTAGTGAGATCACTTCAACATTCTAATGACTTGTTGACCTCCCAAATATATCTTATTGAATAGAATTCATCCTGATTTAGAATTTACAGCGAATCTTAATAAAAACACAACAGAATGAAGAACAAGATCTTTTCACCGTCTCGAAAGTGAACTAAGGAATGAGAGATTGTTTAAAGCGGAAGCCCATTCAAGTCTAAACCTGATCCAAACCATCGAAGACCCTCGTAGGAAAGTAATTGTCGGACCTGAGATCTAAAGAAAAATATCAGAATAAAAATAGCTTTCCTTAAGTATAATTGCCTGTATGAGTAACAGGTTTTTTCTTTTGAAGAGATTATCGTAGGGGAGAACCCTACGGTGTGGATCTTTTAAATGTATATAAGAGAACACACTTGCAACGAGAAGTACAATCTAGGGGGGTTGAAATTGGAAAAAAAAGTCAACATATTATACAAAGAGGGTTTGTATCCAGTCTAAAAGAGGCTGCACCATCGAAGATTTTATTCTATGGGTGTGTAGCATCAGATCGTTTTGGAAAAGAATGAGTAACAGGTTCTCGGATCAAAAGTCATGCAGTACTACTTGTCGGGGTAAAGAAGTCATCTATGGAGAACATTACATACCTTCGCATACTGGTGGTGCGATAAATAATGAGGGTATATATCATGCATCCCCGAAGAAGTGTCAAGAAGATCAAATACTATGTGGCTATGGTGGTCATTGCTATAAGGAGGCTCGTGCTTTCAGGTGTGAGTCAGCTTCATCAATTCTTCGATGGACTCCAAAGCCGGCCGACACTATCTTGATGTGTCGATGCTACTACTTTCGCATACTCTCCATGCATAGGTATCAACACGGTTATTCTAGATCAATAAGGGTCAATGCTTATATGGTTTAAGTGAACATCTCAATGAGGTCACCTCACCGGAGTTGGCGGAGGCGTTGGCCATTAGGCGGGAGTCTCCTTTGGTGCAGCTAAGTCGTCTTATATGATCGCATCGTCCGATTTACTCTACCTGGTTCAGCGTCTACACAATCCAGCTATGGATCGGTCGGCACTGCCAGTGATTCTTCGGGCATATGTTTCATGGTGTCAACAATGCGTCACATTTTGGTGGCTCGCTTGGGTGAGGACTCTAGGATTTTTACTAGTTTTCATGCTGTAATCCCAGGCTAATCCGGCAACCCCTTTGTACTGATGTCATGGTTATATAAAGGGCCGCATGTTTTAGGAAAAACCATTGAAACGAGACAACAACAAAACGAAAGAAAGTCTAAAAAAGCGAAACGAAAAAAAAGAGAAAATAAGGGGTTGGTTAACCTCGCAAACCGCTTCGTCTCTCGTCTCTCTCACCACACGAGGCGATACGAAGGCGGTTCCTACCAAGTCGCTCTTCGGTGATCCCGTGGCTCCCCTTTCTCTCCGATCGCCGTCTTGGCGTCGTGAGGGGGAGAGGAGCCTTGGTTCTCGTTTGTGCGTGTGTTTAGTCCTAATTTATCTAGGTTTTTGAGTTTCCTCTGTTGGCGTCATGGTGGGGCGGATGCTGATGTTGCTAGTAGGAATAATGGTCGCTTGTGGAGTCCAAGCTGTTGGAGCAATTTGGATCTGCCATTGCGTCTTGGCGTGGCGGCGGGGATGGGTTGCTCTTGGAGTGCGGCGGTATTGACTGCTGCACATCTGCGAAAGGCGGTGGAGGATCCGGCCGCCTGATGAAGGGCGGGTTGACGTTGACTTTGGATCCGGCGTTGAAGAGGCTCAGAGGGCTCCTTCGACCGATGTTTTTTGTTGGGTTAGATCCAGCCTTACAGGTCTGGTGGCTATCATGGCTCATTAACGTCTCATGACAAGGGTTTATTCAACGTTAAGTTGTGACCCAACTGCTGGTGCTCATTGCTCTTCTTTTTCGACGACGCGAAGGACGTGTGTGCTTGGTACTTGCGGCGATAACGGTATGCAGGAGTAATATCGCTTGTATTTTTTTTGCAAGGTAATACGATTCTCATTGATAAATAAAGACCAAGATACAAAGCACGTACACAACGATCTTACAGATCTGTAAAGATAGGATAAACCTATGTGACAAACCAACGCCTATCCTTCTTCTTCGGCACCACCGTAGCAGCCCCCAAAGATGAGAAAGATAGATCACCTCTTCACCTGAGCTCGACGCGGCTCCATCGCTGATCATCAGCTTTTCGGACCTCCAAATTAGTTTGCCATAGACAAACCATTGCCGTTGAAAGAATCAGACCAGGACAGCACGACTCCGGACACGCCATCGAACTTTAGCACTGGCACCCCCGCACGATGACGCCGGAGTAGGGAACCAGAACCGTCAGCCTCCTACCACGAACCCAGCACAAGATGCACCATCTCCCAACTGTCACATGTGCAGACCACCGTCTGCACGTACACCTGGACAAAACTTGTATCCTCCTAGTTTTATGTTACTTGTATTCGTCTCAACTCGGTATTCGTACTATTATCAATACTTCAATACAAGTAATCTACGGCGTACAACGTAAAAAAACGAAAAAGAGAAAACTGGAACGGGGAAATGAAAATGGGCCGGTGCCCCAGGCCCAACAAAGTGATGCCGAAAAGCCTATCCAGGGCCGCCACTTTTCGTTGAAGAACAAAGTCGTCCCATCATCCCCATCAAGCGGCGCTTGCTCAGCTCGTCGACGGCGGCGACCTCCTTCCATTATACGGCATCGCCTCGCCGCCGGCTGTAGAAGCCCTGTACTGCTGCCGTTTGGTTTTGGTTCGTCCTCCCCTTTCCACTTTGTTCTTCAACCGTGGGCTCGGCCGCAGTTTAGCCTTAGCGCATCCCTCCCCATGCTTCTGACCCCCAACGCTTCAGAATTGAATCGAGCTCTATTGATGGGCAGCTTGCGCGCTCCCCCTCTGCTCCTCGGCAATACTAGCGTTGGTCGCGGTTATCGGCTCCGCCTTGCCTCCTCCTCCAATTCCAAAGTCCCCAAATCCAAGGGAGCGAGCTTTTGACATGTGCTATTATTCTGTGTTGTTGTTGCCGTTGGTTGCTAAGCTTGTCGGATAAGATTAAGCTGCAATTTACCTTCTTTGTGGTTTCAGTGTTGAGTGTTTGCTGCGCAATGAAGTCGTACAAGCTGTCCGATCTCAGTGATGCCGAGGTTAGCGGCCTCAAGGCACGCCCTCGGATCGACTTCTCCTCCATTTTCAGCACGGTATGATAACATTGAGATTATTCATGGTTATGGAAGTCTGAACATTTTATCCTAGTCTGACAACCATGGCATCTTGTCTTGTGGGATTAGGTGAATCCGATTGTTGAAGATGTGCGCGTCAGAGGTGATGCTGCGGTCAAGGAGTACGTGTTGCTGACTTGCTGTTTTTTTTTTTTTTTTTTGATTGAAGCGGTCACCGGGGGGGAGAGAATCCCCACCTGAATATTATTACTTCAAAACTCGGTTACAAGACCAGGCTCCTGTCCACCCCAGCGGGTTGACATCGGTCAGGATACATAAGAAATTACAGAGGGAAAGATGGGTCTCGCCTGCGAGAGGCGGCCATCTGATGTTCATACACTACTGCAGAAAGAAAAACATGAGCCCAGTATCTAAGAAAGCTAGCAGGCAGAAGGTCCATCGCCATGAGAGGCACAAGTAGATGAGGGGTGCTGTCGAGGATCACAATACCAAGACTCAGCAAACAGCCTAGCGCGCCAAACCTGCGTGCGTGTCGAATCCCAGGCACAACTGAGGAGCAAACCCGATCAACGAGTGCCAAGCCTAGCACCGAGCACGAACCTTGATTGGGAGCTCCGCCACGGGAGGTCGAGACGATTAACAGGTTGGGGAGGCCACATTGCGTCGTCATTGAGCAAAGTTGAGCCTAGACGACACCAAAAGCCCGAAGCTTCCTCAACACAGTACCGGCCATGGGAGGATCTTGAGCAAGCACAGCAAGTAAAAGCAGCACAAGGGCAGTCCGGCGCAGGATCTTTCACAGCAGAACAGGAACGGATTCTTTTTGCCGGAGACACCCCAAGAACAGCAAGCCCATCACGGCAAACACAGCCACGACGGCAAACCTGCAACCTCTCTTGCCCATGCCCCATCAGAGAGCAGCTTGGGTTCCATCGCGACGCCTTCAAGAAGGAAGAACAGCGCCTCCGGCGTCGTCGTCGCTGAGCTTTCGCCCGGAACCAAGCCATGGGTTGTGAGCACTGAAGCAGCTCCAGAACCACGCCTCCAGAGAGGTTAGCGACACCGGGAGGTGCCGCCGTGGTCTGCTCACGCAGAGAGCAATGAGCACGGGTTTCCCCGTGAGCAGGCAGCAAGCTCACGAACCTCACCTGGCGAGTTGTGCATCCGCCGTCGGGCTGCAGGCGAGCGCAGAAGAGGAGCAGCAGCGGGAAACGTGGTGGGACTGCAGCACGTCGACGGTGTGGAGGCCCTGGAGGCCAGGCACACGCCTACAGGGACCAGGTCCGCCTGGCGCATCGGAGCGGCGCCCGCAAGCCCACGGCAGGCGAGGCCTGCGCCAGTGAATGGCGGAGCACGGCCGCGCGCCGCCGACGCGGATGCCCGTTGTCGGAGCCATTCGCCGAGACGGAGCACGGCCTGGCGCCGCCGGGGTAGACGCGCACGCCGAGGCCGGATCGGGAGCAGACGAGATTTGCATCCGCCGCAGGGTGAGGGCGAGCGCAGAAGAGGAGGAGCAGCAGGCACCGTGGAGGCCGTGGTGGCCTAGGCACGCACCCACAGGGACCGAGGTCGGCTGGCTGCGTCGGAGCGCGAGCGGTCGTCGCCGGCAGGGAGCAGCAAGGTGCGTCCATGGCGAAGCCTGACAGAGCGTCGCCGTCCAGCGCGAAGGTCAAGGAAGCCGACCTGCGAGCTCAAGGAACGCCGAGGCAGAGCAGCGCAACGGCCCGATCTGGAGCATCTCAGATGCCGAATTTGGATGGGATTTTTGGGGTGGGGATTCGGATTTGTGGGAGGGAACGAACAGAGGAGCTCCCCGCCGCCGCCGTCCGCCGTGGGACGGCCTCCTCCGACGGCAGCGGGGGCAGTGGGCGCGGTGGGTGGTGTTTCTGGCGGCGGCGGCGCGGACGCCTCGGGGTCGCCTGGGAGCGACCCGGAGGCGGCTAGTGTTTGACCTTTCTGTTCATGGTCCACTGCAGAATTTTCTTACTTTGCTGTACTTCGTGTGTTCAGTTATACAGAAAAGTTTGACAAGGTCTTGCTCGATAATGCGGTTGTGCGTGTTAGCGATCTTCCGGTTGCACAGGTACTTATCTTTGCAACGTGCAACTAAGTCCTGCAATTTGACTTGCTCATTTTACCATCAAAATCTCTAGTATAGATAAATTTCAATTTTTTTCCTCTTCATGTTGATACATGGCTTCATTAGTTACCTATTTCTCTAGTAAGCAGCTTGCCACTCTAGGCTTTGTCTACCTGCATTCAGATACTTCCAGTTCTTAGAAATAGGCAAACCTGATGTTAGTATATTCTGTCTCTGGACTCGGATGGTCCTCAAATAGGGGTTTTCCCCATTTACAATATGAATTTGGCTGTCTTAACTTGATCAAATTTGTAGCTTGATCCAGATGTAAAGGAAGCCTTCGACGTGGCATATGACAATATTTATGCCTTCCATGTTTCACAAAAGTCGCAGGAAAAGACAGTTGAGAATATGAAAGTAAGAGAATGAGCGAGGCTGTTAAGTGTCTATTTACATTATTCACCTTTCTTATACGCTCAGGCTTATTTATTTGTGCACTCCCAACTGTATGAAGGGCGTAAGATGTAAAAGGATAACAAGATGCATTGGTTCTGTCGGGCTGTATGTTCCAGGTGGCACTGCAGTCTTACCTTCAACTGCATTGATGCTTGCTGTGGTATGCTTATGTTTATTCAAATCCTCTGAAGTGAATTTATTGTAGTTATTCATTGTTTTGAATTTCTCATCTAGATATCTCTTCTTAACAGCCTGCACAGATTGCTGGATGCAAAACTGTAGTTCTGGCCACACCCCCTAGTCGTGATGGCAGCATATGTAAGGTATGCTTTGCAGGACATGGAACTGCTGCTGTTTTTAAAGCAATTGTTTTTGTAAGATGAAATTGAGGAGCGTTGAACATTGTTCTTGTTTGTGCAGGAGGTTCTTTACTGTGCCCAAAAAGCTGGTGTTACACATATACTGAAAGCCGGGGGAGCTCAGGTAGAACGATATTTTAAAATTTCCTTGCTTCGTTAATTTAGTTCAGTGTTATTAATGTTCTTCGCTTTCAGGCAATCTCAGCTATGGCGTGGGGAACTGCATCATGCCCAAAGGTGCTCAAGATCTACTACCTCCGTTCCATAAAAGAAGGCACATAAATTTTGTCAAAAGTCAAACCATATAAAGTTTGATCACGTTTATAGAAAATAAGATAAAAAATTATAGTACTATACAGAGATATAATATGAAAATATAATCAATAATGTATCTAATAATATATATTTGACACTGTAGAGGCTGATAGTTTTTTCTAAAAGTTTGGGCAAACTTTACGTAGTTTGACTTTTGAAAAATTTATATCATTACTAGATGTTTAAAATTAGTAGGGTTATTTTTTCATCATGGAACGTGTATGATGTATTGCCATGTGCTTGTTTAGGAACTATAAATAGGACTTCATCGACTTGAGCATCTTTGTGTGGTTATTGCATGTTCTTAGAGGTTCATAACCTGCTCAAAAGATCTATGCATAGTCATGGGCACTCATCACATGCTACGACCGTGTCTCATTGCTAACTTTTGTTACTGGCTTGGCAGGTGGAGAAAATATTTGGGCCCGGCAACCAGTATGTTACAGCTGCTAAAATGATTCTTCAGGTTTATTCTCCTCTTTCTGTGTAAATCATGACCATCATCTGCCTTTCGGTCATCTTCATTATGTGTATCTGTTTTTGTGATTCTCATTCTTATTTGACCGCAGAACAGCGAAGCAATGGTCTCTATAGACATGCCTGCTGGCCCTTCAGAAGTTCTGGTCATTGCTGACAAATATGCAAATCCAGTTTATGTTGCCGCTGATTTGCTGTCTCAGGTATCTTCTTTTCCTGTTACTCTGTTTTTTTGTGTTGAAAATTGTATGTTGAATTGATCATTGTCCACCATTTGCAATATCAAACATGAGGATTATAGATACAGTTGGTTGGTCAATTTGTAGGCAGAACATGGCCCGGATAGTCAGGTTGTTCTAGTTATTGCGGGAGATGGTGTTGATTTGGGTGCCATTGAAGCAGAAGTTAGCAAGCAGTGTGATGCTCTTCCAAGAGGAGAATTCGCTTCCAAAGCACTTGGCCACAGTTTCACCGTGTTTGCCAGTGATATGGTTGAGGTAATTTATTCATTCATGCCATTCCTTGCTATTTACCGCCTGATTCATTTATGCAGCTCACCTGCGATGCAAAAAAAACCTATCATTCTGTGACCTTTGTCCTCAGATACTTATAAAGAGAGTAATCTATGACTAGGCGTTATAAAAGTTTGAAGTTGTTAAACTTCATACATCAAAACCATCTGGTTACATCCTATTTCCAAGGATTATTGACCTCCCCTATTTGTCCCGTTTTCAGGCAATATCATTCTCAAATATGTATGCTCCTGAGCATTTGATCATCAATGTAAAGGACGCTGAGCAATGGGAGGAGCTCATCGAGAATGCAGGTAGGCATGGTTTTCAGAGCTTAGTTCCAGCCAACCCTTTATTTATTGTATATTGATCCATATCCCACTCCTCACATACATTCAATCTGAATTTCAATGTTTGATACTCCAATTACAGGGTCAGTTTTCATGGGGCAATGGACCCCGGAGAGTGTGGGCGACTATGCCAGTGGAACGAACCACGTCCTTCCAACCTACGGTTACGCAAGGATGTACAGTGGTGTGTCACTGAACTCTTTCCTGAAATACATCACTGTTCAATCCTGACTGAAGAAGGGCTGAGAAGGCTGGGCCCTTATGTCGCAAAGATGGCAGAAGTCGAAGGGCTAGAAGCCCACAAGAGAGCTGTCACCCTCAGGCTGCAAGAGATTGAAGCCACTGTAACTGTCTAGTTGTTGTCATGGTCTATCGTACCAGTCAATTTGATGTTTGGGAACTATAAATTTCTGTTATTTTCTTCTTTCTTGTTTGGGTGCGAACAATCCAGAGTCCAAGGAGAAAAATGTGTAATTGTTGCATAGGGTAGTGATCGTTAATGTCGATCAGTTGAATGAATAAACTTGTGAGCTTAGTTTGTCATCTTAGGAGCAGTTCTGTTATTGTACTCCCTTTTGAGGCAAATTATGTTTCTGGGCAAGGAGAATTTCTAGTTGTTGCATGGAATAATGATCGTTATGTCGAATTGAATGAATAAACTTGTGAGCTTAGTTTGTCATCATAGGAGCAGTTCTGTTATTATGTTCCCTTTCGAGGAAAATTATGTTTCTCAGTGTAATATTTCCATCTTGTTTAGCAGCGGCAAATGGCCAGCAGCCTCCTTCAGGCGATCTTCTTTCCCTCATCCTTTTTTGTATAGTTGTCAATATTCTGACAGATGGTATTGTAAGAGATAGCCCGATACCAACATCTTCATTGATCATGACATCGAAGTGAAAAAAAACAATCGAAATTATTGCCTTGTACATTCGTTGGACTATATAGCAGTTCAGTTTCTGTTCAGTTACTGTAGTAGCGCCCGCTTCCGATTCCGCTCCCTCGTGCGCGGATATCGCCTTGGATCGTTTTGCGTCCCTGGATCCAGGGCAAGTCGATCGGGATTCTGATCCTAGCTTCCTCATAGGGTTAGCCGTGTCCAATCAACGATTCCTTCTTGGCTTGGTATCCGAATCAAATTCCCGTTCCTTCCTGCAAATGCACTATATATAGCCCGCAGCCCTAACCCGTCTTCGTCAAAACTCCGAGGCTTGTTAGCCGCCGCTGCCCTCTAAACTTGTCTTCCGTTGAACCTCACGATTCTGCCGGTTACAACCAGCTTTCACCTGCAGAATAGCAGCAGCAGGTTGTCGTGTACTTGTTGTTGTATTATATACGAAGTGGACTGCGTTTGCAACCCAGTTTTATCCCCATGGAAGAGGCGACAAACTGCACCGCAGGGAATGCTGTTGGGATGAGTTTGGATGAAAGGTTTGCACTAATGAGCAGCATAGGCTTGGAGAGCATTGATGAGGATGATGTTAGGAGGCTACTGGACGAGAAGGTTGCTCCAGTTTGCTATGTTTGGTGTGATCCCACCCCTTGCGTACATATTGCCCAGGGGATCATGATGGTGATCAATGTTAGGAAGATGGTTGAAGCTGGTTGCCAAGTTAAAATCTTGATGGCAGATTGGTTTGTTCGCATGCAGAACAAATTCGGCGGTGATCTAACCAAAATTCGGACGACTGGATTTTACATGATTGAGATATGGAAAGCACTTGGCTTGGAACTTAACGGGGTAGAGTTCATATGGTTGTCAGATGAAATAAATAGCCGTTCAGATGAATACTGGGCACTTGTCATGGAAATTTCCAGAAATAATACTTTGAGGACGATAGTAAGGTGCTGTGGAATTGTGGATCGAGTCATGCTTAACAGAGCTATTATTGGTAAATATGACCCCAAAAATGTGACGGCTTCAACGCTCTTTACCCCTTGTGTGCACTGTGCTGCTATATTATTCCAAAAGGCAGACATATGGCTATTGTCCATGGATCATGAAGAGGATCTTCACGACAGGCTAATTAGACAGTACTGCAAAGGCATGAAGCGTGAAAATAGACCTATTATTCTGTCCCATAATAAGCTCCCCAATTTAATGGAACACCCTGAATTTAGTAAGAATGGAGATCCAGCTTGGACTATCTTCATGGAAGATCCGGAAGCTAATATAAGTGACAAACTAAGCAAAGCTTTCTGTCCTGCGAAAGTTGCAAAAGGTAACCCATGTCTGGAGTACATCAAATATATTGTGTTCCCATGGTTTGGATACTTTGAGGTACTCAGGAAGGAAGAGAACGGTGGTAGCATGACGTTTCAGAACATGGAAGAGCTTATCACTGATTATAAAAGTGGTGTTCTGCATGTTGCTGAGGTGAAGCTGGCCCTTACAGAAACACTAAGTAAGATTCTGAAGCTTGTACGTGACCACTTCGAAAACAACTCTGAAGCCAATAAACTGGAGGAGGCTATATGGGAGTATTACTGGGAGTATCGCTCGTGGTGGTGAGCCCGGAAGGCCCTTCATTGTCAGTTTCTTCAATAGCTACAAGTGCGATAAGGAATGAAATAGGTGGGCACCACAGCTTCTCCATTAGATAGGAGTGTAGGCCAACCAGCTAGTGCATAACTAGTGTCTTTACTCTTTAGCGATCACAGTATGTCGGGCAACTCTGCATTTATATTTACAAAATTCTAGTTGCGAGGTGTCAGAAAAAAAACTTCCCTTCTGCAGTTTTGCCTCGTTTCTCTGTCCACCTGAATTTTGTGTCCGAGAGTCTTAATAGGATAGCGCCAGAAATCTGGGGGATGAATATTTTGTTTGCGGTTCTATATCCCAGCCTATCTCCTTACTTGCTTGAATTCTACTTTTTTGCAAGTTTAATTTTTGTAGTTTGCATGCTTAGAATGTTTTAGCCAATAAATAGAAAATAAATTGATAAAGGTAACCAACTTTCCCTTAAATCGTATCATCATCTATCCTCCCCCAAATATACTTAGGTGATCTTTCAAAATAGTTTTTTTCCTTTCCCACATAATGTTTGATTACTTTTGTTTAATTAAATTGTTTCATTGGCTGTGTGGAGATGAGTCCCAACAAATGGTTGGAGTTTTTTATAAGATGTGTGTCGCCCTCTCTCTATATTGTAGCAATTCAATAGATCTTTAGTGGATTACAAATCTAAGGATATTATTTCCTACGGATTCTTTTTGGATCGAAAGAATTTGTGCTGGCTAAATTCTTGTGGATTGGATTCAATCGTATGCCTTAACTCTATAAGAATATGAATTCCACTTCGTGATTTTATACACTCATTTACATAGGGTCAAGCGTTTTTGCACTAGTATTCCTGTCAAACTCCTATATTTTTCATATTTATGTTTCTCGTTCTCACAGTCTAAGAAGGCCCTTCATGTGATACCAATTTCATTTTACTTTACTGAATGTCCTTCCACATGTGCGTTTATCGTACGTGGCATAGTTTAGGTAGAGCTGTCTGCGATCATGCATCCTTTATCGAATTGATCCTTGTGATATATGTGCTGACAAACCACATGTGAGCTTAACATCGCCAAATTAAACATTAATGTTTGTTCAATATAACAATTATTGTTTACTTTGATTTGTGTTTGATAAAAAAACTCACAGGCGCAAGATTACAACATTTTATCATAGTGTAACACACGATTTTGGCATATCTTGCCAAAATTAACCAGGAAAATGTTTCCATACTTTTTAATATAAGCTCCTAATTTGTAAGACTAATAATTCTTGTCTACTGTCTAAGGTGTGGCTCGAAGGAAATACCAGACTGAGTTAGATAGACTTGACTAACTTCGTCGATGTCTCAAATGTGCCATGCTAAAAATTTGTGGCATGTTGAAAGGATCGGTAAGGTCGACCAAAGAGGGGTGCTTATTTAACATTTTTTATCTTTCTTTTCAATTTTAGGGGTATGACGGAATATAATGTTAACTAGATATGAAACTAGGTGGACAACCTATATGGCAAGCTCACAAGAAACGCATAGCAAGGTAGCAACAAGTAGAGGTAAGAGATAACGGTAAGGCGGAGATGATGATGTATTCACGGAGTTAGTTCGTTTTGAGGAGAAGTACATCTGTGTTGGAAAGGTGTGGCGACACAAAAGTTTTACCTTATTCTGCTCATGCCCTCCCACAAAGTAAAGGTGTCATGATTCCACTAAACGGACATTTAAAGACGGTCACCAAACCTTTAAAAACACTTGAATGTACAAATCTAAATCGATTAGGAACAAGTAGCCCTTGAAAAGATAACGGTGGAGCATATGTCGAACGTTCGGATGAACATTGCCCATCAAGTACGCTACCCCCGCCCATGCCAACGGGTCGGAAGCACTAGGGTTGGCACGGGCAGTGCAAATATGTTCGGAACCACGGATCGCGAACGAGCTCCAATGGGTGGGACATCAATCTACGTGTTGCTCGGCCTCCAATTAGAGTTTTCGCCCACCCACCCCAATTTTCTAATAACTCAGTACCAAAATTTGGACAACAAGGAGCCAAGGAATCTCTAGTAAAAAATTGGCAAAAAATATTTATCAGCATAAAATGGCATGAAAACATACCCTTCATATGGGATAAAGTGTGACCAGATTTTTGCCCTGGCCCAATCTGACACAAATCAAACAATTTCATACACCGCTTATTTCGCCCCCGAAAAATATCCCTATGTTTACGCTGTCCTGGGCCCATTTGCAGGGACAACAGCTAAAGGAATCGAACTATCGGAGCCACAAAACCTTATTGGTGAATGGTGAATACCCTCCTCACGCTCATCTACCGAAAGCTGCCCCCACACTGTTGCACGCCCCAGAACACTCGGCGCCCCCCTCCGCCGCCGCCGCTGCTTAAAGATGAAAGCCATTGGAAGCGGCGGCGAGTGGTGGTGGAACCTCCCGTCTCTTCGCCGCAAGAAGGACTCTCGCCGCCGCGGCCGCCGCAACCAAGACGCGCGGGGCCGCCGCCGCGGGCCCCCGCGGGAGCCGCTCTCGTCGTCGTCGGACTCCGTCAGCCAAAGCAGTGGCTGGCCCCTCGACTTCCCATTCAAGCAGGCCGTGACCGCCGCCTGTCTCACCCTGACCGGCGACACAATTGCGCAGGTCCACCGCCGCATCTCCGACCGCCGAAGCCGCGGTCCCGAACCCGACACCAAGGTCACTCCTTTGCTCTACATGCCATTTCCCTTTAGAAACGGTAATCGAAATGGAATTCCTATGAATAAATGAAGAAATTATGAGTTCTGGGATTGTTCCAACAACTGAAACCTGAAGCAGCAGCTGGCTTGCTGCCACACTTCCGATGTAGACCAAACCGTTAGTCCCAAATCTGCAGTTTGCCTAGAGTAAGCATAATCCTGCACCACCGTGCCACACGTAGCTAAAGTGATAACCCGCAATGGACTTCCATTATGTGATCTTGGATGCTTTGATACGTGTAAACTTGACACTCTATGTTGTGAATTCTGACGCCTGCTGAGGTCTTCCTTTCAGGCTATCATACCAGACCTATTGCTGAACCATGATTTGTTTCGTGCACTTCGTATAGCTTCTTATGGATTCCTTCTCTATGGGCCAGGCTCATATGCATGGTATCAGTTCCTCGATCAGTCTATGCCCAAGCAAACATTGACAACTCTGTCAACTAAGGTGCAGTTTGCATCCTCCCATGTAACCTAATGTGTTAGACTGTTCTTTCCACGATAATAAATTATCTCTGTTTATGCTGTTGTCATTCCAGGTCGTACTGAACCAGATTGTTCTTGGTCCTTGTGTTATTGCTGTAATTTTTGCCTGGAACAACTTATGGTTAGGGAAATTGTCGGAATTGCCATCTAAATATCAGAACGATGCCCTTCCCACTCTTCTCAATGGTAATTCTGCTTGAACTTATTCTTAGTGTTGTACTTGAACAAAAACAACTGATGTTATGGTATATTCATTTTATTCTGATATTGCAGGGTTTAAATTTTGGATTCCGGTGTCGATTGTTAACTTTGGGTATACTCCCTTATCTTCTAGCTTTACTATTAATACTTAATTCAGCATTTTCTAATAGTAGTCTAGATTCTGTTTAGTTTCTAGTTTAGTTAGTACTTTACTTCATATAAGTGCCTGGTCCTTTACTAATTTTCTATATGTATACCAGGATGATTCCTTTGTCTGCTCGTGTTGCCTTCATGTCCTCTTGTTCCATTTTTTGGAACTTTTATTTGTCAACCACAATGAACAAATGAATTTCTAGTTCTCATCTTCAGGTTAGTTTTTGCTGCAACTCAGATTCTCCAGTGATTAACTTCTCTTATCTAGGCGTAGCTACATTAACTTTTGATAAACTTGGATGATTATAGCTGTAACTTAAGAAGTTATGCAGTTTTGCCTTAAAAGAAAATCTGCACCTGTTGCCATGAACTAAACTTTAGTTGGCACCAGACAGGCAGACACATAGCATTCCACACATTGTTGGTTTCCTTATGTGGCAATTTGACATACTGTTGATAGACTATGTGCCAGCCTCACTGTCATGTTATCTGTTTCCATAGAAATTTTGTGTTGACCTCATGTCCTCTTTTTCCTTTTTTTTTGGAAATTTAAATTGCCCGCATCATTGTTAGTTGTTGCTGCAACTCAGAATCTCTGGTAATTGACTTCTCTTGTCTAGGTATCGATATATTTTAAGTTTTGATTAAGTCAGATGATTTTGGCTGTAACAAAATAAATCATGCATTGTCACCTTAAAAGAACTGCATTTGTTGTCATCAACTAAACTTCTGTTGGGTGCCAGACACAGCGTTTCATACATTGTTGCCTTCTTTTTGTGAAACTTTCTGCCAAACAATCTTCTATACTGTTAAAGGGGATCTGGTAGTGGTTCATCGGCACCTCCTCTCCCTGCGCACCTCACAAACCAGATATATTGGCCTTTTTTCGCAACTAAATCAAGTAACAAATCTTGCTTTCCAAAACGAAAATGATAAGATCCGGTTTAAAAAATTCCGCATATACAAAGAAAAGCTGCATGCATGCTAATTAATGTTAGTTTTAGTTTTCTATTGCTCTCTTATTTTTTTCTTGAACATTATTGTTACCTTCTCGGTTCATGTATACAAAGGAAAGTTGCATGCATGCTCATTAATGTCAGTTTTAGTTTTCTATTACTGTATTATTTTTTGTTTGAAATATTCACATCACGATGTAGGCCATAACAAGCATGGACTAGTTGACTTTTTTTTGAAACTTACAGGCGTTTCAGTTGAGTAAATGGAGGAAAAATGAAAGCTAATAAAATGGTGCAAAATAACGATATTTGTATAACAACCACCCAAGTTATTGTGGGAAAAATCATGGTAATGATCAATCGCGGTATAGAGAGAATATTTTACTGATTTCGTGACGAAGGAAATAGGGAGAAAAACAAGTGGCTTTTTGTGACATGGTCAAACATTACACTTGCTTATTGCCTCGACATAGACATTCATAAAATAGAAAACCAAGTTAAACAATTTAGAATCATTCAACTGTAACAGATAAGGATTTGACATAGCCTGTTTCAGCAAGCACAACAGTTATATGTGGCTCCATAACAAAATATCTGCTCGTCTTATTGTTTAGATTCATCCAACTGCAACAGAGGGGAATCTGAAGGAGTTTGTTTCGTCTCGTATGTGATGGTGACGCGTCGTGGGCAATTCTGGCGGTGGTCTCTTGAGTGGACGGACATTCTTGAGTTGACTGATTACAGTTTTGTTTAAACATGCATGAGCATGCAACCCTAATTTTGCAGGGAAAGTGTTGTAACTTAGAACATTTGTATGAGTTTTACTTGTATGACAAAGACATTGGTGCACGCCTCTGAATACAGTGTTGTAAGTGCAATTTTCCAAGGAAAAATGAATTATGTTTTGGAAACTTACACTTGAAATGTCTAGGATAGCTAGCCCTGTACCTGTACGGAATAATACAACACAACGAGGATCGAAGTAGGCTCCACCATCTTTAATAATAATAAAGTATTTCTTTTGCAATTAATAATATTATCAAGCAAAAGAATTAGTTCACAGCACAGTATGGGATATGCCAACCAAATTTCTATTTATTATTAAGGCCTCTAGTACAGACTTTGTTAGCCTTTCAAAAGAATTACAAAGCATATTTAACAAAAAGGAAATTGCTATGCCATTTCTATCATGCGCCAAACAATATACAGATTGGAGAGAACCTAAAAACTGACGCAGCTACAGCCTACAAGGTACATAGTGAAAGAATTATGGATGCTAAATTAAATGCTTGTACAACTATGACTTCTGGACTTCTAGTTTATCTTGGAGATTTTGTGGAAATGCATCTTCCACACAAAATAAGCCGTGATACAGCTCGTGACCTTCCAGTCCTTACCCTAAGCGACGAGAGCTGTGGAAAAATGACTGTATTAGCATTAACAAAAACACATATCATAGAGAAACATTATAACAAGAACTGGAATTTAAGCAGGGTCACAAACTCTGACGCTAATTGGTCACACGCATAACCAGTGTGCGAACACCATGTTGTGCTCTAGTATCCACACTTCCACAGTGCTAATGCTCACTTGAAAATCTACAGCCATTCCAAATATATGCAAAATCCCACAAGAATGCAAGAGGAAAAATCTATCTGACAAGGTACTAGTTCCTCCTTTTGGCACTATGTGGATGTTACTTTTTGTTTAAATTGTATTAGATTTCGTCATAAAATTATTGTGCTCGTCTCAATAGAAGGTCTATACTCTTCAAGGTATGACCGAAGGAGAGCACCATATCCAGCCAGGCGGCCAGCTCAAAAGAGGCCCATTTATATCTTTTAAGGTTATACACAGATCCATCTATTGCAGAAAGGACTAAGGAATAGTGGCTTGTTTGTATAGTTCCACAAAACTTTTAAATACGGTATTCACTGATAATGAGAGTCAGGAACATTAGTTTACTGCCAAGGTGGATTTACAGGTTGTTAGCGGGGAAAAAAAGATGGTATGTGATTTACTGCGGAGAGTATTTGCAACATTTTAGTCTCATGGCTTCTACTGCACAGGGTGGATCACTGTTTTGGAAGAGCATCAATGGTGCAAATGAATGGTTCTGGTTAAGGGCAAATTCATAATTCTCTCTGGGAGAAGATTAAGTTTTGGCACGACGTTTAGTGGGGTGAACGTTCTCTTCAATTTTGCTTCCCTAACATTTTTATATCTGTGAGCAACAAGGTGCATCTGGAAAACGATTAATTGTATTCAAGACCCATTGGCACTGACTTTTTTAGGTGCCCACCCAGTGGTACTGACTTCAGTGACACGGAATTTCCAACCAAACTCTGAACATGAAAGATTACCTTCCGTCGAGTCTTTGAAGTTCTCCAACAAAGTATACTCCTCGATCTAGGCTCTAATCTCCTGTGCACAAATAATATCACAATTAAATATCGTACTCTGAGTAGTTTAAATCCAAAAGCTGAATGGGAAAAATGAATTTTTAAAAAGTATAAATTTGACAGGCATGTTATGCTGTTAGGAAAATGATTTCTTAATGCTCCTACGAAGTCACAATTTCTGCTGGTAGAGTATTGATTGCTCTTGGTTGCCATGCCTCACAGCCCTTCTGGTTTCTAGTAATCATATCACTACCACTGTGCAAAATCTCAATGAAAAACTCGTTGTATTTTGGCCTAGGCAAAAATGAGAAATGTGTAGATCTAGATTGGTGAACAGTGCATAGTTTCAAAATTTTGCCAGATTTGTCATTTTTGTGTAGCCTAAAATAATAAGAAAATTTGCACACTGATAGATCTCTACATTATCTACACCAAGGGTTTTTGTTCCGAATTTTTGAAACATAAAATGCAGATTTTTTTTTTGAAACATAAAATTGCAGATTTCGACTTTAAAAAAAACGAGCCCAGTGTAGCTCGGGTGCCATTTGCAGTTGTTATACTATTATTGTTGTACTAAAAATTTCCATGCAAGAGCTTGGCGAATCAAAAAAGAAAACATCCTCATTTCATGTTATTGGTTTTTATAACACATGGAGTAAAGTAGTGAAGTGACATGTATTAAATTCTTAGATGCAAAGCTCAAGTGCTACTTCTATATTTTTTAGGCTATTTGACAGGATGAATTGATCATAAGAACATGGTACTCACAAATTCTCTTGTTCCAGCTTTTCTGCAATTGACAAAGCTTTTCGTCTAGACCAGCCTCCTCCTTGAGAACAAGCCTCTGCCTTACCAATAACATGAGCAAGCGATACCTTTCCTTTTACTATGCTGTTCTGTCGACGCTGTTTATTTCCATTTCTTCCTCCTTGATTAATCACTCCCTCTTGGTTTGCTGATGACAAAGCCTCTTCCCATATACTATCCTTTTTTCTTTCATTTATATCAAGAACGCCATTATCTGCTTCAGCATGACGATGCATGTGAGAAGGACCGACTTCAATGATTTCGCCTTCTGTTAATATATGAGGATCAGATTGCATCCATCTGGTCTTAGTAGAGCTAGATCCCTTCACAGGTCTGTCTTTTTTAAGCCTCCTGATGAGATTTTTTTCACCTCCAGAAGAAAGCGGACTATGTTTAGAGAAGGACCTCCTTAGTGTCATGTTGGAGGAGTCATTCTCCGGGTAAGTAAACATAGATGGATCATGACCTTCTCTCACATCGTTTTTTGATTCATATCGGATTTCAAGTATTATAGCAGAATGAAGAACAGACTCAAATGCCTGCAGAATTTGTCCCCTGAAGTTTTCAGCTTTGGACTTATTTACACGTGAGCTGAATATCAGTTGCACTGTCGGTGCTGTAGGAAGGAAAGAAAATGATGTTAAAAAATGATCTGGTAGAAAAACAGGCTAACAACGTATCACAATAAATAGACCAAGACAAATACCATACAAATGGTCCAATTGAGTTGGCCAATTCTATGTCATTATTACTTAACTGTTGTTAAAATCAGTTTAGATTAACATCTTTGTGCAAGGAAATAATAATTCAACATAGCACAACTACAAGTTGGGACTTAGGAGGCAAATGGGTTGGGCCGGGCCGGCCAGGATGACCCATTGGTCCATCCTAGTCATTTGGTTGACATAAATTCATTCATTTGTATACACGGTAGACACCCAATTGGCATGAAAGTGAATCTGTAACTGAATGAGGTGGTCCAATGGGATGACCCACTTCCATCCCTATTTACAAGCTGGTGTGGTAACCAGCTTACCTATCACTTACTATTTCATAGATTGCTACTTCACCATCTAAGCTTTATGGCTTCAAGAAAGTTATAATGTTTACTACAATCATAAGGATTTCATCAACCAGAGAACAAAGTTGTATTTCTTGTTTAGAGAAAATATTATAATTACATAGCCAAGATTCAAGTTACCCTTGAGCACTGTGACTGACTACAACGAAGTGCCAAGAATTACGTGAGGAGCTGATGCTAGTATATAAAAGCAATTGATAGAAATCCTATCATCTAATTATCTTGTCAGCACAAAAGAAAAAATGCCCTCAGGTACAAGCTGCTCAAAAACTTATGGCATGATGTAGATCACCGAAAGAAATAAATGGATGTCATCAGACTTCGAGTCTTACCAGTGCCTAGACGGACGGATCTTAGCTTTCCTTCTTTGGCCATCATTTTTCTCAGTGTATCTGACTGAAGTCTCTCAAGCACAGCTTGCCAGATCATTTCATTTTCAGTTTTGCTATGTTTAGATCGCTCATTTGGTTTCACAACACTGGCTGACAAACCATTGCGATTTGATGTACGTTCAATGGTTCTCTTTTCCCCATAAGAAGTGCTTGCTACATTACCGTTATGCTCAATAGCCGAGTGCCATGCTGCATCCTTATCAGGAAAGGAACCAGGCAATGCACCATGGTTGATACTTGAGCTTGTTGATGAACTTGGCAGCATATACTGCTTATCAGGAGCAAGCTGAAGCAGAGCAGCCGTAAGCCATGTTGCCTTGTCATTAGAAACCCTCAACTGTTTTTCAGCTTCCGATAGTGTTTTCAAGGCCTGACGTAGCTTTTCCATATCGTTTTTTGACACTGAAATTAGTAATACCAGAACAGTACATTATGTGGCCGCAAAATATATATTGTAAGTGAACAGAGTGGAAAAGCAGGCCAACCAGATGAGTTACTTCATACTCTTAGCAGAGATAGACAGGATAAAATATAGTGTGTATTTAATTTGAACTATCCATGGTTGAAAAACTAGTTACTTACAAGTTGGACGTTTGAAGAACTTTCTTCGTGGTCTTTCTCTTGCGAATGTGTAGGAACCAGCCAGGATGTCAGTAATTATTGTGGCGAGCTGAGACATCAGAGCTAAAGGATCAACTCCAGTTTCTGTAATGTCCCGTAATGTCTTCACTGTGTTCACAGTATCAGCAGATAGTGCCAAATCAAGCAGATCAACCAGCTTATCATCAGACACCAAACCAACCTGCAACATAAACAAGCAGCTAAGTTGGATTGTTGTCACAAACAAGAATTGCAAAAAGGAGCATGGACTGAAAAGTAAAATTACACTTTTGACAGGGGCTTTAAATGAATGACTTCCTTAAAACTGAAATAAACTTGAAACCACATTTCAGCAAATAATCGAGAAAATTAACAGATTCCTATCAAAGAGGTACTCCCAGTGTTTATAAAAAGAAGGCGTATAAATTTTGTCCAAAGTCAAACAATGTAAAGTTTGACCAGGTTCACAGAAAAAACTGTCAACCACTATAATAATATAGATATAATATGAAAATATATTTCATGATGTATCTATTGATATTTGACTTGTTATTGTAGATGTTAATACTTTTTTCTATAAACTTGTACATTTAGTGCCTGTGCTGATTGTTCCAATTATGTGATATTTCTGTTGTATTTTTTTGAGGATATGGGTCAGCTGAAGTTACCACACTATGCCAAATGAACTTCTTGAGAGATTACAGGATTAAGCAAAACTAGCAATGCCCTAACAAATTCATTACTTCTACTCGATACCTTCTATTCAAACCAGAAGGAAGCTGGGCACTGAATCTACGGTATATAGATTAATTAAAAAAATAAAAACGTGGATACGATACTGATGATTGGAGATATCTTACCAGTTCTTGGACAAGAGACAGAGAAATCCTCTGCCCCAGCAAACTCATATGATCAAGAGTCATCTCCGCATCTCTCAATGATCCATCTGAACGGGATGCGATTAGCCTCATTGCATCCCTATCAACATCTAAGCTTTCACTAGTGGAAATCCACTGCAACGTGTTGACGATGTCACACTCCTTCAACTTGGGGAAAAAGAACTTCTGACATCTCGACAAGATGATATGAGGAAGGTCGAGGTCAGGACCGACAAGGATAAACACCACACGGCGAGGTGCACGGTCAATCACTTTCGAGATGATGCTCCAAGTGTCGGCTGGCAGTGTGTCGCAATCATCAAAGATAAACACCCTATAGTGTGATGGCGCCGGTGAAAGCATGACATTGTCGAGGACATCCACAATCCCGTCCATGTCAATGTTGCCTACGGGCCCAATCTCCATGACGCTCCTGCTCTTGCCAACATTGTGCGCGACGCAGGAAGCGCACGAGTCGCAGGGCCGCGGGTGCTCGGCGGAGTGGCAGTTGAGCGCCTTGGCGAAGACGCGCGCGCAGGACGTCTTCCCTGTCCCGTGCGGCCCGTAGAAGACGTAGACCAGGCCGACCTTCCGCCTCAGCACGGCGTTGGATAGCGCCTGCACCACCAAGCTCTGCCCGACCACGTCCTTGAACGTCCTCGGCGCGAACTTCTGCGTCAGGCTCCGGTGCCGGCCGCGGCTCGGCTGAGAAGACCGCGCCTCTGACAACAAGAGGTCGGAATCCATCTCGCTGCTCTGGTTGGAGAATATCCCGAGCTCCCCGGAGTAGCTGCCGCCAATGCCATTCCGCGCGCCGGAGGTGGCCGCCTCGACGAGCAGAGGCAACGCGTCGGAGTCGGAGCTAGTCGAGGAGGCCAGCCTCTCGGACTTAACCGGGAAAAGGGAATGCGCCCCGCCGCTAAAGTGGTGCGCGCGGGAGGCTGCCGCTTCAGATTCGCGCCCCGCGGCAGACTTGGGGTCGGAGAGGCCGCAGGAGAGGCTCCGGCCGGCCAAGTCGAGGATGGACTTGCCCCGGTGGTGGAGGCGCGACCAGTTCCACGGGATGCCGCAGACGTTGCGCGAGTCCTCTGCCTGCGACACGCCGTCGCGGAAGAGGTACTTGGTGTTGTTGCCGCAGACGGCCTCCTGAGAGCTGGAGTTGACGGAGGGCGCGCGATCTGGGGCCGGCCTACTGGTGGTGGTGGCGCGGCGGCCGGTCCCGCGCTTGAAGCGGCGGCGGGGACGCCTGGCGGGCTTGGGGTGGGGGTTCTCGGAGAGCTGGTCGAGGAGCGTCTTGAGCGCCGTGGCGCTGCGGCGGGACTTGATGGCGGGGAGGTCGGCGTCGTCGTCGGTGTAGGGGTCTGGGTCGGCGGCCACCTTGGAGGAGGACTCGACGGAGCGGCGCGTGGACGGGTCCCGCAGCGGGCGCGAGCGCTGGAGGGCGAGGAGGTCGCGCATCAGCGCCGCGGAGGTGGCGGAGGTGGGGCTCCGCGGCCTCCGCCCCGACGAGGACGCGGCGGCGCCGTGCGCGTGGGCGTGGTGGTGGCGCAGGTGGATGCAGTTGGTGAGGTGCGCGTGGCCGCGGAGGTGCCCGCCGGCCGCCGTTGCGGCTGCCGTGGTGGCGCGGTCCGGCGCTGGCATTGCGGCACGTACGGTACGGTACGGGCGCGGCGCTGGGATTGAGGTGCGCTGAATCCGTCGCGGCGCTAGGCCATCTGGACTCTGGGCGTCGGCGTGTGTGTGCGCGACTGACTGGGAGTGATAATGGCGGTGTGCCAGTGTATGGTTCGGAGATTTGGACTTTTCGGTTGGAGGCTGCAGGATTTCACGGGAAGGAGAGGGAGAACAGCCAGCGAGGGAGTGGGTGGAGAGATGGCTTCGTCTCGTGCCGGGTGTGGCAACTCGCGCTACTTTCGGGGCTCGCGCCCGCGTCGCCGGGGCAGCAGAAGAGAGGAGCACGGCCACTGCACGAGATCTCCACGGTGCCGTGGGATACGGCTCGGCGGCCCTTGGGGCGTGGTCTTTGGGAATTGGGATGGCAGTACCCATGCCACCGTTTGGCAGAAGCGGTTTTGGGTGGGTGCGTTCCTTCCACAGTCGCACACTCGCACTTGAGACTTGACACAGCCTGATGATAAGATGCTACAGAAACCGTTCTCCAGTGTGATTAGCTGCCTATCTAAGAGCAAGTTTAATAGTAGAGCCAACAGCTGGCTATATGAAACTGTCAGAGTATCTTCATTCGCGGCACCTAAATGGCCGCCCGAACGCCTTCCGGACAGGCTGTTTGGGGGCCGTTCGGACTAGTCGCTGGTTTTGGGTGTCGTCGCTCCCACTCGCGACGCCCAAACCGGACTTCCAGATTGGGTTTTTTAGTTAAATTCAAATATTTTGTTAAGTAAAAATCAAACATACATAAATATTTTATAGTTCAAACACATAAAATAAAGCTCCACATTAGCTAAAAACAAAATTATGGCTCAAACATCTTGCTCTTCCGGGTTAGCCGCTGCCATGCCCCGTCGCGCCTAAATGCTTCACTAGATCAGTTTAGAGTGCATGATGAGTATTTTCATCGCGAATCTCCATATGCATTGAGAGAAAATCAGCGAAATATGCCGGCACGTCGTGATCAACATCTGCGAGAGGATCATGAAAGTAAAATGGCATATGATCACCGGATTAGCGTGCTCGATCATGTTGTGCAGGATCACACACGCATTCATCACCTCCCACATCTGTTCATTCGACCATGTCAGAGCAGGGTACCGAACGATAGCAAACCTTTGCTACAGCACTCCAAATGCCCGCTCGACATCCTTCCTGACACTCTCTTGTTTACCGGCAAAATGACAAGCTTTGTTGCTGCGAGGGTTGGGGATGCTCTTCACAAATGTTGCCCACCTTGGATAGATGCCATCGGCTAGATAGTACCCTTTGTTGTACTGGTGGCCATTGATCTCATAGTTGACAGGTGGGACATGGCCTTCAACGAGCTTCGCGAACACAGGAGAGCGTTGCAACACATTGATGTCATTGTGTGATCCTGGCATCCTGCCATGCCGAATAATGTGTGCCAAATCCATAGTTCATGATCGGCCACAGCTTCAACTACCACACTGCAATATCCTTTGTGTCCTCCTTTGTACAATCTTTGTCAACCAAATGGACAGTTCTTTCAGTTCCAATGCATGCAGTCTATGCTTCCAAGCATCTCAGGAAATACTCTTGCTGCATTCTCTTCCATGATCCGAGTTGTTTCTTCTTCATTTAGTCCTCTAAAATAGTGCGGGCCAAACACAGCAACCACCGCCCTACAGAAACTGTACATCGACTTGATAGTTGTGGACTCTAACATTCGTAGGTAGTCATCTACAGCATCTGCAGATGCTCCATATGCAAGCATTCTCATGGCAGCAGTGCACTTCTGGATGGATGAGAAACCAATCATTCCCACGGCGTCCTTCTTCAACTTGAACCATGGATCTTACTCCCTCACAGCATGCACGATGTCATTGAACAATCCACGGTTCATCCGAAAGCGTCGACAAAAATCCTTGGCGGTGGCAACTGGAGCATCGGCAAAGTAATCGGAGACTAGCATGCAATGGCCTTCCATTCTCTGTCTTGGCTTGGTCTTCTTCCTTCTGTACGATGAGCCTCCTCGTTTTGGTGCGGCAGCGGCGCCCTCGTCGGCTTGAAGTTGTAGAAGACATGCGAGGATCGCTAAATTCTCATCTTCCTCCTTGGCGATGGCGGCTTCTTCTTCCAACAACATCGCGGCCATCAACTTGTCGTCGCTATCCATCTGCAATGCAAAGGGGATCGATCAATGGCCCGATCGCCGGCCTAGCATCAATTCTGTCGAAAACCAGGCGTACCAATAATTCCGTCGAACACCTTGAAGGCAGGGCGGGTCGCGGGAGGTCTCCGGTGTCGGCGGGAGTCGTCGATAGCCGACGGGCCAGAAGCCGAAGGCGCGGCGAACTGCGAGGGGGGAGAGGTAGCCAAAGGCGGCGCCGTCATCGAATCGGGGGAAGATGGAGCCAGTGGCGACATTCCAGTTCGTGGCGACGAGGAAAGTCGGCAAGAATAAATCAGGCGAGAAAACGACGAGACATATAGTCTGTGTCTCAATGACAGGCGTGGCCCGCGCGTCGGAGGCCTACGTGGCGACGCGCTCCGTTGCGTCCGGGGCCGCCCGAGGACTCCCCAAGATGAGGGCGTGGGGTGGGCGTGCCCGGCAGAAAAATGGGCCGCGCCGGACCAAAATCGCGTTTGGGCGCCGCGAGTGGGAGCCAAAGTCTGTCCGGCACGCCCCAAAGGCATTTGGGTGGCCGTTTGGGCGCCCCGAGAGGAGATGCTCTCGGAGGTCTAGAAACAATAGAGTTAACAAGAATTTTCATCAAAAGTGGACTCTAATGCAAGAGTCAGCCTCTACGCATGCTCATACAATAGAGTTGGCTATTAGGTTAGTGTTTCCCTTACTTTGTGTCTTTATCTCTCATCGCATTTTTTTTTGCCTAGGAGCACGTGTAGACGCTAGCTCTTGCATTAGAGCACACTGCCCACTCCATCACTTTTTCCTTGTCTCTCTCCTCCACATAGACAAAAGTGCCATGTAGGCGGGCTATAAGCCCACTATTGTACTTGCTCTAAGAGCATCTCCAACAGAGTCACTTAATAAGCCGCGCGCAGAAAAAACCGTCAATATAGCGCGCGCGGCCGAAAGCAGCGCTCCAGCAGCCGCGCTATAACCCCGCGCGCGCTAAAAAGGGGGCAGTGCGCTGGTGGAAGCGGAATCGAAAGCTGCGCATTTCGTGCGCCCGCTCCAGCGCGCGGGACGAAGGAAACTTGCGCGGGAATTGACCAACCGCAAGATATGAATCCTCCGGACGCTCGCGCCGTCGCCCGCACCTCTCCCCCATCTCCTCCGGCGACCCAGGGCGCTCGAATACCTGCCGTCGGCGCTTCCTCCTCTCCTCCCCAACGCGCCGCCGCTTTCTATGGACGCGCGCGGGTCGCCGTGGCGGTGAATTTGGCCCCGCCGTCACCGACGCCGCCAGCGCTTCCGCCGCTTCTCCCCAGCACGCCGTTGCTTCTTGCTCCACCTCCGTCCTCGCCGCCGCCCCTCCAGCGCGCAGTTCCTCCGACGAACTGCGCCCGGCGGCCGTTTGCACCTCCGCGCGCACTAGGTTTGCCTCTAAACTTTGTAGATGAATTTGGTGCATTTAGCTTGTAGTTTTAAATTAGTTTAAATTAATGTTTGTAGATGAGTTCGTCGTATGATTCTTCGATGAAGAATTTGATCTTCAAGAGGAGGAGAACGTCGCAAATTTATCCTAGCTATCCATGCCCAAAAAAAGCAGAAGCATAGTGGTTCAGTTTTCGGTCGTCAGAAATTGTGGAGTGAAAGGATCGGTGCTCACGACAGATTGATGAGGAACTATTTTGTGGACAATCCCACATACCCCGAGTCCTATTTCCGGCGTCGTTTTAGGATGAGCATCGAGTTGTTCAAGCACATTGTGGAGGAACTGGCGAGCCATGATCGGTTTTTTCAGCAAAGGAGGAATGCTGCCGGATAACTCGGGCATAGCGCCTATCAAAAGGTGACCGCCGCTTTGCATATGTTGGCATGCGGCATTCCGACGGATCTAGTTGATGACCACTTGGCAATGGGCGAGAGTCAAGCCATCATGTGTGTCAAGCGCTTTGTAGTAGGAATTGTGCAAGTGTTTGGTCCGGAATATTTGAGAGCTCCCAATGCTGCAGACACGGCTAGGCTTTTGGAGTTCAACGCCGCTCGGGGGTTCCCAGGTATGCTTGGCTCTATTGATTGCACGCATTGGAGTTGGAAGAACTGTCTGCGGCATGGCATGGACAATTCCAAGACCACAAAAAGGATTCCACTATAATCCTTGAAGCGGTGGCCGGTCATGAGACTGTGATTTGGCAAGCTTTTTTCGGAATGCCCGGATCTTGCAATGACATCAATGTTCTTCAAAGGTCACCACTCATGAATAGGAATGCAAAAGGTGAAACTCCACCGGTGGAGTTTGTAGTAAACGGCCATACATACAACTATGACTACTATCTTGCGGATGACATCTACCCAAGGTGGCAAACATTTGTTAAACCGGTTCACAAATCACAAGGTAAGAAAATGCTTGATTTCTACAATGCTCAAGCGGCGGTTAGGAAAGATGTGGAGAGAGTATTAGAGATTTTGCAAGCTCAATTTGCTATTGTGAGAGGACCGGCTAGATTTTGGGATCAAGACATGCTTTGGTACATCATGATCGCTTGTGTGATCATGCATAACATGATCATCGAGAATGAGCGCGGACAAGATTTAGACTATACTCACTATGAGTTGATGGGACATCCCGTGCATGTGTGGAGGAGGGCTGAGAGGGTGGCCTAGTTTGTTACATCTTATGATGCCTGACGTAACGAAACACATGATGAGCTTCAAAAGGATCTAATCGAGGAGTGGTGGACATGAAATGGGCAACAATGAGTTGAAGTTGTATGTTTGTTGTATTGTTGATGAACTATTTATTCTATTGTTGATGAACTACTTGTTGTATTGAAGAAAAAACTATTTGTTTGTGTTGTAATAATAATTAAACTATTTATTGTTAATTTTATTTTGTGTATATTTGATCTTCTTGGTTGTTATATGTTTGAGTGCAAATATTGTTTGTGATGAGGGCGCGCGCTCGAGTTTAGCGCCTCTGCTAGAGCGTTACTTGCGGCACGCAAAATATCATGATTCTGCTAAAGCAAAACACCCTCCCAACGCGATAAAACGCTTTTGGTGTTGCAAAAAAAAGTTTAGCGCGACCGACGCGTAGCGCCTTTGTTGGAGATGCTGTAAGCTGCTGCTGCGGATATTGAGAGGACAGTCAGGTGTTGCATTTCGCGTGAACACGAAGCAGCCGTCGACCCGTCGTACCCATAACAATCTCGAGAGGTGCATTGTTTTTCTTTTACCGGCGATGGCCAGTAGACGGGTGAAGCTGGGACCTGGCCACCTGAGAGAAGCGCCGGTGTGTTGTAGGGCCAAGGACAGTGATCACGCTGGGGTGTGGACCCAGTCCATAATGTCGATCGCAATTATTCGATTCGAACGAGGCGGAAGGAAGGAGAAGCCGAGCGGCAGCAGGACCTTGGAATAGCACCGCACGTGGCTGGCTGATCACAAAACAGAATGGGCTACTCCCTCCTTTCGTAATAAAAAAAAGCCTACACGTTTTCTAAAATTCAATTTAGACCAAAAAAATTCTAATAATACATGGTTGATATTGTATGAAATTCATATCGTTAGAGTCATATTCGACATGAATTCAAATGTATAATGTTCATGAAAAATAACATTTTAATGATGAAATATTTGATCAAAGTAAACGTGCGTGCCTTCCTAATTTTAAGAAAAGGAGGAAGCAATAGGAAGAGCTGCCGCGAGGGAGGAAATGCCCGGCCGGCTTCTTCCCATTGGAATGGATGGGAGGACCTCGGGATTATTTCATGGAAAATGGTCATGTTCGCCTCGTCGATCAAGTGTGATAGGTTATAGCAACTAAAGTTCACACGGATTTAGCTAATGAATTTGCTTCACCAATACTAAGGGCCACATTAATTTTTTAAAGTAACACACAACTTGTAAATTGCTTGTAACAATTTATATTTGAAAATATGGGGGAATCTAAATCTGGGCATGGGTAGCCCAGCCGAGATCAGGCTTCACTTTTGCACTCAAAGCCTGGCCGGAAACACAAAAAGCTCGGAAATCTGTGATTTTTTACATTTTACAAAAAAAAAGTACTAATATGCTCCGAGAGATATATTTAATATGTTCTAAAAAAATAGGCATTGGTCTCTCTTACAACCTCCTATGTTTTTGTTTTGTTAAACATCGAATACTGACTGCATCTACATGACTATAATTGTTGTCTGGTGAAAGAGTTTTCACAATGTTTTGTAGAATGGGCTTTAACAAGCTCGGTCCGAGGTTTGCCCAGATCTAGTGAAGTATGGTCAAACTGGGTATTGTTTGGTTCTTCAAGGTACTCCTCTTATTATACTTTTTGGACGAAATATTCGTTCACAACCTCGTTTTCGAAACTGTCTAAGCATTCAAAAATAAACCAACATAAGCCAACAATTCACGAAATTTTATCTACTTGTCTAACCATCATTATACCGGTGTCATTTGAAAGATAATTTAATTGTTGACCCATAGAAAAAAAGAATCATATCATTTGGATTTAGATTTCTAAATCAAAAGATTTAAGAGTTCGAAATTTTATATTTCATAGCTTCCCGGCATGGGCGCTATCCTCAAGAGTATAACGCTCTAGCCCACAACGCTACCCTCTTTGACTTTGGATTTTCACGGGCTGACTGATCTCCGAAGGTTCTTTGTAGTGGCCTCTGTGTTGTCACGTTGGTAGGGGTATAACGCCACAGTACAGGGTTCTACCATGTGGAGGGTAGCGTCCCCGAGCATGCGCTACGGAATTAGGTTAGAGCATCTCCACCGGCACGCCCAACTCCACTCCCAATAGGCCTATTGGGCGCGGCGGCTCTCCCCCGGCGGCGCGCCCAATGGGAAAATGTTGCCGGCACGTCCCAATAGAACGTCCGGCAACTCCGCTTCGCGCCCAGGTTCTAGGGATGCAAGCGGACATGCCGGCAACCGCGGCAACGCGAGCCATGTCAGATCTTGACGCACGAGACCGTCTCGTCAGTGAGATACGGACGGTCAGTGCAATTAACTGTGCCGCTGAGCGGTTTTCTGACGCGTCGCACGCGTCACCTCGTCTTCCCGATGCGCGTCGCCGGAGTTACGATGCCTCGGGAACCGACACCGGAGTAATGGAGAGCGTTCCCGCACTTCGTGCCCCTATAAAGAACGCGCGGCGCGGCCCCGCGGCACAGATCCTCTTCTCTCCATTCCCTTCTCCACAGTCAACCGGTGGCGGCGACGATCGATGGCGCACAACGAGCATGCGGGAGGCAGCGCGGCCAAGACCTGCCTCGGGAAGGACGAGGCTGCCTTCTTCTACGCAAGCGCATTCTCGTGCCGCCGGGGATGCGCCTCCCTAGCGGCGGTGGCTGGACCGTCTCGGCGATGGGGTACGTCGTCCCTCCCTTGCCGGAGGTGGACCGACTCAGACCCGGAGTACGTCGCGAACAACCCCAACTGGGCGGTGAAGTTCGCGGCGCAGCGGCAGAACGTCGTTGACGACCACGGCGGCGGGGTGCGGCCGGCTAATACAATGCCGAGGTGCGCCGCAAGTGGTGGGCGGGTCGGAACTTCCACCAGGTGATGCGCGAGCTCGGCTACGTCGGGCCGACAGACGCCTCCCGCGACCTGTGGCCGATGCCGACGGCGAGCTCCTCCTCCGCAGCTCCTCCTCGAAGGCGCGGTCGGCGGCGCCGTGCTTCGGAAAGGTGAAGTCCGAGCCGGCGCCGATCAAGGCTTACGAGCGGCGCTTCGTCAAGGTCAAGTCGGAGTCGGCGCCGCGCAGGGGCGGCATCACCATCCGCGACTACGGGCCGCCACCGCCGCCCGTGAAGGTTGATGGCGTGAATCACATGCTCGTTGGGAGACCCCAAGAGGAAGGTATGATGCAGTTCAGCAGCAAGTTTTCCCTCAGAAAGAAACCAAGGTTATCGAACCAGTAGAAGCAGCAACTCTTCAGAAGTTGTTGGCGGCGCCATATTCGATCACCAACGTGGAATCTGCACACAACACAATCAAACTACTTTGCCCCAACGAAACAGTGAGGTTGTCAATCTCACGGCTTGCTGAAAACAAAGGATTAAACGTATGGTGTGGAAAATGAGTATTAAATTGCAGAGAATGAAAAAGGAACAGTTTGCAGTTTGTGGTTGTTTAATCAGTGTAAAAGAATGGACCGGGGTCCACAGTTCACTAGTGGTGTCTCTCCATAAAAGATAACTAACATGTTGGGTGAACAAATTACAGCTGGGCAATTGACGAATAGTGAGCGCATGACAATGCATATACATGACATGTTGACTACTATGATATTTAATTGGGCATTACGATAATACATAGACCGTTATCCAACAGCATCTATGACTAATAATCCACCGCCGGGTTGTCATCCGAGTCCCCCGTTGGTATTAAGTTGCAAGCAACGGATAATTGCATTAAGTAAAGTGCGTAATGTAAACAAACACATATGCCCGTGGACATAGCATCGTTAGGTTATCCCTAGTGGCAACAGCACATCCACAACCTTAGAACTTTCTGTCACTGTCCCAGGTTAAACGGAGCATGAACCCACTATCTAGCATAAATACTCTCTCTTGGAGTTACAAGCATCTACTTGGCCAAAGCATCTACGAGTAACGGAAAGCATGCAAGATCTTAAATAACATATAAGATAGATTGATAATCAACTTGACATAGTATTCAATATTCATCGGATCCCAGCAAACACAACATGTAGCATTACAATAATATGATCTTGATCATGTAGGGCAGCTCACAAGATCTAAACATGATGGCACAAAGTGGAGAGACAACCATCTAGCTACTGCTATGGACCCGTAGTCCAAGGATGAACTACTCACGCATCACTCCGGAGGCAGGCATGGCGATGTAGAAGCCTCCGGTGACGATTCCCCTCTCCGGCAGGGTGCCGGGAAGAGGTTCTGAACCCTCCCGAGCTAGGGTTGACGGCGGCGGCGTCTCTGGAACTTTTCGTGGATATTTGCTCAGGTACTTAGGGTTTTCGCGTCGGGGGGAATAAGTAGGCGAAAGGGCGGCGGCTGGAGACCCCCGAGGGGCCCACACCACCCTAGGGCGCGGCAGAGGGGGGCCCGCGCCCTAGGTGCGTGTGGGGCCCTCCTGGCTCCTCTCCGTTGCTCCTTCGGTCCGTCAGGTGTGTTCTGGTAAAATAGGGACCCCCGTGTAGTTTCGTCCAATTCCGAGAATATTTCCAGACTAGCTTTTCTGGAATACAAAAACAGCAGAAAACAGGAACTGGCACTTCGGCATCTTGTTAATAGGTTAGTCCCAAAAAATGTATAAAAGTGATATAAAGTAGATGCAAAACATGTAGCAATTGGTATAAAACAAGCATGGAACATCAAAAATTATAGATACGTTTGAGACGTATCAGCATCCCCAAGCTTAGTTCCTACTCGTCCTCGAGTAGGTAAACGATAAAAACAAAATAATTTTTGAGGTGACATGCTACTCCCGCGACATGTAAATGAATGAAGTGATCCAAGTCAATGGTCTATAATTTGCTACCAAATAGATAATGAGTAAACAATGAATCACACAAGCTAAACGTTTTCATGAATAGTACTTTCGAGACAAGCATCAAACAGTTTTGCATAAGTGTTAACTCATAAAGCAATAGTTTCTAATAAAAGGTATTTAATCAACACAAAGGAAGAATTAGTTTCAGCATTTGCTTCAACTTTCAACATATTTATCTCATGGATATTGTCAACACAAAGTAGTATAACAAGTCCAATACATTGCATATAACGCATGTTGTAACAAAGTTGACACTAGTGTTTGCTTGTGGAAGACAGAAAGAATAGGAAAACTGACTCAACATAAAAGTAAAAGAAAGGCCCTTCGCAGAGGGAAGCAGGGATTAAATCATGTGCTAGAGCTTTTAGGTTTTTGAAAGCATATAGAGATTGCATAAAATATTTGATACTCCTCCCAACCTTGCTAACACAAGCCATGGCTAACCGAATCCTCGGGTGCCTTCCATCAATCACATACCATGGAGGAGTATCTATTTTTGAGAGGTGTTTGTTAATTGTCAACGAATGGTAGCGGGTGAGAACAGTATTCTACCTGTCAAACGGACTTTTAAGAGCGGCTCCCATGAAGGACGTTATTTCTACCAGCAAGGCAGATCATCCCTCTTTCTCTTTGGTTTACACACATTCAGGTATTTCACTGTTTGTCATTGCTTACTGATGAATCAGGGCAAAAGTGTGAAGAGAATTAATTGGTTAAAGTTGTAATTAATTGGGACTGGGCACCCCGTTGCCAGCTCTTTTTGCAAGTTATTGGATAAGCGGATGTATATGCCACTAGTCCAGGTGTAAAAGTCCATTCAACAAATAGAATAAAGAATAACCACACTAATTCCTCATGAGCTAGTAAACATTGACACAAAAAGGGAATAATAACATTTTGAATAATTTAAAGGTAGCACATGAAAAATTTACTTGGAGTGGCAAGGAAATACCACATATAGGTAGTTATGGTGGACACAAATGGCATGGATTTTGGCTCAAGGATTTGGATGCACGAGAAGCATTCCCTCTCAGTACAGAGTTTAGGCTAGCAAGGTTATGTAAGCAAACAAGAATATCAACCCGTACACCAAGTTTTATATGACAAACATATTGCAAACGTTATAAGACTTCATACCGTCTTCCTTGTTAACCAAACCCTGTTATTAGAAAATATCTAGACCTTAGAGATACCACCGATGCAAACCAAATTTTCAACAAGCTTTACGGTAGTTCTTCACTAATAGGCTTAACTCATGTGATGCACAATTTAATCATGATCTACTTGTTAACTCAAAACAATTGACAAGCATCAAGTTATCCAAATTAGTGATCTACAAGATTAAGCAAGTTTTTCCTTATACCAATTACCACATGCAACATTTTCTGAACCAACCAAACACCAATCAATTTATTTAATCAACTCTCCAAACAAATATAAGTGAAGCAAGAGAGTACTTTCTACAAAAGAAAGCTAATAGCTCTGACAAGAGATACATGAAAACAAGAGCTAAAAGCTGAACAGCGCTAGATATGAATACTCAACAAATATAAGTGAAGAATAGGAGTATTCTCATGAAAAAGCGGAGCGTGTCTCTCTCCCAATCAAGAATGCTAGGGTCCAGTCAAGCTTTATTGAAAATAAAAGTGCAATACTGAAAATAAAAGCACACAGACGCTCCAAGAAAAGCACATATGATGTGAAAGAATTAAAATATAGTTTCACTAGAGATGACCTGATAATTTTGACGATGAAGAAGGGGATGCCTTGGGCATCCCCAAGCTTAGACGCTTGAGTCTTCTTGAAATATGCTGGGGAGATCCATGGGAGCCTCCCCAAGCTTAAGCTCTTCACTCTTCTTGATCCTATTATATCATCCTTCTCTCTTGACCCTTGAAAACTTCCGTCACACCAAACTCAAAGTAGATCTCATTAGAGGGTTAGTGCATAATCAAAAATTCACATGTTCTATAAAGACGCAATATGATTTGTTACTTTAAACATTAGCTACAGCCACTGATGTTATGTGAAGCTCTTCCACCCAAAAAAGAATTTCACTCAACACTAGTAAAAGAGAGAATGCAAAATAAAAAGGCATAATCTGTCTAAAACAGAACAGTCCGCAAAGACGAATTTTTTCGAGGCACTTACGACGCTCAGATCGAGAAACTTGAACTAATGAAAGATTCAGACATTCATAAAGATTACGCACAAAAAATTTCAGATTTAATTAACAATCTGGTGATTTTAGGAATTTCGTACAGTGAACAGCAAAAATCTGTTTCTGCGCAGCAATCAAAATTAAGCATCGTCTTAACATTAGAGGCTACTCTTGGCACAACAATGCGAGAAAATAAAGATACAAAGGAGTTGCTACAGAAGTAAACACTCCTTGACTCAATAAAAGAAAAATTGCAGAAGTAAAAATAATGGGTTGCCTCCCATAAGCGCTTTTCTTTAACGCCTTTTAGCTAGGCACAAAGCATGCATCAAGTATTACCAAGTGAAGAAGCATCAAAAGAGAGGTCGGAAGTTTTCTCAACAATGCATTTTATCTTATCTATGTAGGTTTCGGAATTCCCTTTCTCAATACCTCTAGGCTCATCATATTCATCAAATGGGTTCTCAGGAACAATCCAATCAAAATTCTTTTCTAGTGCCTCCTGCATTCCTATAAGCTTAAAAGGTATTGGTATTTTAACTTCCCCCTCACAATTAGTTTCTTTAGTGTACTTAAGCCTCTCTTTTTCAAGTTTTTCAAGTGTATTAACAACGTCAATACAATACCCAAGCATCTTGTATTTAATAAAAACTTTTCTAGCTTCCCTAGCAACATCACCAAATTCCTTAAGTAGGGTTTCTAAAACAAAATCTTTCTTTTCACCATCCTCCGTATCATGAAGTTTTAGAAACATGTGCTGCATTATGGGACTAAGATTGACAAACCGAGCTTCCAACATGTGAACTAGATGTTGGAGATATGCCCTAGAGGCAAATAAATAATAAGATTTATTGCATTATCTCTTTAAGTTTATAAATAGTTTTTACCATGCTATAACTGTATTAATCGGAATTGTTAATACACGTGTGGTATGTAAACAAACCAGAGTCCCTAGTTAAGCCTCTAGATAAACTAGTCCATCAGTCAATGGATGATCGTGATTTCCCGATCATATTGCATTAACAGTTGATGGTGGAGTCATTTTATTGGGAGAATAATTTGATGGACATTACCCAAAGTATTGCAGTTAGGATCGTATCAGATAGTTCAACACTGCAATAGGATTATAACGTGGTAGCTTATTCCTTAGACCGTGAGATTACATCAAGTCGCTGCTTCTGAAAGATACGGCTGATCGCATCAAACGTCATGCCTCATAAGCTGACAATAAAGGTGACACTTTCGGGTATTGGAAGGAAGTAGTCGGGGCGAGTGATCAAGAGCGGGATTTGTTCATCCGTGTGATGGATTGATATGCTGGGCCCACTCGGTGAGATTATATCTGTAAAGCTGCGCAGCGTATGACTAGGTCATTGAGATATAATTTCATGGGAACGAGTAAAGCAACCTTGTCGGTAACGAGATAAAACACAACATCGGATGTTGACGATCGTATCTCGGACAAGGAAGTATCAACGAACAAAGGGAATGACCATATCATGTTAACGGTTCAAAGATGATTCAAGGATGATTTATTCTAGAATGCACGGGGCCGTCATAGTCATCCAGGGCTCCCTGACGGTCATTGGCGGAGGGTCTCGACCATGTCCGGAGTATTCTCGAACCGAGGGTAACACACTTAAGGTCTTGACGACGCTAGGAGAACGTTTTGGAAACATCGGAGTGGCTTAGGTATAGAGATAGGAGGTTTCGGAAAGGTTCCGGCAAGAACGGAAGAGTTCCGGGGAAGACCGGAAGAGTTCCGGGGAGACCGAAGTGAGTTCGGAATGATCCGGAAATTGTTTCGGAGTCATGGGAGATTAAATAGTATGTAAATATATTAATTATGGAATTATATATATTTTATTAATTTAATATTAAAGAAAAGGAGAAAAAAGGGGCTGCCACCTTAATGGGCCATAGGGCCCAAGAGGGGAAGTTCCCCCCCATGTGAGGGGTGCGGCTGGGCCCTTGGGGCCCATGCGCCACCATGGGGTGCGGCTGGCCCAAGGGGCAGCCGCACCACCCCCTCTCCCTTTAGTCCCACATGGATAGTTGAGGAGAGGTGCACACCCTTTTCCTCAATAAATAGGGACCCGGATTAATTGGAAAAATACACAGAAAATTCAGGAATTAATTCCGGTTGGCCCAGGCTTCTCCCTAGTCCAATTCCTCCCTCCCCATCTCTCGACGTGCGCGGTCCCAAGTCTGGACAGCGTATACGGGAGACCTATAAACCGCAGCGCACCGTTGTGCTGCGGGTTTCCACCCAAAGTTCTCGCTTCCGCTATTCCGGCTGGATCGGGGAGCACGGAGGTCATCGTCAAGGTCCGTACGTGTGCGAGTACTCGGAGGTGCTGCTCTCTCACGAGTTCGGCACTAGGAGCTTCTTCATCGCCGCGTCTCCTTCTTCTTCGTCGCGCCAAGTTCTCCGCGACCTTGAGGTCGGCTACGTACGTCTTCATCGGCAACGCTTGTGCGGGAGCGTAATTCCCGCTATCGGTCTACAAGGGTATGTTTCCGATGACTTCTCCGTTACCGCATTACTAGATAGATAGATCCTGGCTAGTTTCGGTGTTGCGATAGTTAGAAAAATTATTGTTTTCTGCTACGAACCCCATCAGTGGTATCAGAGCCGATCTATGCGTAGTATTGCTGGTACGGTTAGAACACATGTTGAATGTGGGCATCGATTCTATAATTGTTACCCTCTCGCGTGCACTTGCTAATGTTGTTGGCATTGAGTTGATGAAGCGGCCCGGACCGACCTTACGCGTACGCTTACGCGAGACTGGTTCCGCAACTAACATATGGCTTGTACCATATATGCGGCTAGCGGGTGTCTGTCTCTCTCTCTTTAGACGGCATGGCATTTTCAATGGAGGGCCCTGAAAAGGGTGTAATAGAGACAATTATTTAATCGTGTTGTGGTTGTATGTTCGTAGGTAAGAAACGGTTCTTCACGAAAGCCCTAGCAGCCACGTAAAACATGCAAAAGATAAAGTAGAGAGCGTCTAACTTTGTTTTGCAGTGGGGCATTTTAATATGACATGGTTACGGTAAGTTTTATGTTATCGGAGGCAAAAGGTGGCACCGTAGACTCGGAGCACCGGAGGCGCGCCATGAAGGCCAAGGCGCGAGGCCATGTCATATCGCACTTCATTACATTATTTTGATATTGTTTGTTGTGTGTGCATCCTATTTGATTGCTTATATAAAGATATATACAACGGTAGCAATATTAGGATGATCCCAAATTAATGCCAAAATTGTGTTCGCCTTAGTGTGCACCACCAATAAAGTTCTACGTTACGGGGTACGCCGCTTGCGGTTACACTCGTCTCTTCGTTCGCATACAGTGGGTGTAAGCCACGTTGCACACGCAGATACACTAAGGTAAATTGGCGAGCCTAGTATGTACAGACATAGCCTCGGAACACGGGAAGATCGAAAGATCGAGCATGAGTCGCATGATTGTTGCGATTGGTAATTCGTTGCCTACCTTTGAAATTATTCGTCCGCCTGATCGATGGGGGTAGTAATGGATTAGGATCGTGTAATCACTAAGTTATTTTGTTTGGGATGAATTTCTTAGTGGAGTGTATTTTGATAATGTGATTATAAAATAAACTCATATTTTATAAACTTAGCCTTACCTAGTCTTTGCAAATTATCTTGTAGATCATGCCTTATCCTAAGGAAGAAAGTCTTGAGTTCAACCATTTTATTAGAAAAGGAAATCTCCGGAACGATGGATCCAACTTCATGACGTGGTACAGAAACCTGAAAGACGTCCTCTACCAGAACGACATTTCTTACGTGATAGGAGAATTGTTAGGAGATAAACCAGGAGACTCCGCAAGTGCAGAGGCGAAAGAGGATTTTCGTCAGCGTCGTGAATTGGAGAAGTGTTCAGATCACGATGTATGTCTGCATGGATCATGAGCTGAAAAATGAGTTTCGCCATATGGAACCCTGTGATGATAGGTGCTCTTAAAGTTCGGTTCTTGAACCGAATGAAGCATGAGCAGTACAAGCAGCTGGACAAGTTTCTTTCACTCAAGATGGAAGAACATACCTGCTTGGAGACACATTTGTGTAAGATGTTTGACATTCACGATGATCTCACAAACACATGCGATTACTGGATGGCGGATACTTTTGCAATACAGGCGGTGTTGCGTTCTCTACCTCCTAGCTATGAGGAGCTTGTCGATGAGTATATACTTAAAGTGATTTCCTCCTCTTCAATGATTTCCTGGTCGAAATCAAAGATGTGGAGGTGGAACCCATCGAAGGAGAAATAGATGACACGCAAGGTATATTTGATATACAAAGTTATAATTGTTATTTCTTACACTTGTTATATTAAAGTATTTGATGCTTATGTCTGTTTTATTGAAACAGCACCAGAATATAACAGGTTCAGAGAGTCGACATGATGTTGCGGAATGATGGCAAGAAAAGTTGATGGCCAAGGAGTTTCACGCCCATAGTTATCAAGTTTTGATTAGTAGTTTTGAATAAGAGTTTTGTAGTCGAATTTGAGAGTGATTGTAATAAGTATGTCTTATATTCGATGAGACAAGTTATTCATATTTGTAAGAGACAAGCAAGTTGTTTTTATTATGAATAAAGTTTTCTTATGATCATATTTCGATTATGAATAAGTTATTCATGTATTAATCTTTTTGATAGCAAAGTGGATTTGAATGTTAAAATAAATATCCTAAGTCAATAATAAAATGCACTACCGAATATTTAATCATATCATTGCAAATATTTTGGATATTTGATCTTGTGTATTTGCATGCAATGATGATTGAAAATATTGATAAGTCAATATGAGAAGAAATTTGATTTGAATCATGCAAGATGATTGTTAAATTAAATTGTGTAGTGGAAATTATTATTGAAACCTTTGTTGTATGTCTAAGTAAATAATAAGTATTTACTAAAAGATACAATTATCTGAAATTATTTGATTTGATCAAGAAAGATTTTTCGGATAGAAAAGGAGGATATAAAATCAAGTCATTGTAATTGGATTATAATAGCAAGGATTTTAAAGATTTATTTTATCATGAAGGTTTGTGAAAATTCGGTTCACAAAAGGACTTGTGAAATTCGGTTCACAAAATTATGATGCTATTATCAAACATGTTGATTTATGTAGACATTATATCATACTCTATTTTGAATAAAGTATAGTCCTAAAAATTATCTCTTAATATTTTAGAAATCACGTAGAAGGTTTTTCCGTTAGAATTAGTAAACTCCCTATTTTGAAGTCTTCACCCAAAATTCGTATGAACGACAATAAGTTGTGTGTCATGGTTTATAGATTATATGATAATACGAAACTATGTACGAAATAGTTCTTTGTAAAATATTCATAGGAATGAATATATGTTTCATATGGTAAACACCAACAAGGGCAAAACTAGTATTGCTAACTTGGTGATTCATTGAAAACAAGTTTCAAGAAAGGATATGAAATAAAGAAAAGCTTAAAAGGGGTAATTGACCTTACTCGATTTGTGAGAGAAATATTGTTTGGAATTTGATCCGACAACAAAACTCCACAAATGAAATGAAAAATGATGATATTTGATCATGGTGTTTTCATGCAAGGAGCTTTTTATAAATAGTAGGCATTAAAGAATATTTTCTGTCCGGTCACAGATTAATATTTCATGATTTAATGAGCTTGTTACTAGAACAAGGGATACCTACGAAATACAAAGAAATTGGGGTGATGCCAAATTCGAATTGTGACTATAGAGTCATAAATCCAAAAGGTTGCATTCAAGATTGTATTAGTAAATGTTGCTTGAATCTTATTAAGTAAAAGGGTTACTTGATTTTTCACATGACAAGTTGTGTGAAAAGAATGAAACTGTGAGAAGGACATAAAGCTAATTTTGTCATGAAGAATGTCTTTGACAAAATCAAAATTGTTTTGACTACATTGGATGTAGACATGCCTAAGTCTTTTGGATTTGTATTAACAAGTATAATACATCGTATTTGGAATTTTCGAATTGATACATGATCAAGGATTTCGGTTATGACCGAAATATCGAAGGAAATTATATCCGTATAATTTAAGTGGGAGTAGGACAGCTTACCGGAATAATATGTAAGTGACATATTGTTAAGTGGGAGCTTGTGGGCTACACAATATGAAATGTGTTTGACATTTTGAGTGGGAGCATTACAAGTTACACAATCTCAAATGTAATTGACATTTTGAGTGGGAGCTTAGTCAGGTGTTTATATGTAAATGACATATAATAGATAGGTACTAGGAAAATGAATTAGAAGTAATTATTGAATTACGATAAAATCATATATGTTTAAAATGTGAGCATCTGTTTTGAATAGATCATTTTAAAGAAGTCGAGGTGTTTTTCCAGATTAGATTCTGATGTGTCAGAATAAGACGTAACGAGGAATTGGTCCTTGTAAATCTGGATAAAGTAATCATGGTTGTAAAATATGCTGCACTTCTATGCCATGATAAGGTGGCAGCATATTAACCATATTATATACTCGAAAAGATATGATTAGTATTCTTACAAGAAGAATAAGCGCTGAGATGAATTTGTGATTCATTATTAGTGGAACCAAAATTATCCTTCATAGTTTAAAAGAAACTAAGGATATGTGGTTATTTCAAATCTGTAAAGGATGATGAGTTTAACAAATGTTGTGTTAAAAGGATCAACCTAAATGACAGAAAGAAATAAGGATCAAGTCGTTATAGGATAAATAAAAGGCATTAGGCTGACAATAGAATGTCAGGATCTACTTAGGTAAATATAGAAGTATAAAGATACTGCAAAAGTACATAGAGTTGGTAGAGAAAAGGTATTCTCTAAAACTGAGTGTGTTTAATGCAATTAACTGATATTGGATCAGAGTAAGCGCAGGGAAACAAAAGTCTCACTTAGTTGCCAAATATGTATATTTGTTATTAAGATAGCATGATGATATCAAATAAGGTGATATCAATGGTTTGCAAAGAGCTTATGGTTATGAAAGGTTCAGGCCGAAGGAAACCTCTTCCACGAGCGAGCATTATCATAAACACTTATAAAAGATAAGGTTGTATGATTGGTATAGAAAATGCAGCTAGTGTATTTGTACTCTAGTGCAAGTGGGAGACTGTTGGAGATATGCCCTAGAGGCAAATAAATAATAAGATTTATTGCATTATCTCTTTAAGTTTATAAATAGTTTTATACCATGCTATAACTGTATTAATCGGAATTGTTAATACACGTGTGGTATGTAAACAAACCAGAGTCCCTAGTTAAGCCTCTAGATAAACTAGTCCATCAGTCAATGGATGATCGTGATTTCCCGATCATATTGCATTAACAGTTGATGGTGGAGTCATTTTATTGGGAGAATAATTTGATGGACATTACCCAAAGTATTGCAGTTAGGATCGTATCAGATAGTTCAACACTGCAATAGGATTATAACGTGGTAGCTTATTCCTTAGACCGTGAGATTACATCAAGTCGCTGCTTCTGAAAGATACGGCTGATCGCATCAAACGTCATGCCTCATAAGCTGACAATAAAGGTGACACTTTCGGGTATTGGAAGGAAGTAGTCGGGGCGAGTGATCAAGAGCGGGATTTGTTCATCCGTGTGATGGATTGATATGCTGGGCCCACTCGGTGAGATTATATCTGTAAAGCTGCGCAGCATATGACTAGGTCATTGAGATATAATTTCATGGGAACGAGTAAAGCAACCTTGTCGGTAACGAGATAAAACACAACATCGGATGTTGACGATCGTATCTCGGACAAGGAAGTATCAACGAACAAAGGGAATGACCATATCATGTTAACGGTTCAAAGATGATTCAAGGATGATTTATTCTAGAATGCACGGGGCCGTCATAGTCATCCAGGGCTCCCTGACGGTCATTGGCGGAGGGTCTCGACCATGTCCGGAGTATTCTCGAACCGAGGGTAACACACTTAAGGTCTTGACGACGCTAGGAGAACGTTTTGGAAACATCGGAGTGGCTTAGGTATAGAGATAGGAGGTTTCGGAAAAGTTCCGGGGAGACCGAAGTGAGTTCGGAATGATCCGGAAATTGTTTCGGAGTCATGGGAGATTAAATATATGTAAATATATTAATTATGAATTATATATTTATATTAATTTAATATTAAAGAAAAGGAGAAAAATGGGGCTGCTCACCTTAATGGGCCATAGGGCCCAAGAGGGGAAGTTCCCCCCCATGTGAGGGGTGCGGCTGGGCCCTTGGGGCCCATGCGCCACCATGGGGTGCGGGGCCCAAGGGGAGCCGCACCACCCCTCCTCCCTTTAGTCCCACATGGATAGTTGAGGAGAGTGCACACCCTTTTCCTCAATAAATAGGGACCCGGATTAATTGGAAAAATACACAGAAAATTCAGGAATTAATTCCGGTTGGCCCAGGCTTCTCCCTAGTCCAATTCCTCCCTCCCCATCTCTCGACGTGCGCGGTCCCAAGTCTGGACAGCGTATACGGGAGACCTATAAACCGCAGCACACCGTTGTGCTGCGGGTTTCCACCCAAAGTTCTCGCTTCCGCTATTCCGGCTGGATCGGGGAGCACGGAGGTCATCGTCAAGGTCCGTACGTGTGCGAGTACTCGGAGGTGCTGCTCTCTCACGAGTTCGGCACTAGGAGCTTCTTCATCGCCGCGTCTCCTTCTTCTTCGTCGCGCCAAGTTCTCCGCGACCTTGAGGTCGGCTACGTACGTCTTCATCGGCAACGCTTGTGCGGGAGCGTAATTCCCGCTATCGGTCTACAAGGGTATGTTTCCGATGACTTCTCCGTTACCGCATTACTAGATAGATAGATCCTGGCTAGTTTACGGTGTTGCGATAGTTAGAAAAATTATTTTTCTGCTACGGACCCCATCACTAGAGAAGCTGTAGCAATTTCATAATTTGGAGCAAGTTCTACCAAGGATCTATCTTCAGAATCTTCAACCATACTAACATGATTAAAGAATTCCTCAATGTTATCTCTTCCAATGATAGACCCACTACCCACAAATATTTCTTTTAAAGTATACTTAGTGAGAAGCATGATGAAATAATAAAAACCAAACAGAAAATAAACTAGACGCAAGTAACTATTTTTTTGTGTTTTTGATAATTGAAAGCAAACAAGATAAAATAAAATAAACTAAGCAAGACAAAAACAAAGTAAAGAGATTGGAATCGTGAAACTCCCCTTGCAGAAGACTGCTGTCTCCCCGGCAACGGCGCCAGAAAAAGAGCTTGATGGCGTGAATCACACGCTCGTTGGGAGACCCCAAGAGGAAGGTATGATGCAGTTCAGCAGCAAGTTTTCCCTCAGAAAGAAACCAAGGTTATCGAACCAGTAGGAGCAGCAACTCTTCAGAAGGTTGTTGGCGGCGCCGTTACTCGATCACCAACGCGGAACCTGCACACAACACAATCAAACTAGTTTGCCCCAACGAAACAGTGAGGTTGTCAATCTCACCGGCTTGCTGAAAACAAAGGATTAAACGTATGGTGTGGAAAATGAGTATTAAATTGCAGAGAATGAAAAAGGAACAGTTTGTAGTTTGTGGTTGTTTAATCAGTGTAAAAGAATGGACCGGGGTCCACAGTTCACTAGTGGTGTCTCTCCATAAAAGATAACTAACATGTTGGGTGAACAAATTACAGCTGGGCAATTGACAAATAGTGAGCGCATGACAATGCATATACATGACATTATGACTACTATGATATTTAATTGGGCATTACGACAAGATAATAGACCGTTATCCAACAGCATCTATGACTAATAATCCACCACCGGGTTGTCATCCGAGTCCCCCGTTGGTATTAAGTTGCTAGCAACGGATAATCGCATTAAGTAAAGCGCGTAATGTAAACAAACACATATGCCCGTGGACATAGCATCGTTAGGTTATCCCTAGTGGCAACAGCGTATCCACAACCTTAGAACTTTCTGTCACTGTCGCAGATAAAATGGAGGCATGAACCCACTATCTAGCATAAATACTCTCTCTTAGAGTTACAAGCATCTACTTGGCCAAAGCATTTACGAGTAACGGAAAGCATGCAAGATCTTAAATAACATATAAGATAAATTGATAATCAACTTGACATAGTATTCAATATTCATCGGATCCCAGCAAACACAACATGTAGCATTACAATAATATGATCTTGATCATGTAGGGCAGCTCACAAGATCTAAACATGATGGCACAAAGTGGAGAGACAACCATCTAGCTACTGCTATGGACCCGTAGTCCAATGATGAACTAATCACGCATCACTCCGGAGGCAGGCATGGCGATGTAGAAGCATCCGGTGACGATTCCCCTCTCTGGCAGGGTGCCGGGAAGAGGTTCTGAACCCTCCCGAGCTAGGGTTGACGGCGGCGGCGTCTCTGAAACTTTTCGTGGATATTTGCTCAGACACTTAGGGTTTTCGCGTCGGGGAAATAAGTAGGCGAAAGGGCGGCGGCTGGAGACCCCCGAGGGGCCCACACCACCCTAGGCGCGGCAGAGGGGGGCCCGCGCCCTAGGTACGTGTGGGGCCCTCCTGGCTCCTCTCCGTTGCTCCTTTGGTCCTTCAGGTGTGTTCTGGTAAAATAGGGACCCCCGTGAAGTTTCGTCCAATTCCGAGAATATTTCCAGACTAGCTTTTCTGGAATACAAAAACAGCAGAAAACAGGAACTGGCACTTCGGCATCTTGTTAATAGGTTAGTCCCAAAAAATGTATAAAAGTGATATAAAGTAGATGCAAAACATGTAGCAATTGGTATAAAACAAGCATGGAACATCAAAAATTATAGATACGCTTGAGACGTATCAAAGGTGAAGACCTAGCCAGAGACGTCCTCGTCCCGCGGTAAGAAGCGCGCCGCGCCTCCGGCGCCGAGGACGCTGACGGAGGGGGAGGCCGAGGCGCAGTTCCTTAGGGACCTCGCCCTCGCGCCAGAAGATGTCCTTTGACACCGTCCAGCCGGCGTCGAAGGAGTTCGCCGAGAAGTGGTCTTACGTGGACAACAACACGATCGACATCCCCGACGACGACGTGGCCGCGCCACCGCCGCCCCCCGGCAGCCGTCAAGGAGGAGGAGGACCAGGAGGAGGACCAAGGCGCCGCCATCGACTGGGACATGTACTACACCGCCTTGTAGGTTTAGGTTTAGTTAAATATCGTCGTATTTTGTAAGAAATTGTCGAATTCGAATGAAATATATTAAATTTGCCGAATTTCGTCGTTTTAATATTTTTTTTGGAAAAAACCTATTGGGAGCGACCGGTGGGACGCGCCGCTCCCAATAGGCGGCAACGCGTGCCGGCATGCCCAATAACCCTTGTCCGGCAACTTTGCCGATGCTCCATTGGGCGTGCCATGGAGATGCTCTTAGATTCGAAATTATTTAAGAAATTTTGTACTCTCCGTTCATAAAAGATGTCTCAAACTAGTTCAAATTTGCACGTATCTATGACCTTTTGTGAAGGGAGGGAGTAGTAAAAAATCGTCACACACTCCGTTTTGTCGTTTTACGGCCATGCGTGTAGAGACAGCAACGTACGCAAACATCTGCACCGTCAATCGGACATGACGGGAGGATTCGTCTCTTGCCTGCTCTGCGGCTGGCATGGAGGCGCTAAATGCGAGGAGCCCATGCCATCATCGTGCTTTCCACGCTGCCGCCATGGCCGAGCTAGGCATGCCATCAATCTTTTCTTCAGCTGTAAAGAAGTACTCCCTCCGATCCATATTAATGGGCTCAACTTTATCTAGATACGGATGCATCTAGTAGATGCATCCGTATCTAGATAAAGTTGAGCCCATTAATATGGATCGGAGGTAGTAGTAAAAAAAAACAGTGTTTCTTTCCGAGTCTCGATGAGATGAGGAGAAACACCTGGACTGTGCAGCAGTTCGGATTGATCCTGATGACACTTCAGTAGGCAGCAGTTCGTCACAGATGCAGATAAACTCGAGAGAGCACTACCGGCTGTCGATGCTGTCATTGTGGTGCAATGGCGTAGTAGCACATCAACAGATACACGAACTATTGCAGCAATGAGCGTTTGGTGCATTACCTGCTGGAGGGTCAAATCGAAAAGATTTTGGGTCACTCAATTTCGTGATCGCGACATCGTCCATGAAATCCTAACCACTCTACACAGAATTAAGTACTCCTAGTATGCAAAAGGAATCCCTTTCTTCTCTAATAAAAGTTGTTGGCGGAGGCACGTCCTATCTACTACTACTAGCAGTCTAGCTACATTTCGATTTTACTATAAGGCAATGCTAAATCTATGACTAGAGGTTGGCAGCAGAATAACATAATCTAGTCTGTCTGCATATGGATAAGTTGTGGGCTACCATAATCAAGATTACTTTAGCAGTAGCAGTAGGCAGAATCCTGCCTAATCCGAGCTCTGCCTAAACTAGCAGTTTCAGCCGCGACTTGGGAACCAAGGCTCCAATCAGACGACGCTCGATTCCCCCGTCTCTGCTTTCCGGCCGCACCCCCATGCACATGCACCTCGGCTGGGCTAAAAGCCTAAAAGTACCTTTCTGCGGATAGGCGCGCTTCACTTCACACAAGTGAGAGTTGATTGCACAGAACTATCACTTTACGAACTAAATTCCACAAAACTATCACTTTACGTTTGAATCGCTAAAAACTACCACTCTACAGCTGATTGTTTGCAATGTACGCAAATCGTCGTCCAAACCGAAATTGACATCGTTTCTGACGAGCGGACCCCACATGGCAGTGATGACGTGGATCCAGTAGTCAACGGCCGTTAACGGCCGTTTGCTGACATAGTGGGACCCACTGTCAAGCCGTCGGGACACATAACGGCAGCTAGGGTTTCTCTACAGACAGCCCGCGCGCCTCCTCATTGTTCGCGGCCATTCCCCCATTCTAGCCGCAGTCGCCGCCGTCGCTCCCTCCCGCAGTCGCGGCCATTCCCCCATTCCAGCCCGTCGCTCCCTCCCGCAGTCGCCGCCGCTCATCTCCGCCGCCGTCCGTGCGCGCCGTCGCCGTGCGCCACCACCATGTCGAGCTGGATCGACGGATCTTCCGGGAGCGAGTCTCCCCTACCGGTAAGCAAGCTCCCCTTCCCCATCTGGATTTAGGGTTAGGATCTTCCGGGAGCGAATCCTTTGATTAGGTCTTGAAATCTTGTTTGTCTCTGCCGATAGATGTTCACCGACCGTGATTATGCTCCTGATACCGTTGAGGATCCCACATTTTGCGGGATTGACAAGGACGCTCCGCAATTTTGTCGCGTCCACAACCTGCCGCCTCGGAGGTGTGTTGCATTCGAAGGATATAACATTGGGCGCAAAATCTATCTTTGTCCCGTGGAAAATGTAAGTATTTGATGTTCTATCTTCAGTTGTGTAACATGTACTGCTCTGAAAATTAGAATCTGTTACAAAATGTGTAGCATAGAAACCTGTTCCTCTGCTAGTTCCTTTGTACTGCTTTTTCATGGTCATCATATCTATCTTCACCCATGTAAAACATATCATCATCAGAATCTAGTACCTCAATAGGCACCTCAACAGCATGAGATATTCCCTTGCCCTTGTCCATGTTGCAGCTTTGTTGTGTTCCAAGATAGAGAACATCTGAGTAGTCAATTGCGACTGGCACAATCTCATCTTCGTCACAGATGTATGTCACTCCACCTTTGTCCACAGAAAGCATAGTACAGTCATCTATTACATCATCCAAACTGCACAAACAAAACAATTTATTATTACTTTACATTCACTGTTTTTAAACACCGGATATTCAGTTAAGCATATGTACGACAGGATATTCAGTCCTAAATCTATCCTAAATCAATTAGGTTCCAGGGATGCATTGATGAATCAGAGTGTAACATATCACTAATTTATCCTAATACACTAACATATCACTAATAAATCCTACAAAATATCCTACAATCTAACTCTGAATCTGACATGGAAAAGGTTACACGGTTTCGAGAAGAGAAACTTACTAGACGCCGCCGAAAGATGATGTAAACTGGTGGCTCGTCTTCGTCGGTGAGGCCACAACAGCCCTCGCCAAAGCCGCGGCCGCAGCTGTCTCCGGCGACCGCGCACCGCCGCCCCAACTCGAGTAAATGCTTCCCCCGTGGTCGCCGCCGCCGTCGTCAGATTCTCCGCCGCCAGGGTCGCCGGCGGAGCCGCCGGGAGTACTGGCCGCCATTGGTCAGATGCGGGAGTGGAGTGAGGAGTGAGGGAAACAGTGAGGAGGCGTGCGGTCTGTCTGTAGAGAAACCCTAGCTGCCGTTATGTGTCCCGACGGCCTGACAGTGGGTCCCACTATGTCAGCAAACGGACTACTGGATCCACATCATCACTGCCAGGTGGTGTCCGCTCGTCAGAAACGATGTCAATTTCGGTTTAGACGATGATTTGCGCACATTGCAAACAATCAGCTGTAGAGTGGTAGTTTTTAGCGATTCAAACGTAAAGTGGTAGTTTTGTGAAATTTAGTGCGTAAAGTGGTAGTTCTGTGCAATCAACTCCACAAGTGACCGGGCCCCCTGCCTACCCATTTGCCATCCTAGCTGACTCGGCTCTGTACGTAATCTCTGCAGCTCGCCATAAGGGGGCAGTCGCAATGTAAAAATCCTCACCTTAAATTCTACATGACATTGCTTAAAGTGCACTATACATTGTGAAGAAAATAAGATTGTCCATAAGACCATACACTATGTGTATGCGGTTCAAGAAAAAGAACGATTCGGTGGTGTTTCGCTGCTATGTGTAACTTTGGTTCAAGAGTAGAGATGGGACCCATCCGGTAAATATTTATGGCTTATTTGATTCATAGGATAGGAATAGGAAACCTACATGATTGGAATGTCATATCCACGTGAATCCTATGAAAAGAGAGATCCTCTTTGATTGTGGTAAAGGATTTTTCCAAGAGGTTGAACTTCATCCTTTTACTTATAAGAATTATACTATAAAACTCCTATGAGATTAATTTCTATATGATATGATCCTACAAATCAAACAACTTTTGTAGGAAAATTTCCTATAGCTAGGATCCAATCCTACAACAACCCTATCATTTTTCTTTGAATTAAAGGAGCCTAAAACATTTTCCTCCCCTGCTAGTTACAGGTGTTGTGCTGGTTAGCTTTGCATGTTACATGTCAGATTATAAACAGTATTTTACTATAGGGAATGGAACTCAAACCGAACCATGTCAGTGGTTCGCTTATTTGCGCTACATCTTTGAATTCATGTCATCATGCTATGTATATATTTCATAGAGCCTTTGTTCACTTTTCCACCACATAGTGGATGGTCTAAGGTTAAGGTTCTAGCTAGCTTGTGGTCTACCATAAGAAAAGAAAATATTCCTCTCTCCTCTCTCTCCTACATATATGTGGGTCCTAGCTTATGACTAAAATATATCTCATATATTGTGGAGAATTCCATAAAACAAGTGGGACCTTGCTTGATCCCACACTTTTTATGGAATTCTCTACAATGTATGAGGTGTACTTTAGACCATAAGGTGGGACCTACATGTCTTGTCATATTGCTACATGCATGAGAGAGAGGAGAGAGGAAGTCATTAGTTTATTTCTTATGGTAGACCACAAGCTTGAGGTACACCTTAGCCTTATGGATAAGCTTATTTTTTCCACAATGTATAAGGTGTACCTTATGCAGTGCCACGTTGTTGGACTTAAGGAGAGGTTTTTTTTGCACATTGCGGATGCCCTACATTTCGGGATGCACTAAGTTGGAAGCCTGGAACAAGTGTACATGCAGTGTGCTGGAAATTGAAATGTTCCGTGTGCTTCTTTTTCCCCGCAGGCCCCAGGCCGTGGCCGTCTAGGCGTTGTCGCGTTGAGTGCATAACTTGGAACAATCCTCTAAATAAAAAGACACTCCGTGGATACATCATACACGGGCCCAAGAGTTTGAGATCATCATGTGATCCATGGCGAGAAAAATCGCGGAGCCCTGCTCAGCTCAGATCTCGGATCCAGCCTACGTACACATGGAATCCTAGACGAGTCACTCGAGCCGTGGTCCTACCTACGTGCTACTCTGGCGGATCACACTTCCAAATTAGGAGTAGTAGTTTTTCTTGGCCTTTTCCAGCTATAATCATCTAAACCAGTTCTTCGTTTCCCCAACTGTAAAGATAAAAGGAAAATCGCGGCCCGTGAAACACTGACATCACCGCCCGAAAGAAGCATCTGCCCTAGTCGTGCAGTTAGTAAATGTCAAGCTGTCGGTACAGCCGTACATGTCATTATGATGAGAGAGATCCAATGATTCAAGTTCAGTATCCATGCACGGCCATCAGTTAATGGGAGCAACAGACACGCAAGGACAACACTGCAGTAGGGGTCAAACGAGAGACCTGATTGGGTTTTCCTGCCAACAATGGCAGGCAACCAAAACCTTCACCAGAAATTTGGCTAGCCAAGTTTTTGATCGGGTTGGCTCACCATGCAGACATCTGGATCTCTCGAGCAGTGTCAGGAACACCAATTTTCGAGGAATCTAACAAGCATGCCAAAGCGTCAGGTTTTTTAGTCGAACGGGAGGAGCTCTGCATTTGCTTTATAGATAGGGGAGAAAAACAATAACTCATCGGCCAACAAAACTGGTAAGAGCATCTCCAGCAGACCCCGTATTTTTTTTGTCAAACCCTAAATATCTAAGTTTTGGTTGCAAAATACGCACCTAACATATCTAGAAAACGGCCCGACCTGAAAAATATTTTCTAACTCATCGGATATTATCACCGCCGTACCATAGAATCAGTTTGGGAGTCGATTTACATGTCCCAAACCGGACACACCGAAACGAGTCCGTCGGCGCCAACACCGCCGACTCCCGAGCTCAATTCCATGACGAGGAGACTCGATTCCGACGCCAATTTTCGATTCCCGGCGAGAAGTTTTGATTCTGACTGATTTTGTGCAAAATCGTGGCCTGTCCTCGCAGCCCCATGAAAGTACCTCCATGGGAAGCTCCCCCACGGGAGCACCTCCATGGGAGGAGGCGGAAGAGACCAGCGCTAAGAGAGCCAGGTGAGGGTCTGAACCAGGCGGGGGTGGCCGTGCTCGCAGGCCCTTGGAAGCACCTCCATGGCCAAGCTCACCCATGGGAGCACGTCCATGGGAGGAGTTGAGGGCCAAGCGCCAGGCGAAGTGTGGTACAACACTAGAGTATCCTGGGGCGTGTTTGGTTAGCTGCATTGCCTCTAAACAGGTCCCGGGATGCAAAAATGCGCTGTTTGGTTGACCCGAACTCATATGAACCTTAAAACACTCCTCAGCCAAACCCGCGGGGAACAATCGATTCAACAGTTTTTTCAGAGCCAGGTAGAGGTTGTGAACATGCTGCGAATGGTAGAGACCCTTTTTCCAAGCTTGTGGAGACGTTTAGGGTCAGTGGCTTGTTACAAGATAGCATCCACACCTCTGTGGAAGAGCAAGTAACAATGTTCCTGCATGTGGTAGGTCATAACGAGAGTTTTAGAATGATTCACATCACATTCAGCAGATCTAGTGAGGCAATATCCCAATATTTCAAGCATGTCTTGTATGCGGTTGGAGAGCTCAGAGTAGAGACGATCAAGGCACCATCTGTTAAAACTCCATAGAAGATATGAGTCAGCAAGAAGTGGTATCCATATTTCAAAGTGAGCAACTCAGATAAGTTGGTTCATGCCATGCCATCATTGTATTGTTGTGTAACATAAGATTTTGTTCATGTCAACATGATTGTATCGGTGCAACTAATGATACTCATGTGACAGCTAGAGTGTCGAGGTCACATTCTGCCACATACAGGGGTATAAAGCACGACACAAGGCAGAATGTGCATGCGGTTGTTGATTTCGATCTCAAATTCACATATGTGCTAGCTGGTTGGGAAGGATATACCCATGATGTAAGCATCCTTGCCGATAGCATGAATCGAGCAGATGGGATAAATATTCCAGATGACGGCTCTACCTAAGAGATGCAGGATATGCATGTCGCACTGGTGTTCTTTCCACCCTTCAGATGTATAAGGTACCATCTCAATGAGTTCTATTCTAAGAATGCCCATGAATTGTTCAATATGAGACACTCTAGATTTAGTTATGATGGAGAGGGCTTTTGCTGATTTGAAGAACAAATTTAATATCCTTCATCAGAAGCCATTCCACCCTTTCCGCACCCAAGTCAACCTTGTTCCTGCATGTTGCATTCTTCATAACTAGATTTTAGGGTGAGGTATAGATGAGTTTTTCGCTGATGAGAAAGATGTAACACTAGATGGCCAGGACTTGGGCCATGGTGTCGAAATTTGTGATCAAGACGCTTGGAAAAACTTGAGAGAGCAGTGGGCTAACGCTATGTGGGCAAATAGAGGCACCACCAAGATCTGATGAAGAAGAAGAAGAGGTGAAAGCCAGGATCTGTTCTCCTTGTCGCTAGTTTATAACTTTTCCCCTTAAACAATATGCGTGATAAAAACTTACATTTGCTAGTAGCTTGAACAACTTTGATGTCGTGATGAACTGCCATTTGTTATTACCTAGGCTAAAACATTGTTACCTTTCCCCCTAAACTATATGCCTATTTAGTGTACTTGCTGGTAAGGTCACCACTGCTGAAAATAGGTGACCGCAACCACCATCCTTTAGCAACCAAACACCAGGAATTTGGTTTCGTGAAACACACATGCAACCAAACACGAGGTGTCTTTTAACTTGGTGCCAGGCAAACAGGTCTGGCTAGCGTTTTATTGACAAGCAAAAGAGTTTCACAACGTGGCTAGACCTTTTCAAGGGCCAGTACCTAGAGACGGGAGAAGCCACGCTATAGCTGTGGGGTCGGGACCCCACAGCTATTCGACAAATCCTTCATATACTTGTGTTTTATATATAAATACCAAAAATTAGGTAAAATCAATGAAAATTATAGCTTTAACCCCGCATGATTATCGTCATGGCTTCGCCGCTGCCTAGAGAGTCACGGATACAAAAGGCTAAAAAACGATTCAGGTGACCAAACACCGCCCGAGTTCACAAAACCTGACGAGATGTCGCTGATTCAGTTAGCCAGGAGGGGCAGGTCAGAGAGAGGATCGGAGGAGTAGCGTTGATATTTTTCCCCCTTTCTTCGGCGGGCCTGAATTTGGCTTTGTAGTACCTACTCTGTAGGTATAACCTCTCTTCCAATCTTAACAAAAATGACAACACAAGTCTTTTGAGTGTTCTGAAAAAGAACATCCCCGAAGCAGCCAAAACACTCAATTATGTAAAAACCACTCAACTAACGATCAATTTGAACGAAGCACCAGTTAAGATACTACGCTATAGTACGGTGGCAGCGGGGTCAAAACCTCAGGCCTCAGTGCACTGTGTTCAGCTATCCAACCAAGAAGAGACGGGAGTACTAGCTAGAAGTACAGAGCAACTTTCTTTTGGAAATGGAGGTCCAGAGCAAGCAACTTTCCTTGTGGAATGGAGGTCCAGAGCAACTTAGACCAGAACTAAACTAAGGCTGCCTTTGACACTCGGTGTGAGATGGATAAAGATAATCCCATACTGCCAACAACCTTTTGCCTATTTCACGTTTGTATATCATTGGGCTAATTTTGTACGTAAAGCAGATTATGAAATAAGCACATCACGGTTCAGCAGACGCAAACCTGAACCTAATTGCGGTGTCTCCACTGAAGCTTCGAGCAAGTAACGACTAATGCCCACTGAACAAATGAGATTTACATAATTTACACGAATACTTCACGGTCCACGCCTTCATTCCTCCCGGATCAAATTACTCGGCTCACTCAGAACATACTTCGGTAGTTCGTACTTGGCACCTGCAGCAGATTTTTAAGGCATTGGCTTGGTTCTGAAAGCATGGACCGTGGAGAAGATAAACGAGATACAAGGGAGATGTTTTTACCTCTCTCGTCGTAGCAAAGTGTCATGTCAGAATTTGAGACGATGATGCCAGCACTGTCCACTATGGTCTGTGCAAGAGATAACTCAGCTTCTGCAGCGGCTCGAAGTGCATCCCAAATCTCTGATGGAAACAAATGGTTGTTTTTAGTGCAAATCTAGTGTTTCTTCAACTATTTTGTTGTGAACAATTATGTCAAGGACTAGAAGTGGTCGCGTAATATGTAACAGCAACAGTGACTAGACTTCCAAAACAGCAAAATAAACACCATAAATGTACGTGTACTTCAAAATTTTAAAGTAACAAACTGCATACAAATTTAGTGAAGTTAAGTCAAAACTAATATGTGCTTCTTCTAAGGAGGAAAAGGTACTGGATAGCAAGCAGTATAAATCCATTGCTGATAAACGTTCACAGTAGACAATGCGAGATGTGCGGTACCTTTCTGTCCACCGTAGTGAGGAGTAGTGTCCCAGAATTCCTCGCGCATCTGTTTGAGTTGTGCTGGTGTTATTGCTTGAGTGTGCTTCCAAGGCTTTGGCTTTTTCAGCTTCTTACTGTTATCTGAGATCAACAGAATGTGTCAACCGTCAGTAACTGAATGTATCCAAATGCAGTAGCAGGATATCACTGTAAATAAGCAGGTATTGATCTTGGAACTGAATCAGGCTGCATATTGTATTAAGCACCGCAGAAGTGCCCAAAGTAACAGAAGCACAGAATTCAGCTTCAAAACCTGCTAACAGTTCTTTTCAACAAATCTGCTGCTCTACAAGCCTGCTTTATTCATGAGTTAAGCCTCTTCATTTACTGAATCAGGCAAGACAAATGTCATCTTTACCCCTTGACACATAACAAGTTTATAGCTCGCTGAATATTTTAAAGTCGTGTAACTAATACAAAAGATTTGACCAGGATCAGGCAAAAGATTAAATCATGCCATTCTTCACATCGACTATTTAAGCAAGCTCAGTATTAGGGAAGAGAAATAAAGTGCTCAGGGAAGAGCATATCCTTTTCCTATGGTGGTTTCATTCCCATTTAACCAAGCTAATGGACCGACACTGATGTTAAATCCATTCTTCTGAATCAAAAGCTCAGAACTGATATTTCCTACTACTGAACCCCAATAAGGAACTTTTTTCCTCCTACAATAAGAATATACCATCATTTCGATAGGTGTTTTGTCATGTCACATCTTTGTCCTCGGAAAGAATAAGCCGTCAGTTCAATCCCCTTCCCTGGGATAGCTTATATCATACAGTGCACATGGAGCATACATAACCCCTCATTGCCTTTTCATAAAACCTATATCTTCACAAAAATTTGTATCACTGATATGTTGATTGGTGATACTAACAACACATTTTGTTCCAAGAATTGTTCAATTTGTGCAAACTGCCAATATAAGTAAATGATCACATATGACCAAACATAACCTCCCCCTCACCTCCCGCGGGCGCTCCCCAGGGCGCCGCCGGGGGTTCCCATCCCATCGCCCGACCTCCCCCTCCGCCGATCTGCTCTCCTCCGCCGCTGCCGCCGGCGCCGGCCGCGGTGGCGGCGGCCCCCTGGTATCGAAGGAGCCAGGGGAGGGGGTTGCGACGGTTCTCTCCGACGATCCGGCTGGGGCTGGGTCAAGGTACAGGCCGTGGGCGGTGGTCGGGGCGGCGCTCCCCTGCCAGGCGGCGGCTGCAGCCGGATTCAGAGCCCCTGCGGCTGCGGAAGATGGAGGCAAGCCGCAGGTCTAGGGTTCCGCCTGGACCTGCCGTCCTTGTGGCGGCGCGGTGTGACTCGGGGCGGCGTCGGTCGCTCTGGCTGATCCCCCGAGCGAGTGTGTGGAGGACGAGGGGATCCGGTGGAGCTTTGCCTTCCCGTGCGATCTACTTGGATGGGATCTGGGCTTTGTCGATCTGACAGCGTTCTGGTCTTTCATCTCCTCCATGTGCTCGGATTGAATAAAAGGTGGTGGTCCTAGGGTTGCTTGTCGGCGCCAAGGTGGAGATCTGTCGGTTGTCAGGTGTCATCGATCTGGCTGAAGTGTCGTGTTCCGGAAGACTCCACCGGCGAGTTCCACTGGGCGCATCATGCCTGGAGTTTGCTGGTTTGGAAGGGATTCGATCGTGCGCACCCATGCTTTACCCTGGCCGTTTGGTTTCAGAGGGAGCGCTTCGAAGCTCTGCCGGCTATTAATATCATGGAGCATGTTCTCGTTCCGTGGTGCTGGCGGAGAATGCCATGGAAGCCAAGATCTGAGATCTAGCAACGGTGATTTGAGTCTTGGTGGCGATGAGGAGTTGGCTTGGTGATTTGTGACTTGGAGCAGCGGCATCGTAAGTGGGGGCGACATCACAGGAGAAGTTCAAAGTCTTGCCTTGCAGGGTGAAAATCCAAGGTCTGACCTTAATTGGTTGTGCCTGGCAATGACCTTGCTGAAGGCGTTGTTTTGTGAGCGAGTACTTCTGGACTTCTGGTGCTGTCTCGGTGGTGTTAGTGCTGCTTCTACAAGGAATAGATCGCTATAGCAGGACTTGACTTTTTTTGTAATTCTTCTTTCTTTTTTTGGCTGTGTGCATCCGCTAAAGCCGTTAGGGCAATACGTTGTTGCAGAGGCTGGGTGTGTTTGGTACTTCCTTGATATCAATAAATTCCCTTTATCTAAAAAAAAAAAATGACCAAACATAACATGGAACATGGCACAGTATTCCATAAGCAGCTCTAACCCCCTTCTCTGCTACCCCCAGAGCTGAATTATCGCAGCATGACCCATCATCAACACCATTCTAGATCACGGTTCAAGGAACCAAGCTGCCCGAGATCTCAATCCTTAACTTCCTACTAAGAAAAAATAACACAATCGAGAAAGGCAGGGCAAGAAGAAGAGACCATCAGATGTAGGGGTGGATCCGGCGCAGCCCATGGAGACGGCCGATCAGACGATCATCCGCGGCCTCACTTCGAGAAGCTTCTGCAAGCGGAGGTGGTGGTCCTCGCGTCTGGACTGCAGGGGCGATGCGAGAGAGGGCGGTGGACTGAAAACCGAAAGCGGAGGTTGAGGTGGAGCTGGAGTGGGGGATGAACGTGTCGGGAACTCAGGATGTGGCTATGCTAGGCTGCTAGCCAACAAAAACCGGTGCGGCCCTCAAAAAAAAAAAAAAACCGGTGCAGGTATAGCTGGCATCGATGCGGTGGTGTTTTTTTTTTTCAAATTCTCTACCTATATAATCTGGACTTTTCTTTTTCTGTAATCTCTACTATATAATATAGCCTGAGGTGATGGTTGGTACGTCTTTTTCTGTTTCCGATTTTACCCTCCCACCAAATCACATATTACCCACCACTGCCACCCATAAGTTAATTAACGGTTTGTTTTTTTCGCTGTCGTCTTGTTCCTCCAGCGCTGTTCCAATCCAGCTTCCGACTGGAACGCCGCGCTGCTCCTAAGCGCCACTGCTGCCGGGCGCGGGGATTGATGTGGCCGGCTTCGGCCACCTCTGCCGGTCGCCGCGAGGCAGATCCAGTCCACCGTGGTGTGTGGCCGTCGTCGACCTCAACAAGATGCGCGCGGTGTGGGTGGACGGGAAGGCACGCATCACGTGGTGGACTCCGGTGCGCAGCTCGGCGAGCTCTACTCTGTTCCTGCCCCGCTTCGCCTAGGATACTTGGCTCCGAGCACAGACGCCAACCGGGCCGCTGCAACCTCCGCCCAGAGCAACGCCGACCCCTCCTTCAGCGCAACCCTCGGAAGCTACCGGTGGCCAAGACGAGCGCCACTGCTGCCGGGCGCGGGGATTGAAGGCCGCTGCACTGTCCGCCCAGAGCAACAACGATGGGGAACAGCTTCACGTATGTCTTCTGAACTTTATTCCCGACCTGATAAATTTCTTCAGTCTTCAGCTGGCGTAAATCAGGAATTAGTGGGGATCAGCTTCTCCTCCTGGTGACCAAGCTTGTGGAATTACACACATAACCTAGAATCAGAGCTCAAGAAAAACATCAACTGACATAGGCAACAACGAGTTCACGCGACCTCGGTCTGGCTCGTGCTCGACCCGTTCCTCTTGATCGGGAACTCGTTGGTGTCCACGCACGCCAACACCGGCAAGCTGGAGAGGCCAGGAAGGTGTCCATGCCATGCAGATCCTAGGCGATAGTGATACCATCACGTCACGTGGATGGCCCTGATCGCCGGGCAGAATGACGGGGCAAAGAGCCAAAGAGGGGAGCCGCAGGGCTTCGTCGTGGTGCTGGAGGTGTCCGCGCTCCGTGGTCATCGCCAAGTTCTAGGCCGTGCTTCGCGTTCTCTCGGTCATGGGCAGCGGGGATCAGTTCTAGGAGGAACACCGTGTTCCTCGCGCTGCATTGTGTGCTGCACCTTGCCGCAGCTGCGCTGGTGGTGCACGAGAAGTTGATTCAGCCTGAAGTACTGGAATTTCAGGTTTAAGCAATAAACCATGCTGAGTTTTGAGATATGAATCAGAGCACCCGATTTCAGTTGCGACTATAATACAATTTCTGTTAAGATATGAGTACGACAGACTGATTTCAGTCCAGGTAAGTTTTTATGTTTGTCAGATTTAGAAAAAATTCTTATTTATTTACTTCGGTGATTGTCTGAATTTCTTCGATCAGTTGTTTATTTATGTACTCCGATGTAGTCTTCTTCTTCAATCTTGCGTGCCGAGTCAGGGAAACAGCCATCGATTTGGATTCCTCTTTTTCACATCATGCGTTGATGAACATGAAGTTAATACCTGAAGTGTTCGTGCCAACACCCATGGTTCTGCATTATGCTTGTGGAGCTGCAAGCAAGTAGGCTTGCTGCAAGGGATATTGGAGGGTGTCCATGCTAACAGGAGACCGGGCGGGCTATGTCGCGCAGGTGCAGCAGTCCATAATCCCCACAAGTTAAGCGGATTTTCAATGTTCATATTAAAATATCTCTGAATCCTTAAAATGAAGCTTGAGAATTAGAACTAGCCTACTCACGAGAGCTGAGTTACAATTAAGGGTTTGTGTATGGAGATGCCGCAATGAACCTTAGCGCTGGAGATGGACTAATTTAATTGCTAAACTGAATGTCATTTACTGCATTTTCAGGTAAATAAACCCTATAGGGTTGGAGCCGGAAGATGTTTGGTTCCTACAAACTTCTGGCACACAAAAAGCCGAACCTATCATCAGGTTGTATTCATATCAATTAGGGGTCTAGAACTGGTTGGTAGTACATATGTTGCAGATTTTAACCATGTAATGCTTGGAAAACTCTGCGGCGGTAGGGAAGTAGCATTTTGCGGCAAAATATGGAGGGCGATAGCATCCAAAATTTGGCCCACTATAGCATCTCAACAACACAATCGACATCAATCAAAACTAATGATAGTTCGTCGGTGGAGTCCTACGTGTCGCGAATGTTGAAGAGGACGATTATGAGTTTACGTGGTGGATTTTTTCTCCCGTTGCAACGCACGGGCATTTTTCCTAGTAAAGGGAGGATCGCTTCCCGGCTTCCTTCGTTTGGTACGTCGCCATTTTTGCAGAAACCCCCCCATAAACAGGGAAATCAACCCGCAGTCCATCAGGCCAAAGGAGACCTCACCGTTTCGTACGAGGAGGGACTTATTCGTAATGTATTTAAAATACAGGAACCTATTTGCAAAACATCAGTTTCCTCCGTTTCCTCCCCTCCTCTCCTTTGCCGCTCCCTTCCTCTCTCTCCCGCGAGCGCCGCCGCGGCCCATCTCAACTCTCGCGCGCCCCACCCTGAGCCTCACGAGGAGCCACCCTCCTGCGCCGTCGGCTGACTCGATCCGTTTCGTCAGAGCGAGTCCACGCCGGAGGGAGCTGTAACCTCCATCCACGACGGCGACCCATAGCGCATCACGGCCTGCTCACATCCGTAAGTCCTAGCCCCGATTTACCGTCCTACACCTCTCATCTCGGATTGCTGCTGATTTTTGTGCGGGGATACGTCCGGCCGGCCGTAGGAAATCCATACTCCGAGCTGCGGCTGCTGATGGCGTCCACGCGGAGCAGAAAAGCTGTCGTCTTCCAGCACAGGGATGAGGAGCTGACCAGATGCGCCGTCGCTGTGCTCTCCGACTTGCCCAGATGCATCGGCCGTCTTCCAGCACAGGGACAAGAAGGATCCACCACATCCACACCAACTCGTTCAAGTCCTGCTGCTCTTCTCGCGTGCGTGCGTGCAAATTTGTTTCCCCATGTTATGTGCAAATGCATGTGCAAGTCCAATAGGATGCTGCAATACATATTCATCAACGCTTGTGCACTCTCTCTATGACAAAGAAATGTTGAAAAAGCAGCTTTGGCCTCTGCTGATTGATGCAGTCCTTTCATCTATTGTCAAAATTTTATCTGTAGGTAGCATGACATCTTATAGGTTCTTTTTGTTTTATTCAGGTTGAGCACATAGATGCTCGATAGTTTAGCCCAATCAATGGAAGGAACATTGCATGGAGATGGACAGATCATATTTGGCCTAGCTGTACGTTGTTGCTCAGCTAAGAAAATAATCAGTGTGCTCCTTTGCCATATTTTTTCGCTGATCTGGTTGGGCTCTATATAGTCATTAAGGAGGTGAACTGGGCTGATTCGGTTGCGGGGCTAGCTCTATTTAGTTGTGTCTTTGTGGTTGATTGTTCTTTTTGCTGCAGTGTTGCTTTGGGTTCCAGTTCTGGTGGTTGGAGTTGAGATCAATTGGGGACAACTGTTACCTGCTCGCTATATTTCGTATGCCGCTGGACATGCAACGACAACACTCTTCAACGGACCACCGCGGCGAGATGCACTTCTGTCCCTATCCTTTTATGCTGTGAATATCATGGTATGAGAATGTTGCTTTGCCCTCTTGATTTCTTCCTTCCCAGCTATTAATTGTCTCCCTGGACAGATTTTTGCATACTTGAGGGGAAAAGTAGGTTAGCTTGCAACTCCCCTGATACATGACCTAGAATGTGATATATCAGAGTTATGCAATGAGCTACTTTTTAGCTACAAAATCATGGCTGAACGTAGTTTTTGAAGGCTGTTGTTTGACGATTTTACCTTTTTCTCGTTTGCAGAAGCAAATGATCATTGTGTTTCTAGGTGTTCTTACAAACAAGACATGTGAAGATTATATTGTCAAAGCAGATGAGCTAAAAAATGTCAGATTGAAGATGGATAAACTGGGCATCCTGATTCCTATTTACTGGTTGCTTGCTTCTGCTGGTAGATGTGAGAGATAAACTTGTAAGTGGTGTCCGGACCTTTTTTTTTTCTAGGATGACTAGGTAGGTATTGCCATACAGAGTTTTTTTTCCAGATATTTGGGATTTTAAGTTCTACGAAAAGACACATTTGTATTTTTCCTTTTATCAATCTGCTAAATTGTATTCCAGTGGGAGCTTCAAACAGCCATACAAGCATTGTTAATCAGCTCACTTTTAGAATACTTTGATAGTGGGAGCATTGAATATATGAGTACATGTCCGACTATTGATCTCTTCCACGGATTTAATCAGCAAACCTTTGGGATCATTTTTCTGAAGATTCTCGTGGAAGAATTGGAGGACACGAGAACAACTAACCTTAGCTGGGTCCATCAAGCTCCTTGGCAAATGAAGAAATACATTGCAGATCTGTAGCTGTTGTGCAGAGTGGCAAACTGAAGATCGGTTTCAGCTTTCTAGAAGTAGTTCTATCTTCTTTCTTGTACAAAGATGTGGTTCTGTCTGATGTATGTTTATTGTTCAGTTCATATGTCTAAACTATTCTCTTGCTGGAAAATCTACTGGCAAATGCAATAAAGGGCTTTTAGTATTTCTGTGTTCAACAAAGTGGCTAGCAATATGTCGTGATTGTACCAACGAGTTCTTACATTCTTACCTATATTTCGAGACACAGTTTTTTCTCACCCGTTGCAACGCACGGGCGTGTTTCCTGGTAATAATAAAGGGAGCAACGCTTCCTTCGTTTCGTACGTCGTCGAAATCGCCCCTCATTTTGATCAAAAATACGTCCGCTGCCACCGCTAAGTGAACGAAGCGGTCACTCCCGTCTCGCCTCGCTCAACTCCTTATCCCCTCCCAGCGCCTCCTCCCTCTGCTCTCGATCCCCTTTCCGTCGCCTCAGTCGCCGGCAGATCCCGGCAGGCTCCGGCCGGGCCCGCCGCCGCAGACCACCGCCACAGCGCCACCACCTCCTCTTCTACCTATTCCATGGCCTAGCACCGTAGCATCGCAGCTCTACTACAAACCCTAGCCCATCTGCCGGTGTTACAGAGGAGGAGGAGGTCAAGGCTGGGTATTTGGCGTCCATGGCGGCGGCGGCGGCGTGGCAGCGCGTGGTGGTGGTGGCTACACAGCGACCAGCTGCACCACGCGGAGCTGACGTGGCAGGCTAACAAGTCGCGGCCCTGGGAACCGACGAAGGCGGCCAGGACCTTCGCCAAGCTCGCCGGGCCGCCTCGGCTAATAGCCGCAACGCTACACGCCGGAGATCCACGGGAGAGCCGGCCTTCATCTGCTCCACGACCCCTATCTGCTCGTCTCCCGCCAACGACAATGCTCCGGCTAGGCTGCTCCTCCTGGGTCGCTGCCATGGACAGGGCCGGAGATCCCAGGTCAGTACATCCTCCTCCCTCTCTCCTATGCATCTTACTTCCGTTGCTGCTCTGCTCACACCCTTGCCCTGTGCTTCAATTCAGAGGACGCCGACGGCAGCCTCATTTTTCTTTGCCGACGGCCACGGGGAGGAGACGCAACCTGGACCTGGACACCATCCCCCACGGTCTCGACCACCACCAAAAGGTCCTCTTTTCTGCAGCTACATCCTCTCAATCTGCTCTGCTCTAGACTAGACCACTGTGATCTATTTGCAAAATTACCACGAAGAAGCCTCCTAGAAACCATCGACCAAAGAGCTCCACGGGGTAGTATTGTTGAAGCATTAGCACACAAAGAGCTCCACATAATTTACAGTATTTGGGAAACTACATACAGGCTACTGTTTTGTTCTGTTTTGGCTTGTGGGTGCTGACTGAAATGTGATAATTTACGGTAGAAGTTCAGTAAACAATTAGGTATTAGGAAACTACATACAGGCTATTCTGTTCTGGTTGAAGCGCACAGGCTATTGTTGATCTCTTTTCAGATGATAGAGCACGTGAATAGCAATGTGTAAAAATTGAAAATCTATGTGCGACACTGTATTTCTTCTATACTGTTGGTTATTTCTACTACTCCTACTTGATAACTGGGGATCAGAAGGGTGTGCAAAGTAGAAAGTGTACAGTTTGCTGAGTCCATTAGTTCCCAAATACAACTATGCCTAGCATATACAGCTTACATTTGGATTTTTTTATTTATTTGTCATGCCCCTAGGACGTTCTTGTGTTCAAATTGTACTGTATTGTAACTTGGTGCTGTCATGCTCACGAACAATTTATGGCATGAGCTATTCTACGAATTGATGATTTTATCATCCTGTTAATCATTTGCTTCTGCTAGAATCCTCCTTTCTTTTCTAATATACTATGTGAGGTGTATTAAAACATGCCTGGTTATGCTAAAGAAACCCATACTTGCAAAGGCTGATGTGCTCTTTGTGTGTTTCCTTTTAGCAAAGGCTGAATGTTTAGAAGTAAATCTGAATTAGATTATGGTGAGGGCCAATAGCACATCATTGCTGTATTATCTTTTGCTTGAACTGACACTGAGGTTGTTCAGTTTGCAAATCCAGGAAACAACAAGAGGGAGACATCCTTGCATGCTTTGCCATAAGGAAGCCGATAGGACAGAGGATGAACAAAGAGGCTGCCTAAAATATGGTCCCCAGCGCCGCTGTTGATTTTTCCCGTGGCATCGCACGGGCAATTTTCCTAGTAAACTCTTACGTGGGGATGCGCTCGCGGGGTGCTAACGACAACCTCCACAGACGCGAGGTGATCTCGTATAAACTCGTATTCATTTTAGAGTATCATCTATTCATCTAGTACCACTATATATGCAGGTGTTTTCCCACATCAGATCCTGAAAATTCTATCTCTAAATCTTGTAACATGAGAGACCCACTTGTCAGTGAGAGCGTTCATTACTTCCTTTCTCAACCGTACCGTTGTGCCCTAGGACTCCGACCGGTTGCGCGCCGTCGACATAGGCATGTTTGCCGAGCTCCGTGACCGTACCGGGCGGCCGCACCCTGTGAGCAATAAGGATCTGAGGCGAGCTCGACAACGTGGAGACAGCGGCACGACGAGCATGGAGGCGAGCTGGGTACAAGGCAGCTGCGCCAAATCCATCTCGGGATATGATAAAGTATCATGTCAGGGGTTTGCGTACGTCATCTCATGAGAGTGTCTCTATGTTATTGAGGGGATCATCTGATCGATTCTCATTCACAACTGAGATGGTACTAACAACTCTTTCTCGACCATCAAACCCAGCTCGACCATCAAATCCATCTCGACCTCTACCACGACCTCCTCTAGCACTACCTCGGTTATCTCTAAATGCAACTCTGCCATGCCAAGTTTCCCGTCCAACTTTTAGAAAGTCAACCCTTTTGTGTACATTTTCATCATGCTCTCTTGTACCACACTCAACATGGGTTGTGCACAAACATACCGTAGGTGCCACAAAACTTGGGAATCTTTTCATATTGGATTCTAAAATTCTATCTTTTCCCTTGGGATATAGTAAAAAAAATGTGTGAGAGTTTACAGACATCTAGTTTTACTCTAACTCTAATGAAACTCCAACTCCATGCCATTAAATTTGTACCTCAAGAATTGGCCAAGTCTACTTCCCCTAGATTTTTAATCAACAATTTTGATCTATATCCATCTGGTAGCATATGAATCTATGCCCAAACTACAACGAATTCCAAATAAGCCGATTTAGGTGCCGAAATACCAACAACCACCACGGGCCTACCAAAGACGCTCCACTAAGTTCGCAATGCCGGAGGCGATGTTACTGCCTCCCAGGACGCAAAACGTAGGACCACTATGGTGGAACTTCTCCACCCCATGTCCACCACCTCCCCCTCGTCGAAGATTCTGCACCTATCCTTGCTACTGAGGAACACAAATGGTATGCCACCGGAGAGGAGAAAATGCATGCATCTTTTAAAATATTAGGTTAATTTGAATGGATACTTGATAATTTCTATGTTAAAGTGAAAGCAAAACTTTCAATTCATTGTATTTGTTGATAGTGCAATGTGAACTTGCGGATAATCTGACGAAACAATAATTTTATATGTGAATTTTTAATACGATATGACATTTTGTGTCAAATGAAATTTGTTGTATGTGAATTTTGCAATCTCATCGTGTGTGTTAATTTTTTCATCTTGTATGACAATTGTAGAATGTCATCTTGCATGTTTGCGATGATACTGTTCATTTGTTTACCGTAGTGAGGTGCTTTCTAATGGAGGTGATCGTATGTGCACATGATGTATGAGATATATTTCAATACAATCGCATTGTATCTCACCTTGACATTTTTTCGTACTTCAAGCAATGGTGCAAACAAGTTAGAAAAGAGTAGGCAAGTACAATCATCAAGGGATCGGACATCCAATTGTGCAAGTCATGGCATAACATTACTACCGGTCCTAGTGTTGGCAATGAGCAAGCTAGGAAGGCGTATGGGGAAAGGGATTGTTGAGAACCTCCATGCCAACTGCAACTATAATTGTGATAGCAATTCAAAATCTATTGAGCATTGTTATAATTACATTCAGAATGAGCCACTTATGATCAAGTTGAGTGTCTTCATCAGAGCTGCATACCGTCAAAGAGCACACAATTTCAAAAACCTATTGATCATCAATATACAACCTTATATGCATGTGATTTAACACTTAACCTTAGATAACTTTGTTTCTTGATATTTATTGAAACTTCAAGAAGCACATGAGACTTGTATGTTTTCGATGAGTGATACGTCTCAAACGTATCTATAATTTTTTATTGTTTCATGCTTATTATATAACATTGCCACATGTTTTTATATCATTTTGGCATGTTTTATGGAACTAACCTATTAACAAGATGTCCAGTGCCAGTTCTTGTTTTCTGCTGTCTTTTTGTTTCAGAAAAGCTAGTCGGGGAATTTTCTCGGAATTGGCTGAAAATTTACATGAATTATTTTTACGAAGAAACGAAGATGGAGCCAGGAGGGGAGCTGCTGGGGGGCCCATAGCCCCCAGGCGCGGCCAAGGGGTAGACCGCGCCTGGGGCCCACCTGGCGCCCTCGGGCGTCTCCCCGAGTTGTCCTTTCGCCTATAAATTCTATTCCTCCTGAAAACCCTCGGTACCCGATCATATTTTTCAGAAAAGCTCTGAGGCCGCCGCCGTCGCCAACCCTAGATCGGGAGGGTTCTGAAGCTCTTCCCGGCACCCTGCCGGAGGCGGAGACCGTCACCGGAGGCATCTACACCACCATGCCTGTCTCCAGAGTGATGCGTGAGTAGTCCACCACGGGACTACGGGTCCATGTCAGTAGCTAGATGGTTGTCTCTTCTCCTTTGTGTTCCGTTGTTTAGATCTTATGAGCTACCTACATGATTAAGATCTTCTTTATGTAATACTACATGTTGTGTTTGCGGGGATCCGATGAATTATGGAGTCATGACATTATTGTTCAGATTGCTTATTCATATGTTTTATTTATGATCTTGCATGCTCTCCGATGCTTGTGGATGATTTGGCCGAAGTAATTACTAGTATCTTAGAGAGGGTATTTATGCTAGATAGTGGGTTCATGCCTCTCTTGTCTGAGCTCGAGTTGACAGAAACGATTAAGACTTGAGATGTGTTGTTGCTATTCGGGATAAAACAGCGGTGTTTATTGTTTTATGTTGTTTACATTGCTTACATTACGCACCATGCTTATTGCAATTATCTATTGCTTGCAACTTAATACTTTCGGGTGACAGGCTGGATAGCGATCTCGGGGTGGATTATTAGTCATAGATGCACTTGGATAACGGTCTATGTATTTTGCCGTAATGCCCATATTAAATGAAACAGTGAACTTAGTGTCATGATAGTATTGTGTTGCGCCCATGTTTGTCAATTGCCTCGCTGTAATTTGTTTACCCAACATGTTTATCTTTTGGAAAGACACCACTAGTGAACTGTGGACCCCGGTCCTATTTTCCTATATTGTTTACAACCGTTCTAATAGCCTTTTTAAGTCATTTTGCTCGCTGGTCATTTTTGCTCTCATATTATTTTACACTCATACGTTTAATCCTTTGTGTTCAGCAAGCCGGAGAGATTGACAAACCTCTCTGCTTCGTTGGGACAAAGTAGTTTGTTCGTGTGCGCGCAGGTCCACGTCAATTATTGTAAACGGCGCCATTGACACCTTTCTAAAGCCTTCTCCAAATCCTAATGGATTGAATACCTTGGTTTTGTAATCAAGGGAAAACTTGCCGCTAATTACATCAAACCTTACACTTGTGGTCTCCCAAAGAACGTGCTATTCCACGCCATCAATGAGCTAAAGAATGGAGCATTTCAGTTTATTCATTGCTGATAACCCCAAGAGCAGGGGATCACTGTAGCACCTCTCAATGTGGAAGTAAGGTATCGATCCGTAGGAGCAAGAAGGAAAAGTTATCTATTCCCTACAACTAAAGTGTCACAAGTTTTAGTTGATTATGCACTAAACAAGTTTAAAGAACAAGGTGGTTGATTTAATGGATGGAAGTTTGATGTAACAAAACAAGAATATAAAAGTGTCCCAATCCTCTTCAATGCAAGAGGACAAGACAAAGGTTTTCTCTTATAGGAACAATGGACATGGGTTCATGGGTTCACTTAACCCTCTCTCTCTCATCTACGGTGATTATCATGTTATAGATAAAGTACACACAATTGTCATGTTTTAATGGTAGCTTTTAATGACGGCTATATGTCCTAAAACACATAGTTGAAAGAAATACTCATTTGTGTGCTATGTCACCCCCGCAAGGCTAGCATGGCTGCTGTCACTCCCACATCTTACTCTTTCTTTTTACCCTCAGATAAAGGATGTTGGGCTGTATTTCACATGTCACTCAATACATATGCCGTGTCACATCGGCCATCCCGTACCTACATACATCATACTTCATAATGGACAATATTCTAAACACTAGTGCAATGATTCATAATTCGTGTGCATGACCACATCTCTCTCATCTATCCACACTTGGTGGTGTCAATCACCTCATGACAAGGATAAACAAGGCATTATGCATAAATCAAACCATCACATGCATCATAGAATATCTCCAAAGTATGACAAATCATAAAAGCTCCAACACAACGGTAAATGCATAACAAATCATCTCATACCACAATATCCACCATAGGAATTACATAGATGACCGTAATCATGTTCAGCAGCTCATACGGTACTAATTAGTGAAGCTCAAAGAGAGGAGAGATACATAAGTTACCACCACAAACCCAAGTCCAGGGGGTGGACTACTCCTCCTTCATCATGGAGACGGTGGAGAAGTCGCTGGAGAAGATGGAGACCGCCCCGACAGCGCCCCGCCGGAGTTTTCCCCCTCCAATCTGCAGCTCCAGGTCTCTGTTTCGTGGTTTCTGTGTTTCGGCGGCGCTCCCTTTCGCGAAAGCCCTGGGGGGTCTATATATAGTCGTTTTTAGGTCAAGACGAAGCTTCGGGAAGAAAGATCGACGACAGCGGAGGCCCGAGGGCCAGGATGGGGGACCCCACGCGGTCAGGGAATCTGGCCGTGTCGGCCCACCCCTTTCCGCCTTCTGGTCTCCGTTTCTTCGATTTCTTTGCGCCTACGTTTCGTTCCTTCCAAAAAAATGATCCCCGTAAAGTTTCAGGTCATTTGGACGTCGTTTGGGTCCCTGAAACATCAAAATATAGAAAAGGGGGTTTTCTGACAGCGCAGGGTTAATTCCAGAAAAATGGGGAAGTTGTTAATTATCCCCAGAACTCAATATAAATCATGAATATAACCCTTATATGATGCAAATAACATGGAATAACATGTAATAAAATGTAAAGTTCATGTATGCATTTTACATGCATCAATTGCTGACTCCAAGTTAGGTATTTTCATACAGTTACAACAATTGCACCCATCAAGAAGCCATGGTCCAGCAAGTCCTCGACTCCATCCAAGGGAGCTGATGGAGAAGAACAACAATAAGAAAAGATGGTAGCAAAAGCCCAATTCTTGGCTCAACACATCACAAGAAGTTGGACCTTACAAGGAGGTGCCGAAGAGTTACTAAAGGTGAATGGAAAGAACAAAAGATAACATAATGTGATATTAACACATTGTATATTGTATCAGTTTGCATTGTTTTTGCACAAAGCCTGAAGTTTCTCATATCATTTTGCATAACAGATTGGATATTGTATCATTTATATGTTTTTGCACGAGCCTAAAGATTGCATTTTTTTGCTGAACAATATTTGTGCACTATCTGTTCTTTGAGTGCATCGTGGCTATGCAACCTTGGCATGTGACTATATCTTCTAGTTGAAAGTAGGATCTATGAATTCGTTGATAAGCTAGGTAGCTAACCAAAACATACAATCTTTGAGTAAATCCGGAAATTTATAAAAAAAATGAAAAAAAAATGAAAAGGGAAAACAAGAAGTTGGATGAGTGAGGTACCAATTGTTTATTTTTTTCTTATTTTTTGTTGCCTATATTCTCTTGTTCTTTTACCAACCTTTAAGTAACCAATTTTTGGAATGTTATGAACTTTTAGACTTCTCCTTTATGCGCCTTTTCACATTAATCTTTCATCTTTGACATTTTCCCTACTTTTATTGTAATAATTTTAAATAAATTTATGGATATCTGAGTGGACACTAGCGACATGATACAAACATGGTTTTGACATGGCATACTTGTGAGTGCTACTTCACTCCGAATCATTTTTGGAAGTGTCAAAACTATTTTAAGAAGCAAAAATACACAATATTAAAAGTTGAAGGGACAAAAGAATCTGGTTCAGAGTTAAGGTTGCTTATGTCTTGCGTGTATTGTGAGTGTTTTGGTGAGAGCAGAGGACATTCTTGGCAAAATACCGGTTATACCTTTGCTGCCTAAGGTTCAGGGTGGTTCTATTGATTAGGGGGAAGCATGCCTCAATGGAGATTTCTCCCCTCGTGCTAGATCCTACATGTTGTCGCTGCATGCAGTGTCGTCTGTCTCTAAGAGTGAAGTCATCGTCGCGGTTGTGGCTCTAGTTCTGCAGATTATGCCCGAGTTACAAAAGCTATGTGCGAAACCATCGGTGATGCTCTCGATAGAGATGGGCTCACTAGGGGCCTTGATGGTTCCATAACGCCCTCACTATCGTCGTTGGAGCACTCCCAGCCGCCCGACTTTGATGGAACGTGGAGGTTTGGGTGCTACTGTCGCTCGCTCGTCTGTGACCATTGGGTAGGTTATAACTTTAATTTGAGGGAAGAAGTTAATGCGGTAGGTACGTTCAGCTAACTCTGAGGCTCTATTTGCCAAAGAGATACGTGACTTACTTGTCAGTTTGGAGGCGGATAGCCCTGGCAAGAAGACTGCTTGCCCTTGGCAGGGAAGGCTATGAGGAGCAAAATAAAGAGGGTGGAGAAGTCTCTCAAGAGCAAAACAAGAACAATTTCACCACAAGGAAGGCGTCCGCAACTGCTTGATGATTGGTTTCTCAACTTTTCGGGCCATATTCGAAGTCTTTGTTCTTGTATTTTCAGTGGCGTTTTCTTTGTGATGTGGTGATCCATGTGTGAAGAGAGCTTGCAGTTGTAATAGGGTTGGGAGAGTTTTTTTTGTCTGCCTAGATAGTGAGCGAGTTTTATGCTTCGAGAGTAATCCACATGTGATTTTGTTGCGACAGTTTTGGTCCGACTTTCTATTAAATAATCTGTTAATTCTCTTCTCATTAATCAATAGATTGGGCAATAAAATTACCCCGTTTCAAAAACGTTACTAAGCTAAACCAATAGTAGAGGGTTTAAGAATAAAATCTCCTGGTCTCTCTCTAGCCTTTGTTTTCTCCAAGTAAGTGAACTTATGTGATATGTCTCCTCTTAGTTCCCTCAACTTATATGATTCTCCCAGGCGATGTGCTATCTAATAACCCTCTAAATAGTGCCTTCGGACGAGCTTTAACAGGGAACAAATGGAATAGCTGGCTACAACTTGTGGAGCGTTTGATACATGTTAACCTAACAAACAAACAACCAAGACATTTTTGTTAGGGTCTCAATCTAAACAATTCTCGGTGAGATCCATATATCTTGATTATGTGAATGGACACACCGTTTCCTTAAAAAATACTTGTGGAAGATGAAGGTGCCACTGGAAATTAAGATTTTCACGTGGTTTCTACATAAAAAGGTCCTCTTGACTAAGGATAACCTGGCAAAAAAATTTGGAATGGAAATCTGAAGTGTTGTTTTTGTGACAAAGATGAATCAACTCAACACCTTTTTATTGAGTGCCCGTTGGAAAAAATTATTTGGCATATTGTCTATATGACAATTAATCTACAACCTCCCACCAAAACATCACTAATCTATTTGGGAATTGGCCGAATGGACATGGTATTGCAAAACATGATAACGTGCAAATCCGAGTGGGAGTATGTGTGTTACTTTGGACTATACGGAATGTTCGTAATGACTTTATTTTTAACAGTTCGAAAGCTACATCCTTTTTGCAGTTATCCCTTTGGCTACCCATTTAATCCGTACGTGGTCCTATCTCCAACCAGAGGAGAAGAAACAAACCATGGATTATGGATGCAGCCGCTTGGAAATGGTTGCGCGGATATTTTCAACCGGTGTTGCTGGCGGTTTGAGCATAGGATCACATGTTGATTAGCAGACGCTTTCATCTTTTTTTGCTTTTCAGATGGTTGATTTTTGTATCAACCCTCCGTGATCCACTATAATCTTTGAGACATTTGGAACTATATAATAAGGTTAATAAACGATCGTATGCATCATTTTGATGCAAAGCTGGGGTGCTTTCCCCCATTTAAAAAAATGATTCTCCCAGGTAGGCATAATTCGATTCAGGCAGAAATCATGAAATTAGCGCGCCAAATGCTACTTTTTTTTTAACCATGCATGAGGACTGCATGTAATATATAAGAGGGGAGAAGTTCAGGTCAAAAAAGACCTAAGTACAACGACCATGATACAAAGTCGAACAACACGACAAAAACAAACAAACAAAAGAGAGATAGAAGAAGGAAAACAGAAAAGGCAGCACCCAAAAGAACCCTACAACGACCAAGTCGGCTACCGGAAGTTTAGGCGACCCTTGCTGATGACCGCTAGCTGTTGAGCTTCAGACTTGATGTTCTCAACCAAGTCTGCATCGGCTTAGCCACTTTGTTAAACACTCTCTTGTTTCTTTCACACCAGATCGTCCAGGTTACCAACATGAAAATGGCGAGAATTTTTTTCCTGTCCTTTCCGTCCAGTATTTTCTCACTTTTCAACCACCATTTGTTTAGCGAGGAGTTCGCCCGTGGCTTGATCTGGTTTAGACCTGCCCAACCAAGAATCGAACACCAGAGAATGTTGATGACTGCACACTTCATGAACAAGTGCTTGGTGGTCTCATTATCCGTGTTGCAGAAAACACATTTCGGATTATGGGAAGGGCCTCTCTTAGCCAACCTATCTGCTGTCCAAACCCGTCGTCTGAAGAGCAGCCACACAAAGAACATTAACTTGAGCGGAGCTCTGGAGTCCCAAATTGCCTTGGCGGCCTCGCAATCCGTGTTGGCTGCGAACTGGGCGGCATAGACGGACTTTGCGGTGTAGATGCCGCTGGGCTCCCAGGTCGACGTCCAGATGTCCTCCGAGCCAGGGTTTAAGATCAGCGACCTGGTTTCTTCCCAAAGAGCGACCGCCTGCAAGAAAGTTTGGATGTTTATCGGCTTCTTGATGTCTTTATCCAATTGCACTCCGGGAGGCCATCCGCAACCGTTCTAGAAGATCTGATCACGGGAATCACGGCGTGATAGACCCTGGGGGCTATACTTTCCACCATGCGACCGAAGACCCACTTATCCGTCCAAAGAATGTTTTTTCTCCATTTCCAATAACCACCGAGTTGCAGCATTAAACAGGTGTCTAATCTTTTCATCTACTGGCATCATTAGAGGGCTCCAAGCCTTATCAGTAGTTCTAGCATTCCAGGCCCAACTCACTTGAAGTGCCGAGTGCATGATCTCAAGATCCATGACTCCTAGCCCTCCTTTTGGTTTCGGTCTGCATACGGAGGGCCAAGCGACCAAGCAGTGTCCCCCGCTGACCGTCTCCGTTCTCTTCCACAAAAAAGCCATGCGAATTTTGTCCACTGATTTGAAGAACCACGCCGGGGGGTTTAGCGACATGAGATGAAAAATTACCATAGCCGACAGCACGGATTGAACTAAAATTAGCCTTCCTCCTTGCATCAACATGTGGGTTTTCCATGCAGCTAGCCTACTTTGATCTTATCCAGCAAGATTTGGAAATCTTCTTTTCGGGCTTTTCTAAAGTGTAGCGGCAGTCCCAAATATTTAATGGGGAGTTGATCTACCTTGCAAGCAAGAATGCTGCTGATTTCAGCCACTTGATCCGGGTCACAAGTGATAGGGGTGATGCTGCTCTTAGACAGGTTGCAACGCAAGCCTGAAGCGCCACCGAAAGCCTCTAGCAAAAATCTGATCGCGGTTGCCTCTTGTGTTGATGGGTTCATGAAGAGGATGACATCATCAGCGTACACCGAGAGCTCTGCGGTATATCTTGCCTCTCATGCACCGGAGAAAGGAGGCCCTCTTCTTCGGCTTTGGAGAACAACAAGCTGAGGGCATCCATGGCAAGTATGAAAAGCATTGGAGAGAGGGCATCGCCTTGTCGAAGCCCACGAGCATGCCAAATGGTGGGGCCTGGGACGCCGTTGAGCATAATGCTGGTGGAAGCGGAGGACAGCAACAAGATGATCCAGGAAATCCATTTACGACCGAACCCTTTCTTCTTGAGAATCTCAAATAGGAATTGCCAAGCCACGGTGTCAAACGCCTTGGCTATGTCTAATTTCAGAAGTAATGATTGGCATCTTTTGCTTCTCAAGAATTTGCTACTCCCTCCGTTCGGAAAAGGATGTCACAAAATGAACTATAGATAGACCATTTTTGTGACATCCTTTTCCGAACGGAGGGAGTACTTTTTTCACAAAGTTGGTGCTGCTATTTAATTCCGACGACACACAGACACCTACACACCTTCGAACCAAAGGAACAAGCACTTGACAGTACAATTACACGTTGAACTGAACTTTCAATCGTTCTCAAAAGCTGACGAAAATGATCTTTGTGATGGCGTGCAACAGCAATGCCCTGAAGAGTGGAGAGGGGACACGTTCCATTGGGTCGGGCCACTCGATCCATCAGACCATCACTCCTGCTTTCCAGAGCCAAGGAAGGGGCAGGCTTTCAGCTGCGGGTCAGCACTCGACGCCGACACGGTAACCGCTTCCTTGAGCTTTCCGGCGAGCGCCGTCGCTTCCTCCTCCTTGGCTCCCTTCATAAGCCCCGCGAGAAGCTCCCCTGGGTCGTAGAACACCTCCACGTCCTCCGCCCGCAGCTGCTCATCCACCTGCGCACACACAGTTGACAGTCCAATCAGTTTCAGCGCGTACACTCCATGCCTGGTCTTAATTCTTACGAACCAAGATCAGCTAACACAGTACCCACCTTGAGGACGGCGACGCCGTAGAACTCGACCTTGTCGCCGGTGGATGCGTGGCCCTTGTAGGGGCCCTCCATGTGGCCCCAGTGCCGGAACTTGAACGCGATCACCGGCGGCCCGGAGTAGACCTTGACGACCTCCCACGCGAAGCCGCGCGGGAAGGCGGAGCGGAAGAGGTCGTGCGAGGACTCGAACGTCTCGGCGGCGGCGTCGTAGGCGCCGGCGGGGGCAGCATCGGGCCGGCGAGCAGCGCGTTGTAGCTCCCCACGGCCAGCGTCTCCTCCCCCGTCAGAGGCCGCCCGCCGTTCACGGACAGGGTGAACCGCCCCGGGCTCACCGACTTGAAGTCCTCGAGGCGGGCCTTGTGCGACAGCTCCATCTCCCACGTCTTGATCGCGTTCTGCACCGTCTCCTCCAGCGACCCCTTCGGCCATTCCTGCAGAACGGAAGGAGACAAAGATGCAGCCATGCGTGTCATCCATGCATGCAGATGCAGCCATCCTCGTGACTCGATTGCCAACGAGGTAGCGCGCACACGACAAATTCTAAGAACCGTTTCCTATGCTACCGCGTGAAGGCCGGACATGATTCATGCGCGCGCGGGCGTGAAGATAGATCGAAGGAGGAGTACCTGTGTCCTCCCGGACTCGAAGAGGCTGTTCACGGCGTCGTACGTCGGCGGCGCGCCGTGCCGCCACACGGTGTCCTTCTCGCCCTCGCCGGCCAGGTGAGACCGGTACCTGTCGCCGCCGGAGGAATCACCTGCTGGTGCCGCCATCGTCGATCGTCGGACGCGCACGCCGAAACACTACACGATGTGATATGCGATGACGGCGTGAAATACTTACTCTCGCCGGTTGAATGTTGCGATTATGCAGTGGATCGGTGGGCTCTTTAAAGCTGTGTGTCCCATAGAACTTGCCTGTGCGAAAATGGTTAGGAGGGTGGTTGTATCCTAACCCATAAGAGTTCAAACCCCAGATTTGACACTGGTTTTTCTCATTTAGGCGGAATATTTTTCAGTGGGAGGCGACGCTCCGTCGACAGCGAGGCGCCTGTGATGACTTCGTCAATCTCAAAACTCGACCCACTGGCTCAGTCTGTTGGAGGTGCTCATAGAGTTAGGGTGTACGTGCGTGCGTTCATAGGGGTGAGTACGTGCATGTATATGTGAGCGTATGCGTTTGTACTGTGTTTCGTAAAAAAAAAAAATCTATGCGTCCCAATATATACGGGAGGATTTGCTCTGTTTATTTAACATTGTCGCGTCGACCAGATCAGAGCTCACCCAATCTGGACGCTACACGTATGCCAGCCGCCCCTACCAGCCACGCAATTGTTTACCTGCCGCAAACTTCGGTTTTTTCTTTCAGAGTTTTCCTTCGGCAGTTAAAAGAGGTTCACTTTGAGACTCCACCTTTTGACTCTCGTTGTTACTCTTGTGTTTTTTCTCCTCGCTGATTTGATCTGGAACATTTTTTTCGTTTTCATTTTTGACGAACGCTGGCAAACATAACAAACAGCGATGTGGGATATGGAATGATGTCATGATATTGTGACAAGCCGAAATAAACGGCGATCCGGGATGGGGAATGATACCGTGATACTATGGTAAACCGAAATGAACGGCGATCTAGAGAGTACCGATAATGCTAGGGTACCTTGGATAATTTGAGATAGCCAATATAACCATGATACCTTGGATTTCAATTACGATCCGGATGACCCGGAATTCCAATATGACCCGGATTTCCAATATGATCTGGATTTTCAATATGATCCGGATTTCCAATATGATCCTGATTACCGATATGATCCGGATTACCAATATGACCCGGATTACAAATATGATCCGGATTTTCAATATGATTCGGATTACCAATACGATCCAGATTTCCAATGTGATTCGGATTACCAATACGATCCAGATTTCCAATGTGATTCGGATTACCAATATGGTCCGGATTACAATGCTCCTCGGATTTCTGGAATACTTCGGATTTCCAGGATACCTCAGTAACGAACGTTCTCAACAAAACCGATGTCACCTTTCAACGTTAGTCCAACATACAAATCATGGAAAATATTTGACGGGAACAACAATTATACTAGCCGAGGCAAACTAGCTATAGCACTTGACAGAGAACGAATCTAACAGCAGATATTATGCACAAAAAACTAGACTCGGTTTCAACCGAGTCCCCGAGTTACTTTTCTTATCTAGGAGAAGGGGCAGTCCCCGAGTAACCTTTGAGACAAAACTAAACTGGACTGGCTATCCAGTCCCCGGGTCAAAACACTTTGCCCCCGGGGAAAACAACTAAACAGAGCAAGGCAGAAACGAGGGGGCAGTCCCCGAGTACTATTTGAGATTACGCAGAAGCATAAAGCAGACATATATTTGATACTTACAAGGCAATGTTGTTGGAGTAGTCGAAGAAAACGCTAACGTCGGCCTAGATATCAACATGTCTGCCTGGGTGCTTGCTTAGAAGCTGGATAGGCAAGCGGACTCGGTCAAGCATGCACGAAGCACGACCACTAGCCACACATGCACGCTCCAACGATCCAGCTGCCTGCCTAGTTGCTTGCTTGCTTTGTTCCAGCTGCCTGGGTGCTTGCTTAGCAAGCAGACTCGGTTAAGCAGACTCGGTCAAGCATGCACGAAGCACGGCCACTAGCCACACATGCACGCTCCAACGATCCAGCTGCCTGCCTGCTTGCTTTAGCTTTTGCACATGCCGGATTACAAAGGGCGGCCACAGTAGCTTGACGAAGAAGCGGTGAAGACGACCCGCGAGAGGACGAACAGCGCGGAGGAGATGCAGGGCACGGACGCAGATGTGCGGGGAAGGCCGATCCAGGGCCGGCCGGCGCAGACCTGGACAGCGGATACGCGGCCGGAACACGGCCAGAGAGCCGGCGAGGCGCGGATCTGCGGGCGCGCAAGCGAAACAGGAGCAGATCTGGGACCTGCCGAAGATGCCGTTGACGAAGGCCGCGCCAACCTCTGCTCGCTGCTGCAAGCTAGATCGCGGAGGACCATGGCGATGTCGAGTCCCCGCGTTGATGATGAAGATCCCATCCGAAATTAGCCCAGCAAGCGCCACTACAGACCCACGGTGGGCGCCAACTGTCGTAGTGGGAATCACGCAGATGCCACGGGGTGGCTTATTCTGGGGCCAAACGGATGCTTGTGGATTCGGGGAGGGATTGCGCGATCAAGAAGCACGCATAAAGAACAACGAAGAACACGCAAGAACAAGCAAGAACGAGCAAAACCAAGAACAACCAAAGCACACCACGATGTACCCTGCTTCGGGGCCCTCGTGAGGAGGTAAAACCCCTACTGCAGCACTGGCCTACTCGGTGTATTCTCCTCTTTGTATATGATATGTACAAGTGCTCCTTGAGCTGTGAGGAGCTAGCCATGGAAAGGAGCTCCAGGAAGAAGAAGAGGCTAAGCCAAAGGGGGAAATGAGCCAGCGTCGGGGGCCTCTCTCCCTCTTCCCCCTGGTGCCCTTTATATAGGTGCCCAGGGGACAAGTGAGGGGTCAAACAGACAAGAAACACTGTTCATGCACTGTAGCACTGAGTCGACTGGGCTCCTTTGTCTTCTAGCTTCTGTCTCCGGCATCTCGGGGAGATGCCGTTCTTTCCTTTGTCTTCTAGCCGTTGTCTTCTGAATCTCCACGTCCTCTTCTTATCCTCTCCCGAAGATATTTATGATGATTCGGATAAGGGTATTGGCGTGGAGCACCGAGGCCACCTGCCTTGACTCGTAGCCCGCCTGGCGCCCGAGTTGAAGTAGCGTCGGTTGAAGCAGCACTTGGGACCTCGGACGGGTATCCCGGTCAAGGGTGCAGCAGGGGTAACTCGGATGGGACACTGATCCGGTTGAAACTGCGGTAGAGATCTCGGAGAAGCTGGTCTGGTCGAGCTGAAGTCTCGGAGAAGCTCAGCCTTAACCGAGATATGCCCATCTCGGCCTTAACTCGGCGCAGCTCGCCCGATCCGGAGCTGAATACGTCGATGATCCGACAATGCATGGCATCGGCCTGCTCCTGGATACACGCATCGGCCTGCTCCGGGATCTCGGCCCAGCTTGGAGATTCGGTCCACCCGGAGGGAACTCGGCTAGCCTGGACGCAGGGAGGGAATTCGGTCCGCCCCGCCTAGGCAAGCCGACATCGGCCCAGCTTCGGTCTGCCCAGCCTCGGCCTGCCCAGCTTGGCACGAGGGAGCCCGACATCCAAGGGAACTCGGCCCGATCCAGGAGCTGGTGCAGATTCGACCTGGGAGTGAAGCCAGGACTCGGCCCAGCCCGCGCAGAGGAGATCCGGCCAGAGGAGATTCGTCCCGTCAAAGGAGATCCGGCATTGAATCTGGAAACCAGCGAGGCTGCTGGGAGAATCGGCCTGGACTGCGTCCCTATCCGAGTTGGGGACAACTCGGCCTGCTCCGAGGTAGTATCTCGGCCCAGTTTGCTCTTTTAGCTTTTACACTTATCTCTTATCTGTTTATGTATTATTTTTACCTACGTTACCGACACAACATCACTAACTTTGGGGTGCCCAGGGTTATATCCCCGACACCCGATTTTGAAAACATACAAAAAGAAAATACTTTCTCTGATTTAAAAGAAGTGTCGCAGTTTTGAACTGGGGTTAGTTCACAACAGCGATATTTATTATGGATCGGAGGTAGTACCACATATATTTACATGGCTTAGAATTTTTTTAAATAAATCATACACATACATATTGCAAGTGGCCTCCGCAAAAAAGGGAAAATAAAATTTGCACATCCTTGGAGTTTCTTTTTACACAAGTTCCATTCTTTTTTTTGCAGGTAACAAGTTCCATACTTTTGCATACATGATTTATTTGGCAGTTGGGCTGCGCGCGCTCGGCTGGCGGGATATAGGGCAGCCCCAGTTTTGATCTATATTTGGATCAAAATGATCTCTGATGTAAAAAAAAATTACATCACGGAGTATAATATGGCAGCCACTGGAGGCCTTTTTTGCCGTTTCGTGACCTATATGGTAGGTTTTATAGGGCACGACTGATTATAGGTCAGCCGTTAGAGATGCTCTAACAAGTAAGCCAACAAAACTAACCCACGGTCCGGAAACCCGCTACACCAATTGTCGTGTATTAGCTACCACTAGGTGCACAACTCTCTCTCTCTCTCTCTCTCTCTCTCTCATCGTCGTTGCCAGTATTCGGTAGCCAATCGTCGTTCATATGCACTGGCGGCTAAGCCCAATTAAGGCCTGGTTAACCTCGTTAGGATATCTGATCTGACAACACAATATCACATGCACCGGTGGCTAAGCCCCATTAAGAATTAAGTAAGGGCCTATGATCATCGTCTGGCAGGCAAACCTTTGGATGTAGCTCAAGTAAGCGCACCATCTGGTTTAAAAAAATGCCCTTACAAGCTACCATAATGTTGGTAGCATCCCGCTCTCTCTGGCCATCGCTGAACGATAAATACGTGGCTGGTCACGGGTACTCATGCTCCCGGTTTTGAAAACATACAAAAAGAAAATACTTCCTCTGATTTAAAAGAAGTGTCGCAGTTTTTAACTGGGGTTAGTTCACAATAGCGATATTTATTATGGATCGGAGGTAGTACCACATATATTTACATGGCTTAGAATTTTTTAAATAAATCATACACATACATATTGCAAGTGGCCTCCGCAAAAAAGGGAAAATAAAATTTGCACATCCTTGGAGTTTCTTTTTACACAAGTTCCATTCTTTTTTTTGCAGGTAACAAGTTCCATACTTTTGCATACATGATTTATTTGGCAGTTGGGCTGCGCGCGCTCGGCTGGCGGGATATAGGGCAGCCCCAGTTTTGATCTATATTTGGATCAAAATGAGCTCTGATGTAAAAAAAATTACATCACGGAGTATAATATGGCATCCACTGGAGGCCTTTTTTGCTGTTTCGTGACCTATATGGTAGGTTTTATAGGGCACGACTGATTATAGGTCAGCCGTTAGAGATGCTCTAACAAGTAAGCCAACAAAACTAACCCACGGTCCGGAAACCCGCTACACCAATTGTCGTGTATTAGCTACCACTAGATGCACAACTCTCTCTCTCTCTCTCTCTCTCTCTCTCTCTCTCTCTCTCTCTCTCTCTCTCTCTCTCTCTCTTCGTCGTTGCCAGTATTCGCTAGCCAATCGTCGTTCATATGCACTGGCAGCTAAGCCCGATTAAGGCCTGGTTAACCTCGTTAGGATATCTGATCTGACAACACAATATCACATGCACCGGTGGCTAAGCCCCATTAAGAATTAAGTAAGGGCCTATGATCATCGTCTGGCAGGCAAACCTTTGGATGTAGCTCAAGTAAGCGCACCATCTGGTTAAAAAAAAATTGCCCTTACAAGCTACCATAATGTTGGTAGCATCCCGCTCTCTTTGGCCATCGCTGAACGATAAATATGTGGCTGGTCACGGGTACTCATGCTCCCGATTTTGAAAACATACAAAAAGAAAATACTTCCTCTGATTTAAAAGAAGTGTCGCAGTTTTGAACTGGGGTTAGTTCACAATAGCGATATTTATTATGGATCGGAGGTAGTACCACATATATTTACATGGCTTAGAAATTTTTAAAATAAATCATACACATACATATTGCAAGTGGCCTCCGCAAAAAAGGGAAAATAAAATTTGCACATCCCTGGAGTTTCTTTTTACACAAGTTCCATTCTTTTTTTTGCGGGTAACAAGTTCCATACTTTTGACATGATTTATTTATTTTAGATGGAAGGCTCGAGGAGCCCCTAGTTCCATGTAGCATGCAAGCTACAGCATACATGATGTATTTATTATTTTATATAGTTTTTCTTTTCTACTGTGCAGGATCTCGAGTACCCATGTTTGGAAAATTCTCTTTTATGTCGCGACGTCTTGCAATTGGGCCTGTACTTTCGGTGGCACTTTGTTCTATTTGATCAGCCCATACAAACAATGAAACAAGCCGTAACATCCAGCGTCCGAAGCCGTCGTCCTGTTGGGGCAAGTAAGGTAAGGTTCAGACGGAGGGAGCACGTAGTGCGCTGCTTCAGGTTCCGACGAGGAGGCACGGGCGTGAGTTTGTCTGAATGTCGCTGTCGGCGGCGCCGATGACTCGACCCCATGTATTGATTGCTTGGTTGGGAGTTGTACACGGTTACACTGCATGTATGCATGTATAAAACGCCGTCGTCGTCAGGTGCTACGCACGCAGTGGCAGCGATAGCAAAAACAATATAGGCACACAGATCTTCATCACCTACAGCAGATAAGTTTGAGCTAGAAATAGACAGCTGCGCTGACAAACACATATCCAAGTACAGTAGCCCACTTCTAGTGTTCAGCTTTGGGACATGGACGGGGATAACGATCCGATGTTCATTTAATCTGAGAATGACCGGTGACGACTCCAGAGTAGTCATGGACGTGGGAAGAAGCAATGTGGTTCCTAGGGAAAATATCTTGTAATAAACACCTCGCATGATATCATTCTTTAAAATTCAAATTTACAAGTGCCAAAAGATTCCGAAATAAATTTATGAGTGTTCACAAAATGTGTGTTTACATCCTTAGAATTTTCAGAATCAAATTCAAAATACACAGAAAGAAACAAAAAAATTGCTATGTGAATAGTGTCATAGGGATTGTAAACACACGTCTTGTGAACACCCATAATTTTTTTTTGATTTTTTTAAACTTACAAATTTGAATTTTAAGAAGTGGTATCATAATATCTCGTGAGCTGTGACATCACTAGATATGCTCGTCCTAACCGACATGCGGCTCGAGATCATTGTAGGATGACGTGAACGGAAAATGGAACGATTCTGGATTATATGCATCAGATTTAAGTTTCTGATGCTTCTTCCACTTAGGGTTAGTTGGTTTTACACGTTATAAATGTCAGGACGAAGATAAGACTCATTTTCACTATGCACAAACAACACAAATGAGACAGGATGAGGTACGAAAAGAACCACATATTTATCGCAGCAGAATCTCCGTACAGATCATCGTCCGAGGATCAGACCTCTCCCCCCTGAAACTTGTACATCCTGCTAGATGAGTTGAGCCCAAAAAATGTATGGTTTATGATAGCAACTTCTTGGTTTACAAGTTACAACAAAACTTGGCCATAGTTCTTCTACAATGAAAAATGAAGATAAGAGGGTGTAAACTTCTACAATGAAAAATGAAGATAAGAGGGTGTAAATCAAGTAAACAAGTTTATGCAAGGTTGGGACAAATGTCATACATTGTCTCATAAATAAATTACCGCAGTCCAAGAATTCGGGAAGCAAGATGGTGTGCCATAAAAAGGAGACAAAAGGGTGTCATTAAATAAAGTCCACAAGGTTATGTAAGGGTTAGCAAAATGACGCACATCATCACATAAAATATTTATCGGAGTCCAACACTTTGGAAGCAAGAGGTGTGCCATGTGGATAACATCTATTACAATACCTCACTTTCACGGAAGGGGTGATCGCTGTGCCCATGTCAGCAATGGAGACAGAGCAAGAAGCCAAGTCATAGCAGTGAAACATGAATAATGAACAATATGATCGTCAAGAAAGATGTGCTAATGAATAATAATAATGATAACGAAAGAAACATAAAGGGTTGAAAAATCCTCTACTTGGGCCTCTTGATTCAAAGGAATATTGTACTTGCAAAAAGAATAAGGAATATTGTACTTGCAAAAAGAATAAGGAATATTGCAGAATTTTAAATCAACATTATTATCGAACAGTTTTTGGGAGTTTAAGTAATGAAATTAAGAGGAAAATTAACCAGATGGACAAATTTTTAAGCAAATATTTAAGGAGCTGTGCTGTGATTCTCCGATAAAATTATGTACAATTTGTGTGATTCCACATGACCCAGTTGCAACGGCATAAATCAGAATATATTTGCACGAAAAAACCAGGGAAGCATGAAAGCAGTCAGTAAGCAAGCTAGCAAAAAGTTACAAAACGGCTGCCGCCTCCAGCAAGTACTTTCCCCCTCTACGGTTGTTCTGGTGTTTGCCATTGTTCGCCCATGCCATTCCTCCATGAATCTTTTCCCTTCCAACCCAGTGATGTTTTTGGCATCTGAACCACAAATTTCACAGCGCCTGTGTAGTAATTAAAGTTTCAAAATCCTTAGTCACTTGATGCAAGTAGCAGATGGTATGCAACGAGTAGATGCGAGATTGTCAAAGCATGAGTACCCACAAAACAACAGGGAATCTGGTAGTCGGCTAGTTGCTAAATAAAAAATATGCTAACAAAATCGGAAAAAAAAAACAGGTTGGTATGCCTGTGAAAAAATATTGCTGATTTCACCCAAGGAAATGGCAAAAGGCAATTGGTTTATCTAAAAAATAATACGTAATATTATCCAACGCCAAAGGGAAGCCACTCACATGTCGAGAGTGACACAAAGCCTTAGATAGTCACGAAACATCAACAAAAGGGGCTCAAAAGTGCAAACCCAGCAATCATCCATTAGGAACGAATCCAGTTCTTTGTTTCATCCAGATAATAATCCTTTCAAGAAAACAAGGGATGCTCTATTCATAGCTTTCTATATCAAGGTATTGAAATCAACACATGATATCCATTAGCCCTCATGTCCATCGAATCTAAATCGTTCCAAATAGATTACCGTATGTAGCAGCAATATTGCCATGATTCTCCGTTTTGTAACTTTGGCAAACTGTTCTTGTGGCTGTATGGACTCTTGAAACTTTACCCGTTGCAGAAACTGACACTACAGCCACTCAGAAAAAGTAGTATTTCCCGACTGCTAGTCTGCTAATGTAGAGGTCATTGCCACTGATCAAATGGCAGCTCCAAGGAGGCAGGAGATGCACGCCCGGCGCATGTACGCTGTTCTGGGCGGAATTACAACAAGCAGCTAACATGCCATGGGACAACAACTCATGCGGGCTTGCAGATATACCTGTCGCCCTTGATCCGAAACCATGCCTCCGGGCATTGGCGGTGCGCGTCGCCGAGCTCCTCCTTGCATCCGCAGCCGAGCCGGATCACCTCCGACCCGGGCACCGTCGCTGACCCGTCGCCGCCCTCTGGGCTAAGGTGGCAGATCCGGCACACCACGCCGTGGACCGCGGCCTCCGCGTCGACGTCGATGACCACCGCCTCGGCCCTCCCCATTTCCGCCGCGCCGGCCGCACTCGGCTGCGAGGTTACTAGAGAGGCTGCGTTCGGCGACGGGTTGGCTTGGGTTCGCTATGGTCGCTATGGAAACAACACGCGTGGCATGCTCTGACGGTTTATCTGCGGGTTTGGCACGGGTGCGGGGTGCCCGTATGAGCACGGCAACAGTGGCGTAGATACGACGGCGTCAGTTCATCCCGGGTAACAGCCTAACAAGAGATGCATATTCACATGCTCACCAAAGTGAAATAAGAACACGCCCACTGCAACACAGTACAACACATCACGCATCTCGATCCGGCATCTGCAAGTAAATACAGCCCTATGCATAATCCTTCACTAAGGTAAGAGATACATTAGCCTGTAGGCTTCGTAGACTCTGAATGACAATCGGGGAGAACCACAATGGCACAATCAGAACCTCGCAAAAAAAAAAAACAAGCACAAAGGAAACATCACTACGCAGGGAGCAAAATACAACATGGATTCGACCCGATACGCGCGCATCCTTGCGCGCTAGACGGGGGAGAGGAGCTGGGCGAGGCTGGGCCGGGGCTCGGACCTCATGCCGACGAGGATGACGAGTGGGATATGCGACCACCTTCGCGTTCTTCATCACCCATGTGCTCCACAGTGCACTCACGCCAGCAACTGCTGGCTTGCGATGTATTAGCAGAGGGAAACCCATACAATTGTACACAAATGTCGCCTGGGCGAAATTACATCCGGAAACAATCAGAAAAAAGAAAAGAAAAACTCAGAGCGACGAGCTAGCCACCCTCATGACACTGTTTCATCACCCCTGCGAAGCACAGCCATATCCCTGCCTCATGGGGCCATGGCCGCAAAGCCTTCTGAGGCCGTCGCCCTGGCATCCTCCAACCTTGCTGGCGAGCTATGCTACACGGACTCCCACAAAGAACCAAGGACTTCAAGGCGGTGCCTTCAAGAAGATAGCAACGTATACGCCGCCACCGGAGTTTGGGATTTCACCCGAAGAAACCTTGGCCCTCGATGTGTGGAGAGGGCCGGGGTTCCACGACGTGGCTTGAGAAATTGGCTAACAGCGATAATTGTTCGTGTAGCTGTATGGAGTATGGACTCTCAAACTTTCCCGTTGCAGAAACTGCTATAGACATATGACACTAGAGCCACTCAGAAAAAGTACTAATCCCGACAGCTGGTCTGCTAATGCAGAAGTTAAAAAAATGTAGAGGTCCTTGCCACTAACGAAATTGGCAGCTCCAAGGAGGCAGGAGATGCGCGCCCGGCGCCTTACGCTGTTTCTGCGCGGAATTACGACAAGCAGCTAACATGCATTTGGACAACAACTCACGCGGGCTGCACACAAAGGATGATAGCGCGCGAGAGAGATATACCTGTCGCCCTTGATCCGAAACCATGCCTCGGCGCATTGGCGGTGCGCGTCGCCGAGCTCCTCCTTGCAGCCGCAGCCAAGCCAAATCACCTCCGACCCGGGCACCGTCGCAGGCCCGTCGTCGCCCTCGGGGCTGAGGTGGCAGATCCGGCACGCAACGCCGTGGGCCGCTGCCTCCTCGTCGACATCGATGACCACCGCCGCCTCGGCCCTCCCCATTTCCACCGCGCCGGCCGCACTCGGCTATTAGAGAAGCTGCGTGCGGCGACTGGTTGGCTTGCTTGCGTTCGCTATACTCGAGTACGGACGCGCCAAGCGGAAGAAGATGGGGTTGGGAGTCGGATGGAAAGCTCGGAGCGAGCCGTCAGTCCGGCGGAGACGACGCGCGTGGCATGCTCTGACCGACGGTTTATCTGCGGGTTTGGCACGGGTGCGGGATGCCTGTATGAGCGCGGCAACAGTGGCGTCGATACGACGGCGTCAGTTCATCCGGGTAACGAGATGCACATTGAATGCCTACTGTAACACATCACACATTTTCTTTAACCAGAAAACGCATCACGCATTGCCAGCAGCTGCAAGTAAAAAAAAAACACCTGCAAGTAAATACAGCCAGAAGTTGGCAAGACACGGATGTAAAAGACCGAAAAACGATGCACTTAACCAAACACGCCCCTACCTATCTGCGCAAGATCATGACTCGCCCTATTAGTCGCACCATCGATCTTCACGTATTTGCTTCCTCTCTCCCTGATTAGCTCTCCGATCCTTGACACCTTCAAAGCATAAACCAATGTATATGAAAAATGATTTTGGGTCTTTTGCATATGTGGCCAAGTTCATATATGCTCCCTCCTTATCAAAATATAAGATGTTCTGAACCGCACGTATCTAGACGCGTTTTAGAATGTAGATTAACTAGAACGATACCCCACGCGTTGCAGCGGGTATCTCTTAATTTTTTTAATAAAACACATGAAAGTTGAAGTTGACAAAAGAAATACACAAGATTTAGTTAATCATGGCACTCAAGAGGCTAAATTTTTTAGACATCGATGTATGTGTAGTTTATAATTTAAAGATCATTATGGTTTAAGGGTGTATCTGATTGATTTAGATAAGATTATATCAACAGGTTGAAGAAAAGGATGTTGTGGATGGCTTGCATGAAGATGACATGGACATTGCCGCATTATATTTCTAGAAACCTTTGAGTGAATACATGTAGAAGATCCCATAATTTCAAATAACAACTATATGATGTTCATCAGTGAAAATAATTGGCGAAAAGTTCACGGGTGAAACTAATTCCGGTGTTATACTTACACATGATTTACTTGCGTAACTACATACCGACATGTTGTGATCTTATCATTTGAACATAAAAATTGAAGGAAATCGTGTGCAGAAAACAAAAAAACCTAACAACGCTAACCTTAAACTAGCCAAGATCTATTACTATGCAGATATAAAATAACGGACGGAACGGTGTACATACCCTTGTAGACCGTAAGCGTCGACGATCAAAACTGTTTCGATGACGACGCGTGATGAAGACGGGCGGCGAAGACGATGGCGGCGCCGACCTCAAGATGGTGAAGACGAACTCCTCCAAGCGCCCCAAGTGTGGCACCTCGCAGAGCTTACACACATACGGAGAAGATGACGAACTCCGGGCTCTGATCCAGCAAAGCAGCGGAAGCAGAAGATTTAGACCCAACAGCACGGCGGTGTGCGTATGGTGGAGAGAACTCTCTCAAGCCGTGTGCAGCTCCAATTGCGGAGCCGCAACTTAAACGGATGAGAGAAAGAGAGAGGAAGGATGCCTTCAAAAGGCCAAGGGGCATCCCTATATAAAGGTGGAGGGGAGCTGCCAATCTTGCTGGCTGGTCGGTGTGGGACTAAACCCCACACCAGCCCGCCTCCCACCTTGATGCGGCAGCCCTAGGTGGGCCCCATGTGGCCCACCTAGGCTGCGCCATGCCTGGAGCCCATCTGGGGGCGAATTTCCCCTTTTATGGGGGGTCAAAGGCCCATTTAAGGTGGGCTATCATTAAATTCGAATTAAATCAAATAAAAATATATATTTAATCATTAATTACATTAATTAATATTAAATACATGTTATTTAATTTATTCGACATTCGAAACATCTTTCGTTGCCCTCCGAACTCCATCGGATATGTCCCGGAACCATTCCGGAACCCTTCTCTATTTTCTCTTCAATATCCAATTTTATTTAAACGTCACCTACCATTAAGTGTGACACCCTAGCGGTTCGGGATCACTCCAGACATGATAGAGAACTCTTCTCCGATCAATGACTATCAGGGAGACCTGGATGGCTATGATAGTCCCTCTGCATCCACGAATATCTTTGTCGTTTGAACCTTAGTTTGTCCGAGACTTGATCTCCGGTATCTTGATACCGAGCTTGAGCCCTCGCCTCAACATACTATCTTTACTCGTCTGTGACATTACATCCTCTTGACCTAGTCACATGCTTGCAAGCTCATTGATATAATCTCACCGAGTGGGCCTAGAGTATCTATCCTGCTATGCGGATTGGCAAATCCCGCTCTTGATCCCTCGCCTCAACATACTTCCTTCCGATACCGAGAGGGACACCTTTATTGTCATCCTATATAAGACATGATGTTTGATGCAATCAAAGTATCTTTTAGAAATAGCAATTAGAGTTGATCTCACGGTCGAATGCGTAATGAGTACGTCCTATAAATATTAGGTGTGTCTATCACATCATTCACCTAATGATTGACTCCATTGTCAACTGACATGAATGTCACATGATCAAGAAACCTCGATCATCAATCGCACAACGGACTAGTAAAGAGGCTACTAGGGACCTGGTTGTTTACGTATCACACGTGTATTAATGTTTCCGCTTAATGCAGTTATAGCATGATACAAAAACGTATTACAAAACAATTGAGATATGACAAATAAATATCTTTATTAATTGCCTCTAGGGCATATCTCTTTCAGTCTCCCACTTGCACTAGAGTACAATTTAATCTAGTTTACAACTTGGTAAAAGCTTAACACCTATAGCAATATGGTGCATGCTTGTCTCGTGGAAGAGGAATTTAGTCAACAAATCTCCCACATTGAGATCTGTATGTGCTTTGCAACACTTCTATGTCACCTAGTTTGACATCATCTCGTATCTTATGATAACGCTGAAATATATGTTTGGCGATGGAGTGAGACTCGAAACTTCGCGTAGCATGGGCCTTAAAAGTCTAAGAGATCTATTAAGGGAAACCATGCATGCTCAGAAAAATCGCTCAGTCCAATCACACTTGCTGCTTCTGAAGTAGCCATATATTCTTATACCTATGTAGATTATGCGACAGTGCATTCATATGCAACTTCGCAAGCTAACCATGTCATTCTTCAAAACAAAGGACTTCTCCTGTATGAGATTTCTAGTCGTATGGGGTAGTGTCATAACTTGCATCATCGTAGCCTTTTTGCGGCAAGTTGTCTTTTCACTCTCACCCCATACCAGAAAACATATCTTCAGTTCTCTTTAGACACTGAAGGATATACTTAACGTTTGTTCATTGATTCATCCAGGGATCACTCTAGAACTCGTTCTTCAACCAAGAACTTGGGTCACACCAAGTCGAGCTTTCAGTATGATAGAATCTACGGCTGAGTGGTGGCTCTAGGTTATAGTGCCAGAAACAATTGCTTGTACGTCACACGTCAGTTGGGAACCCCAAGAGGAAGGTATGATGAGTGCAGCAGTAAGTTTTCCCTCAGTATGAAACCAAGGTTTAATCGGACCAGTAGGAAAACGAGGTTTGCTTCGAAGGTGTTGGTGGAGGAGTGTAGTGCGGCGCAACACCAGGGATTCCGGTGCCAACGTGGCTACTTTGCCCCAACTTAACAGTGAGGTTGTCAATCTCACCGGTTTGCTGAAAACAAAGGTTAAACGTATCGAATGGAAGATGATGTTTGTTTGCATAAAACAGTAGAGAACAATGATTGCAGTAGATTGTATTTCAGATGTAAAAGATTGGACCGGGGTCCACAGTTCACTAGTGGTGTCTCTCCAATAAGATAACTAACATGCTGGGTAACAAATTACAGCTGGGCAATTGACAATTGATAAGTGCATATAACATGCATGTGTGAGCTGTGGTGTCTACTATGAGATTCATTTGGGCATTACGACAAAGTACATAGACCGCTATCCAGCATGCATCTATGCCTAAATAGTCCACTTTCCGGTTAACATCCGTACCCCTTCCAGTATTAAGTTGCAAGCAACAGACAATTGCATTAAGTAATGTGCGTAATGTAAACAATACATTCATCCTTGAATAAAGCATTGCTGTTTTACCCCTAGTGGCAACAACACATCTACAACCTTAGAACTTTCTGTCACTATCCCAGGTTAAATAGAGGTTGAACCCAACTATCATGCATAAATACCCCCTCTTGGAGTTACAAGTATTCACTTGGCCAAGGCTTCAACAAGTAACGGAGAGCATGCAAGATCACAAATGACATAGACATGATAATATAATATTCAGCTCCACATAGGTATCAATATAAGTCAGATCCAGCAAACACAACATGTAGCATTACAATAAGATGATCTTGATCATGATAGGCAGCTCACAAGATCTAAACATGATGGCACAAGTGGAGAAGACAACCATCTAGCTACTGCTATGGACCCAAAGTCCAAGGATCAACTACTCACGCATCACTCCGGAGGCGGGCATGGCGATGTAGAGCCCTCCGGTGATGATTCCCCTCTCCGGCAGGGTGCCGGGAAGAGCTTCAGGAACCCCCCGAGTTAGGGTTGACGACGGCGGCGGCAGCGAATATGTTCTGGATGAAAGGCTCGGTGTTTTAGGGTTTTCGCGTCTCGGGGAATAAATAGGCGAAGGGACGATGTCGGCGGACCCCCGAGGGGCCCAAACTACCTGGTGGCGCGGCTGTGGGCCCAGCCGCGCCTAGGTGTGGTTTGGCCACCTCCTGGCACTTCTTCGTCTCTCCTTCGGACTCCGTGTACGTGCTGGAAAAATAGGGACGTGGCCTTTTGTTTCGTGCAATTCGAGAATATTTCCAGAAGTAACTTTCTGAAACCAAAAACAGCAGAAAACAGGAAACTGGCACTGTGGCATCTTGTTAATAGGTTAGTCCCAGAAAATGCATAAAAGTGATATGAAGTGTATATAAAACATGTAGCAAATGGTATAATATAAGCACGGAACAGCAGAAATTATGGATACGTTGGAGACGTATCACTGAGGCATAGAGGATGTCGGACATCCTTTTCTTTCAATAACTATCACTAAAATGCCAAGATAATCTTAATATTTTACCAAGTCATACAAGCAAGAACCTTTTCTTCGCTTGTTCTATTCTGAAACATTTCAGAATCTTAACTTAAGAAAATATTCCGACCTAATGTTATTATGCCCCTTTTGATCTTTACAAATTATAGATCTAAAGCCTAATACTCTAAACTTCATTCATAGAAAATTTAATCACTTAAATAATCATTTATACTTTACTAGAGGATCTGTATCATTCTCATATATCATTACATACAAAGTTTGGAATGACACCTAGCTCCCACTCAAATATGCCTTCCGCATATAAGACCAGGGAATTTCCTTTTAGCTCCTGATACCCGATGAGCAAGTCTTGATGCCTGCACAAAATAAACGGGATTAGGTTGAGACTCCAAGTGCAGAGTGTATAGTATAGTGGAAGACAGTTTTCCCCACGAGGGGTGACTCGAGGGTTTAATATCGAACTCTCGGGGAATCTGCAGTGGTAGATTTATCTTCTTATCCTTCTTTTGGTTACCTACAAAACAAGGTTAGATGTTTTGGTCCTCAACCTCACCTGTGGTTGTCAAGCACAAGGTGTAAGAATGATATCAGGATAGTTATGCAATGCAAACAAGAAATAAATATGCAATGATGGTGGATGCAATGATAAATGATATTTTTGGGTTTTTAATGATGTATGCAAGATGAAAAGTATTTTTGTATTTTCGGATTTAATGATGGCTGAAAATAGAAAAGTGGTATATGGTGTTGGAAAGGTGTTTCTTATGATTAAAAATGGACTGGGGTTCATGGTTTCACAAATGCACTCTCTCTTTATAAAGTGGTAGACAATGGAACACACAAAGTTAACATATGAGATTGCAACACAGGGTTTGATAACAAGTTACTTAGATATATGGGCATCACGTCCTAACATAGAGATCTTTTGGTTATTAACCTCTCTTATACTCCACCAAGATGCGAACTAAATCATAACACCTCAGTAATTAAGATAACTCAGAGTATAGCATTAAGTATCATGACATGAAGTGAAAATAAGAACATGCTAGATCTAGTCATGGAGTAGTGGCAATGGTCACGCCCACATCCCCGGTAGCATGGTATTTTAGTTTATCCCTAGTGAGGTAACAAAGTAAGGTAAAGATACCAAAGTGGATCGCAGAACTTTCTCTCACGTTCACTGCACTAGCCACCCCCCGTTACTCCAACTAATGCACACGTTCCCCCACACACGCTCTCATAAACATGCTTGATCAAAACAAGTAGACAAGAACGGGGTACATAATATGCATCTATACTCATAACTGAAACAAACATTGCAATCTCAAACATATATTAACTCATAAAGATCCACCACAAAGGTATTACAACGGTGACCGTAATCATGTTCAGCAGCTCATACGGTGCTAATTAGTGAAGCTCAAGAGAGGAGAGATACATAAGTTACTTCCACAAACCCATAGTCCAGAGGTGGACTACTCCCTCTTCATCATGGAGACGGTGGAGAAGTCGATGGAGAAGATGGAGACCACGCCGGCAGCGCCCCGCCGGAGTTTTCCCCCTCCAATCTGCAGCTCCTGATCTCCGTTTCGGTGTTTCTGTGTTTGTGCGGCGCTCCTTCCAGAGAACGACGGGGGACCTTTTTTATAGGCGTTTTTAGGTCAAGACGAAGGCGGTGGAGCGAAGATCGACGGCAACGGAGCCACGAGGCCCAAACGGGTGGGTCCCACGCGGCCTGGTACTGTGGCCGCGTGGGCCATGCCCGTTTGGCCCTCGGGCCTCCGTTTGCTTGCTTCCTTTTTCCGTAGTCTTCTTCCTTCCAAATATTGACGCCCGTAAATTTCCAGGTGATTTCGTTGACGTTTGGGTCCCTGAAACATTAAAATACAAAACTAGGGTTTTCTGCCTGTGCAGGGTTAATTCCAAATAAATGGGAAAACTATGAAGTATTCCCAAAATCATGATAAAACATTGATATAACCCTTATATGATGCAAATATGATTGGAATATAAGCAATTAAAGTGCAAAGTTCATGTATGCATTTTACATGCATCAACATCCCCAAGCTTAATCCATGCTCGTCCTCGAGTATGAAGATGATAAAACTAACATGGACTTTGCAATTTAATACTTAACAATGGATATCAAAGATGATTACTATTGCTACATATAGTCAAATGATTCATTCTTCAAAGGAGTAGCAATATGCAAATAGTTTATGAAGTGATATCAAGTATTCAAGACAAGGATGTTCATTGATAGTTCACAAAGTGTAACATAGTAGCAAGTAATATGGAACACATGTATGCATAATGATAAGTAGAACATCCTACAATGGTCATAGAGTGTAGATGAAAATCTGAATATGATAGGTGTACACTTTGGAAAGATGTATATGTGAGTAGAGGTAAAGCATGCATAAGTTTCATCCAACTTCCAAACTCTTCTACTTAAGTTAATGATTGCAATAAGGTATTCATTGGTGTCAAGCTCTCATTGCCCCTATCATAGCATCTTGAATGATTAAGGTTAAAGTGAAAGCAAATATGAGTAGTGTGCTTGACAAAGTAAAGGTTGGATGTCTCATGCCCCTTGAATACAAGTACCTACACCATGATTACTCAACTTAGGAAACAAAGCAAGTTCAAGTTTATATCATTGTAAGTAATAATAGTATCATCAAGAGCGTCAACTGGGGTACCTCTTGTCCCAGATATGGAACAAGCCCATATCAAAATGACAAGACAAACAAACAAATGAAAAATCTCAACACCCTTTTTATTTACCATTGGAATAGTTTTTTATTGCAAGGTGTCATAGAAATTCACCATAGTATGTAAGTAAATTTCCACCATGAATGATGCATGGCTTAGATTAGCGGCCCAGGCGTCTCTCTAACCATTTATACAAACTCATTTGAACTACTTCATTTCCACCTCATTTCACCATGATAGGCATCCATAAACAAAAGTACATGATATCAACTAAATGAGATGAAGGAGCATGTTGAAAGCTTGCATGTGACAGCACATATGGGCTAACTCCAACCTCGAACATTTATCAAGCCACTAGCATCATAATCTTAATCACAATGGGTCATGTTTTATTATGCAAATAAAGAACATTGTGCATCAAGTTCGTGAGAGCTATATAACCAATTTTTTCCATTGCAATCAATAACATAAACATTTTCATTCAGAGGTAAGATAACACAAACAACATGTTAAACATACTCGGAATAGCATAAAGCCAATAGGTAGATATGGTGGACTCACTGGAATAACTTTGGTTGAAGGTGTTGGAAACAAGTTTTTGCTTGTTGGAGTTTTTGGGCTAGCAAAAGGGAGAAAGTTGACCATCTAGATGCATGCATGAGTGTCCATAGAACTAACTAATCCATGTTAAACCAAGTAAATAACAATCAGCACCAAAACATGAATAAGTGATAGCTCTACAAAAAGAATTTGCAAACTATTACTCATAAACAAGCTCATGAATCATGCAACTATATGTATCATTAAAAATCAAGTCAAACATCCCTTTTCCCAATCTTATAAAAGCATCCAACATATTTCAACCCATATTTCCAGTAGCTCTCTCATATATAATTGATAGTGTGGTGGTCTCTCAAGACTCAAACAAAAACAAAAACGACGCTCCAAGTTTATGCGATAAAGTGTTTCGATCGAAAAACAGAAGTTGGACGTGTGCAAACCGAGAGTGTGTAGGTCCAGTGGGGTTGTCTTCACATCCCCAAGCTTATGGTCTTCACCATCCTTGGATAGCTCTTGGTGCATCTCCTCCAATCCCTGTGAAAAAACTTCAAAACACCGTTTCTCCCATCTCTTTTCTGTGGGGTGCATTAATAGTGATAAACAAATAGGTTCCTTGCTGCATATAATCCTTGAACAAAAATTCATATGACATGTCCAGAAAGTATAATGTTGTATGCCTACTCATAAACTCAATTGGATCAAAAAGATTCAACTTAAAAGCTCAAAGCATGCATCAAACAAAATGGGACAGAATCTGTCCAGAAAAACAGCAGCAGCAAAACGTATTTTTCTACCCTACCAAACTTTCTCGAAAAATTCCGAAAAATTCATGCATACAGAGGATGAAAAGTTGCAACTACAGTTCAAATATGAGCTCATTCGGAGTTACAGAATAAGAATTAAAAATCATACCGTGCACTGACTCGTGCAGGAATAAAATCTCCGAACGCTATAAGCAACTTTTTCAAACCAAAAAGGGTAAAACTTGGCACTTTATTAAAAACTCCAGAACCTAACTAGACACAAAATCTCTTGTTACAGCAAGAGGACACAAAGAAAAATCACACACAAAAATAACCGGGTTGCCTCCCGCAAAGCGCTTTCTTTATAGCCATATAGCTAGGCTTCTTACTTGTTGTTTATGGATGAAGCTCATGAGGGAGCTTGAACTTTGGTGGTTCCCTCTTCCTTGGAAAGTGTTCCATGCACTTCTTGTGTGGAAACTGAAACTTTACATTCCCTTCCTTTGAATCAATGATAGCACCTGTGGTACGAAGAAAAGGTCTTCCAAGAATAATAGGACTAGAGGTTTTATTCCCCATATCCATGATTAGAAAATCCACAGGCACAAAAGTCATATGTAACTCTACCATAACATCACTTACTTTTCCCAAAGCATGTTTAATAGAGTCATCAGCAAGTGCTAGTTCAATAGAGCATTTTTCAAGATTTTTCAATTCAAGCACTTCATATAGTTCTTTAGATAAAACAGAGACACTAGATCCTAGATCAAGTATGGCATGGTGTGTCTCTTTTCCAATAGTTACTAGTACCTTAGGTATCCACATATCCCCAAGCTTAGGTGGTATCATAGCCTCTTGGTTGTACCTAGCAATCTTTTCTTTCAAGACATGATGTAACAGCCCAAAAGTTGAGAACCTAAAAACCCGAATAAAATTTTCGCTTTTGTGTTTCATTGCATCATGGCATCCAATTTTAACTTGCTAAACAACACACCAAAGGTTTTGGCACCATTTAAAAACAAGTGCCAAACTTGTTCAATTACAAATTCAAAGCAAAGAGAGAATCTAAACCTGCAAAACAAAAATACTTTGACCTCTTATTTGTCAAGGAAGTTCCAAGAGTTCAACATAAAATCTTGCACTTGCTTGAAATAATCAAAGAAACATCAAATTGTAATTAATGAAAATTACCATAAACAAGCCCTATGAATAAATGTTGTTCAAAAGATTTTATTTGGAGACGCCAATTTTTGTGGAGCCTCTACATGATATGGGGAGGCTGCCCAAATATTTTCATAATTTTTGAAATGAGTTAAGTGCCCCAAATAAATCCCCAAAGAGCTACTGGTTTTAAAAGGAAAAGAAAGAAACTGAAAAGGACCTAACTGTGAGGGGAAAAAGATGCTAGGGGGTTTTCGGGGAAAAGTTGTCGTCTCCCTGGTGGACACGACGCGCCATTGCCGGGCGAGAGAGCGGCCCCCCCACGACGCCTTGCCGCCGTGTCCCTCGCTCCCCTGCCGCGCACCGGACCCCCCCTCCTCCCCTGCTCCTCTGCGAAGGAGATAAGAAGCCCCGAGCCCCTCCTCTGCTCTTCCGCTCTCTCTCATTTTCTTCCCCCAAACACCGAACCACGGCTGAGCTCGACGCCGGCGATTGGAGCCTCCCGGAGCCAATCGAGGCACACCGCCGTCACCGCCATGTCCTCTCCTCCTTCTCCGCCCGAGGAATCGAGGAGGGAAGCAGTGAATCACCGCTGCCGTCCGTTTTCTTCCCCGAGCCCGAAGCTACTCCGGCGAGCTCGCGCCGCCGTTCTCGTCCACCTCCGGCCCCGCCGTCTCTTCGCACGCGTCAAGGGTAACGAGAGGATCCTCCCCATCCCCTTTCCCCTCTCCCTCTCGCCGTGTATCGTCGCCGCCGTGCGTTTTGCCTCGGGTCGCCGCTGTGCTCGACGCCGGCGAAGCTCCGGTGGGTTTCCGGTGAACCCAAGCACACCCACGAGTAGCCCTCGACTAGTAGCGTAGGTTCGTGTCGACGCGTAGCTCCGGCGAGCCCTAAATCGGCGGCGCCGTCGTCGCCGTTGCCGCCGGCCAGCACACGGTCACCGCGCCCAGCGCGCCGGTCGTGGCCTTGACCGTGCCAGCGTGTCTGCGGACGTGGCCACGGGCCCCACATGTCATGGACACGGGCTAGCCCAGCCCCGAGTGAGAAACGTTTCGATATTTTTTCTGTGAGTTTTAAAACTGAAAAACAGAATAACAGATTCAAATATTTACTTCTAAAATGCATAGTAAATCGAAAAATGCTCCAAATGCAGTGATTCAAATTTCTATGTGTATATCTGGTTGTGCTAGATCTGTTAACCTCATTTTAGCATAAATGTTGTATTATAAATTTTGCACTTATTAAATAATTACAGAAAATGATTAATGAAAGTGAAACTTTGAAAATTCATATCTTTTGTTCTGTTAATCCAATTTGAGCAAATAAGGTGTCAAAATGTTTGTCTTAACAAACTTCACACACCCATATTTTATTTGGGCAGAATGGAATTAATTTTATTCTCTGTTTAAATGAAATACTAAAAATTGCGGAAAAGAAATCCTTTTTGGAAAATCCATAACTTATTAAATATTGATCCAAATATTGTAAATAAGATATCAAAATGATCAGTGGAATATACTTCACATTATAACATCATTTCCATGCTGAACTAAATAATGGAATTAACTTTTTCTTGCACTTTAGAAAAAAGGGCAGATTTAAAATGGATTTTATAAATTCAATAACTTAATATTGGTTAATCAGAAAAATGTGTTTAATATATCAAAATGCTCAGAATAATGTGAACTAACCAATAACATCTTTGGCATGCATATCTGAACACATTTGTAGTACTGCACTTTTTAGAAAGTAAGGAAAAACCTTAAATTAAATATGGGGCTTATTCTCCTCTGTCGAAATAATTATTTTTGCACCCCATTTAACTTGTTAGTTAAATTTCAGTGCATTAAAATGTCATGCCATCATGTGTTTGCGCATTGCACCTGTTCTGCATGAGTGATTATTGATTGTGTTCTTTCCGATGTTTTATGCATCGATAGATCAAGCAGTCGGGGTTCCACCGCAATACCCTGACGAACCGTATTATCAGCCCCCTGAACCAGGCAAGCGTAATCCCCCTCTGAGCATGTCTCCTCCTATATTTCCGCAATTATTTTCCCCACTATAATATTGCATTCGGTTCCAAATGTCTTTTGCTTGGATTAGAGTATCCTACTAGTTGCATTTGAAATCTGTTGCCATTACCTGTATCCTTCCTAATATCCATAGGATTGAAGTGTTGGCCCGAGATAAGTATACTTGCTATGTATAGGCTTCGCCGTGCTTAGTTTAAATTATTAGATGTCCGGTGGATGTTTCATTGTTGGGACAGTTGATGGAATGGCCGGATGTGATGGAAAATGGTGGTGGTGGATAATAAATTGCTTAAAGGCGGGGATGAGAGGCCACGGGGAATGTGGTGGGTTGTCTCGTTCTCGCCGCCTAAGTGTGAGTTCTTTACCTCTTGAACCAAGACTGAGCGTGCAACCATGCGTGAGGCCTATGCATTCGTAGTGCAGGAACCCTCATAGACTAAATAACTCGAGCGGGACTAGCCAGGGTCCTCTAGTTCGGGCTTCCATTTGCGCGTGCGTGATGATGGTGGGATGAACTGAGATGAGGATTGTGGTATTAGGAAAATAAGTGGCCGTGGGGCGGGTGTTGCGGGCACTGGCAGTCCTGCCGCCACTGATGATCCTGGAAAGTCCTTAACGAGGGAGAAGTCGACACCGCTCCCACCCAGCCGGCTTTCCAAGGAAGAGAGCTAATTGTACAGGTAATGGGCCGGACGGTACGCGTGGCGAAGGAGCTGGGGCCCCTCGGGACTCCGGGGACTTCCACTTTGTACACCCCTGCAGGGTAAATCTTTTCGAAAAGCCGTGTCCGCGGTTATGGACGAACTTGGGAAGTGAAGGTAGGATCATAGAATAACTTGAACGGAATGATTAAAAACTGGGTACTAAAGGTACTACCAAGAATGCAAGGTTGACTTCCTCGAGGGTGATTCGGGGAGGTGCCTTGGTGAACAGGTACAGTGGGTGATGATGGTGGTTGTTGATGAAGTTGATCAAAAGAAAAGAGTTTACTTCTTACCCCCTTTCGAAAATATTCTGATTAGTCGATGCCATGGAGTTATGTCTTCTCTAAAGAAAACTAGCCTTATGCAAAACAGCCATAAAACCTTTGAAAGCCAATCATCGAGCTAGTAGCTCTAATTAATCTTGCGAGTTCGTCGAACTCAACGTTGCTTATTTGATTTCAGTGGAGGACTTCACCGACACTGAAGGTGGGTTCTATGTGGACGTCGACGAGTAGTCTGGGGTTCCCAGGTGGCAGCTTGGGACATCCCGGAACAGCTGGCGCTGGAATGTTATCTATAGGCCTCTTAGGCCATATTTTGGTTCTTGTTGTTTAGAACAACGCCCTTCGCTTCCGCACGTTGTACTGTTGGGTCCGTGACCCCTGGTTGTAATGTTTGCTATCTTTCTCTATTATAAGAGTTGAACTATAATGCTTTGAGTCGTAGAGTCTGTGATGTGCCAGTTGTTCCACAAGTCTTGATCTCTCTATTATGCTTTGATAGTGTGTCTGGTGGTATCGGATAACCGGGGACACAGTATCACTGTATAGCAGTCGGGTCGGGCGCCACAAGTTGGTATCAGAGCAGTACTGCCTGTAGGAAACCCTTCTACTGGTCGATGTTGAGTCTAGTGTTTGTGAAAATATTTTTAACTAAAAATGAGTTGTGAAAACCATCTTAGGATTCTTTTTACTCCTTATCTGGTTACCCTCTAATCTCGGAGCAATCTTATCTCGATTTGACTTAAAGGTTTTACTTCTCATCTGTTACTTCAAAATTAGGAGAAACGGGGTTGGGTTCGACCTTTAGTGTTATGTGTCTAGTTGCTCCCGCTACGTTGCCATTCGAAATCAACTCAGATGTTTTCTACCGAGTCTAATCATTTGCTCCTTTTGTGGATTTTAACCCAAGGTCTTGAACCGAAGGTCCCGGATTGTGCTGTGATTCTGGCATGATGAGTTGTGTGGGTTGTTACCCATGTGATTGTTATGCTATTTATGATTCTCGGCACATGAAGCTGACCTTTAACCCAAGTCCTCTATGTGGTCTGTGTGGTAAATGGTTGAACCTTAATTTCCCACACCTCAGCTGGCTAGTAGCTTCAGCTCTTCCTTAGCCTTGCTTTAGGTTCTGTCTAGGAACCATCGGGGTTACGACGAAATTCTCTTAGCAAATTCCCCATCTATGTCATGACTCTGCTACATCTCTCCTTTTTGGGCATGGTTATCACAATTGAGTAATAATCGTGCATCTTCAACATCTTAGGATTCTCCTGAGCATGTTTCTTACTCTGATTCGCTTTCTGACCTTTGTCTGTCGGTTGTCGGTAAAGTTTTATCGTGCGTTGGTATGTTCCGATGCAAGTCACTTTCTTGATCCGTCAAGACTTTCCACTTCGTCTTGTTAGGAGAAACAAACTCCAGTACCTTGTCCACTTCTCGGACCAGGTCAAAGTATTGTAATCTGCAGAATGAGGGTCTTGTCTAGCTTCTGTTCTGCTCCACCTTAGAGTGTCACACTCTTTGATATCAGGGTATCGAGCTAAGTATCATGATCCCCTTGATGAAGTAATGCTCGTACACTTTGTTACTCTCCGATCTCCGAGTGACTTATTACTCCACAGTGATGAGACGTGAGTAATAATGTAGCTACCGGATATTCTTAGCAGTTCTTACTGTGCGGAAATCCAGGGATATCCTTTGTCCTCCTTAGCATGATTGGTTAGCCGATCAATAAGTTGAGTTGGACTGTGTTCCCAAGTTCGTTTTCTCTGTTGCTCTTCCTCGGTCAAGGAGCTAGGTTCGTGCCGAAGCTCCCAAGACCACCTCGTTGTGCCTTGAAAGGCATGATCCTCTCTTGAACTCAAGATCCACCGGTATGTCGTGATATCCTATATGTGGATCGTGATATTCTGGGGGTCTCTCCAGAAGTATCGCCAGGTTGTCACCTGACCGCGATGTTGAGCCTAGGAGTAAGCTGGTTCTCTGAACAACTCCTTTCTCCAGGAAAATTGTGCTGGATGTCTAGAATTATTCGGTTGAGCTTAAACGACAACTTGGAGAGTTGAAGACAAGAGCTCTATCTCGATATAGTTCCTTCTCCATGGGATGTCTAGTCTGTCTGTGTTGAAGCGAGGTGGTATCTCCTCTTTGGATATGCTAACCTCTAACTCTTTTGATTTGAATTGGGCTATCGTCAAATCAAACTCAGACCTACCTACCTGAATGTGTTAGTCTGACCAATACTAATGCCTCGTTCTGGTGAAATATGAGTCTACCGTCTTGGAGTATTCGAATAAGTTTGTTGTTGAGCCCATCAACTACTTCTTATCTTCTCCATGCTTGAGGAGATCCATATGGGACAATGGGCGTAGCATTGGAAAATTGTTGGAACTAACTTTGTGTCTTCATAAGGTATGTGTTCTGGAAGTTAGAAGTGACTTTCTCTGGTTCACGTGCAATTGCTGAAAGATGTCGCCGTGGATCTGAGTGAATTGTCTGGTTCCCTCCGAATCATTTCAACTCGATCATGCACGTGTAGAATATTCTCGAATGGTATGTTGTTACCTCCATTCAATGAGAATGTTACCTATGCATCCAAGCCACTGATTGAATTGTTCTAGAAAGAGAGGAAGTCTGAGAACTTCTGTGTCCTCCTTGGTGTTTCCCAACAAGGACTCAATTATGTCTCACTGCAAGTAATTCAATTAGGGCAGCTGTCTCCTGACAAGTTGCTAATACTTGAGTTCCGCAATCTCGTTCCTCCTTTGGAGTTAGACCTTCTAGTCCAGCTCCTGGGGTTCTAGCAAAAGTAACCCGGTGGTATCAGTGGCAAAGACTCCCTATTCATCCCTGTTGAATCTGGAGTATCTCCACACCTGACCAGATCTAAATCTCAATCAGAAACGATAGTTGGTGATCATCAAGAAGCTTGTCCTTGGTGTCTAGAACATCAAGAAGTTTTCCTGATACTAATGTTCTTGGAGTTTCTAAAGTTCCCTCGGTCGATCTTCCCGACCCTTCTCCTGTGATCCGAAATGCTCCTCCGTGAGGAAAGTTCTACTAAAGCCGACTAGTACAAGTTACCTCTTCATCTGTTGGAATCTGTTTCAACACTATCCCTCAGAGACTTAAGGCCTTGTGCAAAGTTCATATTCTGAATCCTTGAGAAACAGTTGTCTACCAACCGGAAACTTCTTGTCAATCCTCCGTCACCCGCTCGTGTCTCCTAACTGTCAATTCATGGGATGCTTGAAATCCCATTCTAGGTTTCTACTAGGAGGTATTTGATCGTGGTATATTCACCAAGATCCATCCTTCCGGTGATGTTTCCTTTCTTTCCTATGGTGTAGTTGGATGAGGACCTCGAAGTGAAGCCACTGAAGATCTTCATGATGCCCTCGGTCAACCTCTTTGAGAAAGAAGCCACATGAAGCGAGAAGAACGTGTGGTACCATTGAAACCCTCTTCCCTCTTTCCTACTCTAAGAATCTCGGGACGAGATTCCTGTAAGGAGGGTAGAATTGTAACAGCCCAAAAGTTGAGAACCTAAAAACCCGAATAAAATTTTCGCTTTTGTGTTTCATTGCATCATGGCATCCAATTTTAACTTGCAAAACAACACACCAAAGGTTTTGGCACCATTTAAAAACAAGTGCCAAACTTGTTCAATTACAAATTCAAAGCAAAGAGAGAATCCAAACCTGCAAAACAAAAATACTTTGACCTCTCATATTTGTCAAGGAAGTTCCAAGAGTTCAACATAAAATCTTGCACTTGCTTGAAATAATCAAAGAAACATCAAATTGTAATTAATGAAAATTACCATAAACAAGCCCTATGAATAAATGTTGTTCAAAAGATTTATTTGGAGACGCCAATTTTTGTGGAGCCTCTACATGATATGGGGAGGCTGCCCAAATATTTTCATAATTTTTGAAATGAGTTAAGTGCCCCAAATAAATCCCCAAAGAGCTACTGGTTTTAAAAGGAAAAGAAAGAAACTGAAAAGGACCTAACTGTGAGGGGAAAAAGATGCTAGGGGGTTTTCGGGGAAAAGTTGTCGTCTCCCTGGTGGACACGACGCGCCATTGCCGGGCGAGAGAGCGGCCCCCCACGACGCCTTGCCGCCGTGTCCTCGCTCCCCTGCCGCGCACCGGACCCCCCTCCTCCCTGCTCCTCTGCGAAGGAGATAAGAAGCCCCGAGCCCCTCCTCTGCTCTTCCGCTCTCTCTCATTTTCTTCCCCCAAACACCGAACCACGGCTGAGCTCGACGCCGGCGATTGGAGCCTCCCGGAGCCAATCGAGGCACACCGCCGTCACCGCCGTGTCCTCTCCTCCTTCTCCGCCCGAGGAATCGAGGAGGGAAGCAGTGAATCACCGCTGCCGTCCGTTTTCTTCCCCGAGCCCGAAGCTCCTCCGGCGAGCTTGCGCCGCCGTTCTCGTCCACCTCCGGCCCCGCCGTCTCTTCGCACACGTCAAGGGTAACGAGAGGATCCTCCCCATCCCCTTTCCCCTCTCCCTCTCGCCGTGTATCGTCGCCGCCGTGCGTTTTGCCTCGGGTCGCCGCTGTGCTCGACGCCGGCGAAGCTCCAGTGGGTTTCCGGTGAACCCAAGCACACCCACGAGTAGCCCTCGACTAGTAGCGTAGGTTCGTGTCGACGCGTAGCTCCGGCGAGCCCTAAATCGGCGGCGCCGTCGTCGCCGTTGCCGCCGGCCAGCACACGGTCACCGCGCCCAGCGCGCCGGTCGTGGCCTTGACCGTGCCAGCGTGTCTGCGGACGTGGCCACGGGCCCCACATGTCATGGACACGGGCTAGCCCAGCCCCGAGTGAGAAACGTTTCGGATATTTTTTTCTGTGAGTTTTAAAACTGAAAAACAGAATAACAGATTCAAATCTTTACTTCTAAAATGCATAGTAAATCGAAAAATGCTCCAAATGCAGTGATTCAAATTTCTATGTGTATATCTGGTTGTGCTAGATCTGTTAACCTCATTTTAGCATAAATGTTGTATTATAAATTTTGCACTTATTAAATAATTACAGAAAATGATTAATGAAAGTGAAACTTTGAAAATTCATATCTTTTGTTCTGTTAATCCAATTTGAGCAAATAAGGTGTCAAAATGTTTGTCTTAACAAACTTCACACACCCATATTTTATTTGGGCAGAATGGAATTAATTTTATTCTCTGTTTAAATGAAATACTAAAAATGGCAGAAAAGAAATCCTTTTTGGAAAATCCATAACTTATTAAATATTGATCCAAATATTGTAAATAAGATATCAAAATGATCAGTGGAATAAACTTCACATTATAACATCATTTCCATGCTGAACTAAATAATGGAATTAACTTTTTCTTGCACTTTAGAAAAAAGGGCAGATTTAAAATGGATTTTATAAATTCAATAACTTAATATTGGTTAATCAGAAAAATGTGTTTAATATATCAAAATGCTCAGAATAATGTGAACTAACCAATAACATCTTTGGCATGCATATCTGAACACATTTGTAGTACTGCACTTTTTAGAAAGTAAGGAAAAACCTTAAATTAAATATGGGGCTTATTCTCCTCTGTCGAAATAATTATTTTTGCACCCCATTTAACTTGTTAGTTAAATTTCAGTGCATTAAAATGTCATGCCATCATGTGTTTGCGCATTGCACCTGTTCTGCATGAGTGATTATTGATTGTGTTCTTTCCGATGTTTTATGCATCGATAGATCAAGCAGTCGGGGTTCCACCGCAATACCCTGACGAACCGTATTATCAGCCCCCTGAACCAGGCAAGCGTAATCCCCTCTCTGAGCATGTCTCCTCCTATATTTCCGCAATTATTTTCCCCACTATAATATTGCATTCGGTTCCAAATGTCTTTTGCTTGGATTAGAGTATCCTACTAGTTGCATTAGATATCTGTTGCCATTACCTGTATCCTTCCTAATATCCATAGGATTGAAGTGTTGGCCCGAGATAAGTATACTTGCTATGTATAGGCTTCGCCGTGCTTAGTTTAAATTATTAGATGTCCGGTCGATGTTTCATTGTTGGGACAGTTGATGGAATGGCCGGATGTGATGGAAAATGGTGGTGGTGGATAATAAATTGCTTAAAGGCGGGGATGAGAGGCCACGGGGAATGTGGTGGGTTGTCTCGTTCTCGCCGCCTAAGTGTGAGTTCTTTACCTCTTGAACCAAGACTGAGCGTGCAACGATGCGTGAGGCCTATGCATTCGTAGTGCAGGAACCCTCATAGACTAAATAACTCGAGCGGGACTAGCCAGGGTCCTCTAGTTCGGGCTTCCATTTGCGCGTGCGTGATGATGGTGGGATGAACTGAGATGAGGATTGTGGTATTAGGAAAATAAGTGGCCGTGGGGCGGGTGTTGCGGGCACTGGCAGTCCTGCCGCCACTGATGATCCTGGAAAGTCCTTAACGAGGGAGAAGTCGACACCGCTCCCACCCAGCCGGCTTTCCAAGGAAGAGAGCTAATTGTACAGGTAATGGGCCGGACGGTACGCGTGGCGAAGGAGCTGGGGCCCCTCGGGACTCCGGGGACTTCCACTTTGTACACCCCTGCAGGGTAAATCTTTTCGAAAAGCCGTGTCCGCGGTTATGGACGAACTTGGGAAGTGAAGGTAGGATCATAGAATAACTTGAACGGAATGATTAAAAACTGGGTACTAAAGGTACTACCAAGAATGCAAGGTTGACTTCCTCGAGGGTGATTCGGGGAGGTGCCTTGGTGAACAGGTACAGTGGGTGATGATGGTGGTTGTTGATGAAGTTGATCAAAAGAAAAGAGTTTACTTCTTACCCCCTTTCGAAAATATTCTGATTAGTCGATGCCATGGAGTTATGTCTTCTCTAAAGAAAACTAGCCTTATGCAAAACAGCCATAAAACCTTTGAAAGCCAATCATCGAGCTAGTAGCTCTAATTAATCTTGCGAGTTCGTCGAACTCAACGTTGCTTATTTGATTTCAGTGGAGGACTTCACCGACACTGAAGGTGGGTTCTATGTGGACGTCGACGAGTAGTCTGGGGTTCCCAGGTGGCAGCTTGGGACATCCCGGAACAGCTGGCGCTGGAATGTTATCTATAGGCCTCTTAGGCCATATTTTGGTTCTTGTTGTTTAGAACAACGCCCTTCGCTTCCGCACGTTGTACTGTTGGGTCCGTGACCCCTGGTTGTAATGTTTGCTATCTTTCTCTATTATAAGAGTTGAACTATAATGCTTTGAGTCGTAGAGTCTGTGATGTGCCAGTTGTTCCACAAGTCTTGATCTCTCTATTATGCTTTGATAGTGTGTCTGGTGGTATCGGATAACCGGGGACACAGTATCACTGTATAGCAGTCGGGTCGGGGCGCCACACATGATTAGCAATATAAGAACCAAAACCTGCTTGGTTAGTGTTGATGGAAGGATCACTTGCAAATTTTTGTAAGATATATTAATTCATGCAAGCTACAATTTTCTAAGTCAAGCAAAGGATCCTTGACTTCATTAAGCATTTTAACTTCCTCAACTTTCTTTTCCAACTCAATCAGCATAAGAGATTCATCATGTTCAGTTTCTTTAGCTTCTTCTTTTAAACTACCAAGTTGAGACATGAGTGGCAACAAATATTCAGGGTAGTTCAATAATTCATCAAGAGTTTCCTCCAAAGTAAGAGGAACATTTTCAGCAATGTTAACAGAATTCATTCCAACCACAGGTGATGCTTGTGGTTTCCCTGCAGACATACTCAATAAAGTGGCTTGATTATCAGCTAGTTTAGACAAAGCTTTGTCTAGTCCTGCAGCTTGGAGTTGTAAGCCTTTAATATCAGAACTAATAGAAGCAACAGACTTATTCAACTCTTGTATCATGGTATTATGACTAGCAACTTGTTCCATGAGAATTTTGTTAGCCTCAGAATTATCATTGCGTGATAACATAGGCTTCCAATTATTATCATTAGCATTAGGATATGGAACAAAAGGACGATTGTTGGGAACATATGGGGGTTTATTATAAGAGTTATAATTGTTGTTACCATACCCATTATTACCATAGTTCCTAATGAAGTTGACATCAATATTTTCAGAATTGTTTCCAACTAGTTCTTGCAAAGGAACATTTTCAACACTAGGTTTATTAAGCAAAGCAAGAATAGTATCCATTTTAGATGACAAATCATTAGTTTCTTCAATAGAGTTCACTTTCTTAGAAGGATTAGGTGCCCTATCAGTATGCCATTGACTATAGTTTTGTAAAATGCTTTCCAATATATTTTTAGCTTCTACTATAGTCTTACTCATAAAAGCACCTCCAGCAGCAGAATCAAGTATGTTTCTAGACATGTAGTTTAAACCATTGTAGAAAGAGTGTAATATGGTCCATTCATTAACTCCATGTGAGGGACAAGTTCTAAGCATAAGTTTTATCCTATCCCAAGCCATAGCAACATGTTCATTTTCATTTTGCCTAAAAGAAAGGATGTTGTTTCTATTTTGCAAAATTTTAACAGGGGGATAATATTTCTTAATGAAAGCTTCTTTTAGATCATCCCAAGAATTAATACTACCAGATGGCAAGGAATGCAACCACTCTTTAGCTTTTCCTCTAAGTGAAAAAGGAAATAACTTCAGTTTTAGGATATCACTTTCCACATTTTTAAACTTTTGCATGTCACATATTTCAACAAAATCATGAAGATGCATAGAGGCATCCTCCATAGCACTACCACCAAATTGTTCCCTAGTTATCAAGTTCAACAAACTAGGACTTACTTCATAACTCTCAGCATTTATCTTAGGTGTGGCAATAGCTCTCGTGATAAATTGATCATTAGGAGTGTTTGTGTAGTCACACAGCTTAGTTCTTTCTCCCATTTTAGCAAGTTTTTTTTGGTATTTTTAATTTTTTATGCAAAACTGAAATAAATATGATATGATATGCAATGACACTAACAAAACAAATAAATTGCTTTGTAAGTAAAGATGGATAAGATGGTGCTCACGTAGGTGCAACCTCCCCAAGCTTAGGTGTTAGCACAAGTTGGTGACGTTGACTTTGTTGTGAGATGAATGCGATGATGCACACCCTTGGATAAATCTCTCAGCTACGATTCCCCGGCAACGGCGCCAGAAAACGTCTTGATACCCGAAGAGCAAGTCTTGATGCCTGCACAAATAAACGGGATTAGGTTGAGACTCCAAGTGCAGAGTGTATAGTATAGTGGAAGACAGTTTTCCCCACGAGGGGTGACTCGAGGGTTTAATATCGAACTCTCGGGGAATCTGAAGTGGTAGATTTATCTTCTTATCCTTCTTTTGGTTACCTACAAAACAAGGTTAGATGTTTTGGTCCTCAACCTCACCTGTGGTTGTCAAGCACAAGGTGTAAGAATGATATCAGGATAGTTATGCAATGCAAACAAGAAATAAATATGCAATGGTGGTGGATGCAATGATAAATGATATTTTTGGGTTTTTAGATGATGTATGCAAGATGAAAAGTATTTTTGTATTTTCGGATTTAATGATGGCTGAAAATAGAAAAGTGGTATATGGTGTTGGAAAGGTGTTTCTTATGATTAAAAATGGACTGGGGTTCATGGTTTCACAAATGCACTCTCTCTTTATAAAGTGGTAGACAATGGAACACACAAAGTTAACATATGAGATTGCAACACAGGGTTTGATAACAAGTTACTTAGATATATGGGCATCACGTCCTAACATAGAGATCTTTTGGTTATTAACCTCTCTTATACTCCACCAAGATGCGAACTAAATCATAACACCTCAGTAATTAAGATAACTCAGAGTATAGCATTAAGTATCATGACATGAAGTGAAAATAAGAACATGCTAGATCTAGTCATGGAGTAGTGGCAATGGTCACGCCCACATCCCCGGTAGCATGGTATTTTAGTTTATCCCTAGTGAGGTAACAAAGTAAGGTAAAGATACCAAAGTGGATCGCAGAACTTTCTCTCACGTTCACTGCACTAGCCACCCCCCGTTACTCCAACTAATGCACACGTTCCCCCACACACGCTCTCATAAACATGCTTGATCAAAACAAGTAGACAAGAACGGGGTACATAATATGCATCTATACTCATAACTGAAACAAACATTGCAATCTCAAACATATATTAACTCATAAAGATCCACCACAAAGGTATTACAACGGTGACCGTAATCATGTTCAGCAGCTCATACGGTGCTAATTAGTGAAGCTCAAGAGAGGAGAGATACATAAGTTACTTCCACAAACCCATAGTCCAGAGGTGGACTACTCCCTCTTCATCATGGAGACGGTGGAGAAGTCGATGGAGAAGATGGAGACCACGCCGGCAGCGCCCCGCCGGAGTTTTCCCCCTCCAATCTGCAGCTCCTGATCTCCGTTTCGGTGTTTCTGTGTTTGTGCGGCGCTCCTTCCAGAGAACGACGGGGGACCTTTTTTATAGGCGTTTTTAGGTCAAGACGAAGGCGGTGGAGCGAAGATCGATGGCAACGGAGCCACGAGGCCCGAACGGGTGGGTCCCACGCGGCCTGGTACTGTGGCCGCGTGGGCCATGCCCGTTTGGCCCTCGGGTCTCCGTTTGCTTGCTTCCTTTTTCCGTAGTCTTCTTCCTTCCAAATATTGACGCCCGTAAATTTCCAGGTGATTTCGTTGACGTTTGGTCCCTGAAACATTAAAATACAAAACTAGGGTTTTCTGCCTGTGCAGGGTTAATTCCAAATAAATGGGAAAACTATGAAGTATTCCCAAAATCATGATAAAACATTGATATAACCCTTATATGATGCAAATATGATTGGAATATAAGCAATTAAAGTGCAAAGTTCATGTATGCATTTTTACATGCATCAGCTCCCACTCAAATATGCCATTCACATATAAGATCCGGAAAGCTACTTAGATCTCACTCACTTCTTTGTAAATGCAGGTCTCTTCAACTATTTTGGACGACTACAAAATCCTTTGATCACATTATCAAAGTGAAGATTCTAGCTCCGATATGCTTGTTTCAGCCCATGAATGGACAACTGAAGTTTGCATACATGTCTAGCATCCTTAGGATCAATAAAACCTACTTGTTATACCAATTACAACTCTTACTTAATGTTGCCATTAGGGAACACAGTTTCTTTATCCATCCATCAATTTCTCAATTGAAAATAATTGCTAGAACAATCCTAAACAGACTTAGGCATCGCCACTTGAGACAAAATCTCGTAGTGGTCAACTTTTGAATTTATCAAAACTGCTTTGTGACAAATCGATCCCTATAGACGGTTGCCTTTTCGTCAGTGTCTATTTTGTCATAAAATTCCATTTACTCTCAATGGCCTGGAGGCCATCAAGAAGATTTACCCAAGTCATTACTTGGCAATCGTACATAGATTTTATCTCGGATTATATATGGCTCATAGCCATTTCTCGGACTTTAGGTTCACCATCGCTTCTTTGTAGTTCGTAGGTCATGTTCCATTAACATGACGTTTATAACAAGATTGTTCTACCACATAGTGTGGAACACATTCTCGTATGCCTATGATCTTAGTATGAGCTCAGTGCGTCATGATCATTATCATCGGCTCCCTCCCAGTTGTGGAGGACGGTATCGGAACATTTTTCCGTTGCGCCACTCGATGTCCGGAGAGAAAGTTCATTAACTCCGTCTTGCTCTACTTTCTTTCCCACTTATACCCTTAACAAGAAACTATTTTTTTGAGCAAGGTACGTTCCAGCAACAAATTTGCCTTTGTCGTGAGAAATATATCCAATTGATTTCTTAGATACACTATAAAGATGAATTTATCCGTTTTAGGTTTGATCATATCAAAACACTAAAATACCGAAACGACAATCTAGGCTAAAAGTCATGCCATCACTCATATGGTATTGCCTCCACGATTTTACATGGTTTCCCTATTATCTAAAGTGAGTGTTTTGTTTCTACCACATGACTCCAACGATCACAATAATTCGATAAGAGATTTTATTTACCACACACTATCCAATAGAGTGTGATTACGACATCCTAACACACCATAACATTGTGGTGTTCCATGCGGCGTAATTTGTGGAACTCTTCTCACAAGTCTTCCAATGATATGCCAAACTTATAACTCAGAACTTTGTTTCTTTGATCAGTTATCATAGGAAATTGGTTTTCTTGTTAAGTTTATTTTCCTACTTCACTCCGAACTTGTTTGATCTTTATCAAACTTTTCAGACCAGCATTTCTTTAAGTGGATATACCCATATCTACTCAAATCATTGGTGAAGTTTACAAAATAATGATTTCCACTACACGTTAACGTACTTCATTGATCCACACACATCATTATGTATGATTATAATTAAGTTAAATGCCCGTTTCCAGAAACGGTGTCTTAGTTATTTTGCAAGTGTCAAAAGACAAAAAATCTAAAGACTTGGAGATCCATCATAATGGAGCTTCATAATGCATATAACATTGACATGACTCAAAATGTTAGTGCCACAATAATGTGGTATCATTATTAAGTTTGTATCCTTTGACATTAATGTTATAAATGTGGGAGCTACTACCATCTGGATTCATATAAGAACACTTCATTTATAATCGGTGTATGATCATTAAAGATATCACTCATAAATGTAGGACAACAATTTTGTCACTGACAAATATGAATAATTGTCTCGCTAGAGGCAAGACACACTTATAATGATCATGCTAACAAGCGATCAAACGGAATTTTTCAGATCCAAATTAATCCAAAATGGTAGATGCAGAGAGAGTGTCTATGGCCATCGCAACATATTGCCTGCCATCATCAACACACATTGTCTCCTCATCCTTCCAAGCTACTCAAGCAGAAAATCTCGTTTTCATAAAATATGACTAGCATCAAAACTTAGTCACTACTGCGAGTACTTGTTTAGGTAAAACATTCATTACTCATATATCATATATACACCATCATCATTGATGACTTCCCGACGATCTGTTTCATCTTCTTGATTCTTCAACGCAATCAAGAATTCATGAAGGTGAACGATTCTCCTTGCATGACATAATCAATGACAAAACATTTGCATCTGGCAACGTTTTCTGTCATCCAGTGATCGAGCTGAGCGAGGCGTCTCAATGTCATCAAGTATGACCAATGTCATCAAGTATGACTGCCACGTGCTCCTTTAATGCGACTGTTCTCTTCCATCTTGGTTGAGAAGAAAACCTGATTTACGGTGGATACAGATCATCATTCTCAGCGACCATTCCAAATGTTCGTGATCTGTCAACACACACCCACAGTTCATGATCTATGGGAGAGATCGTAGCATACACTGGACTATGATGAAATTATCCGCACAAAACTTGATAATCCAAATTATTCTTTTGTTAGCGGAATCTCCGGTTTTATCTCCTAGCGGGTTTTGTATCATATAGAGCTAAAAGGTTTGAAACAAGGAGTATCCTCAAGCTACGGTATAAAACTATGAAGTTTGGACCCACCTTTTAAGTTTCTCAATCGCAGGAATGCGCCTAAATTTAAAAGGTCTATCGAACAGGTTATTATCTACAAAAGGTTTTGCAAAACATAAAGACTTTGTTCATAATAAATATGGGTTCAAGTTTTAATAAAATAAAACTACCACAACTCCCACTCAAAACGAACATCCCTCGCATCGTTTTAGTGATTACATGATCCTAATCCATCATACTACCCCCGATCGTCACGGCCGATAGCATAACTTCAAAAGTAGACATCGCTATGTCAATCAAAACAACTATGTGACTCGTGCTTAACCTTTCGGTCACTGTGTTCCGAGGCCATGTCTGTACATGCTAGGCTCGCCATAGTAACCTTCAGCGTATTCATGTGTGCAAACATGTCTTACACCCACTGTATGCGAACGACGATATGTCTGACACCCGATCGTCATGGCCTGCCTCATAACGTAGAACTTTCTTGGTGGTGCACGCTAAAGGGAGAACACTATATGGTATTTTGGAGGGATCATCTTATATTACTACCGCCGTGTAACTAATATATAACATACATATATATACACACACAATATAAGATGCACACAGCAACATAACATCAAAATGTAATGGGACGTGGTATGGTCCTTGCGCCAATGGTCTCCTTTGCACCGACAATTTATAAATAATTCATAAAACTTACCGTGACCATATCACATTGCCCCTGCAAAATAAAGTTAGACACTTTCTACTTTATCTTTTGCATATTTTACGTGGCTTAGGGGATTACGTAAATAGAACCACTTCATACCTACGAATCTACAACCACAACACCGATCAAATAATTGTCAATTTCATATCCCTTTCGGGTCCTCCATTGAAAATGCCAAGCCGTCCATTGAGAGAGAGACAGACACCCACCAGCCGCATATATGGTACAATCCATATGTCAATTGCGGAACCAGTCTCGCGTAAGCGTACACGTAAGGTCGGTCCGGGCCGCTTCATCAATCAATGCCGATGGCATAAGCAAGTGCACGTGAGAGGGAAACAATTATAAGATCGGTGCCCTCATTCAACATGAGTTCTAACCGTACTAATATATCTACGCATAGATCGGCTCTGATACCGCTGAAGGGAATCGTGTGCAGAAAACAAAAAATTTCCTAACAACGATAACCTTAAACTAGTCAGGATCTATTACTATGCAGATATAAAGTAACGAAGGGAACGGTGTACATACCCTTGTAGACCATAAGCGTCGACGATCAAAACTGTTTCGATGACGACGCGTGATGAAGACGAGCGGCGAAGACGATGGCGGCGCCGACCTCAAGATGGTGAAGACGAACTCCTCCAAGCGCCCCAAGTGTGGCGCCTCGCAGAGCTTACACACATACGGAGAAGATGACGACCTCCGGACTCTGATCCAGCAAAGCAGCGGAAGCAGAAGATTTGGACCTAGCAGCACGGCGGTGTGTGTATGGTGGAGAGAACTCTCTCAAGCCATGTGTAGCTCTAATTGCGCAGCCGCAAGTTAAACGGATGAGAGAAAGAGAGAGGAAGGATGCCTTCAAAAGGCCAAGGGGCATCCCTATATAAAGGTGGAGGGGAGCTGCCAATCTTGCTGGTTGGCGGTGTGGGACTAAACCCCACACCAGCCCGCCTCCCTCCTTGGTGCGGCAGCCCTAGGTAGGCCCCATGTGGCCCACCTAGGCTGCGCCATGCCTGGAGCCCATCTGGGGGCGAATTCCCCCTTTTATGGGCCTTTGACCTCCAGTCAAGGCCCATTTAAGGTGGGCTGCCATTAAATTCGAATTAAATCAAATAGAAAATATATTTAATCATTAATTAGATTAATTTACTCGACCTTCGAAACATCTTTCGTTGCCCTCCGAACTCCATCGGATATGTCCCGGAACAATTCCGGAACCCTTCTCTATTTTCTCTTCAATATCCAATCTTATTTAAACGTCACATGCCCTTAAGTGTGACACCCTAGCGGTTCAGGATCACTCCAGACATGATCGAGAACTCTTCTCTGATCAATGACTATCAGGGAGAACTGGATGGCTACGATAGTCCCTGTGCGTCCACGAAATATATTTTTCGTTTGAACCTTAGACGTCAAGTATCAGGCCTTTTGCCAGGCGATACTTAGTTTGTCTGAGACTCGATCTCCGGCATCATGATACCGAGTTTGATCTCGTTACTTGACAATACTATCTTTACTCGTCTGTGACATTACATCCTCGTGACCTAGTCACATGCTTGCAAGCTCATTGATGTAATCTCACTGAGTGGGGCCAGAGTATCTATCCTGCTATGCGGATTGGCAAATCCCGCTCTTGATCCCTCGCCTCAACATACTTTCTTCCGATACCTGAGAGGGATACCTTTATTGTCATCCTATATAAGACATGACGTTTGATGCAATCAAATTATCTTTCAGAAATAGCAATTAGAGTTGATCTCACGGTCGAAGCTGTAATGACTACGTCCTATAAATATTGGGTGTGTCCATCACATCATTCACCTAATGATTGACTCCATTGTCAACTGACATGAATGTCACATGATCAGGAAAACTCGATCATCAATCGCACAACGGATAGGTAAAGAGGCTATTAGGGACCTGGTTGTTTACGTATCACACGTGTATTAATGTTTCCGCTTAATATAGTTATAGCATGATACAAAAACGTATTACGAACAATTGAGATATGACAAATAAAATATCTTTATTAATTGTCTCTAGGGCATATCTCCTTCAAAAATGAGAAGTTGCAGGTCACTGTATTGTTCTATAGCATTTTTGTTTTGTCGTTTTAATATTTTTTATGCATACTGATCGTTGGGTAGTTCAAACTCCAAGCTCTCCAAGCTGGTGTCTGTACATCTTAGTTCTAGGTGGATCAGCTTGTTTTAGAGGAGTTGGGAAACTCCCCATGCTAGGTTTGTTGCATTTTCGTTTATATAAAATCACATGACTTCGTTAGGCATATGCACATACATACTCAGTTCAGTTTCAACTACACTTGGATTTGGTTCTCACCAAGCAAATCACTGAATTTTTTGAAAAACGATGATTTACATGGCAGGTTCAAAGGATATTTGATAAGCTTAGAAATTCCTGGAGAAACACTTTGGTTTAGGTGTAAAGCTGAAGCATTAACAAGTCAGTACCAATTGGCCGATTTAGGTTAAATATTCAGTGAAAATTTCATACTTGATCGGTGGAATTCACTGTTGTATTCTATTATGTTTTGGTTTGTACTTTTTGGCTGCCACACTTGTGCATATCATTTATTTTTATCCATGTTGCTTACCTAACGCTGTTCAAATTCATCCAATGTGCAATTTCGGATTTAATGATGATCAACTGTCATTCGGTTAAGGAATGTTTCTTTGACTTCTGGCAAAGAATAGTTGTTTTGTTAGATTGGACATAACGTTACAACTAGCTTTTGTGTTTTTGAGCTTTTGATTCAATTTTTTCTAACATCCACTTCCTTTTTTGGGGGAGAAACCAGCAGGTCTTACGCCCCAAATGCTACAGCTCTCGTGCCAACAAATTGCTAAAGGAAAAAAAAAAAGGTTGGTATCCTGCACCTTACTGTTTGGCAAAACAATCTGGTCGTATATTTCTTAAATACTCTGCTTTTTTACCGTCTGGGAGATACTCCGTTTTTTACATGGAAGTTGCTTTACTTTGTGGTAGGGAGAGATATCGTGTGTTACTTCCGTCCTACTATTGTACATCTAAGTTAATAATAATTGCAGTTCTGCTACTATTGGCTAATTGTAGCTCAGTTTTTTTTTTTTTTTGCAGAACAGGAGCTTTATTAATTTAGATTGGCATGAGGTTACAATCCTGTTCAATACAGGGGAGCAGAAAAGAAGGCGTTGTGACAAGCCACAAACACCGTTGCTTACGATAGTACACCTCCTGAGCGCATAAGTGAGCTATAGAATTAGAATTTCAGAGTGTTGTATCACTTCTTTTCCTTGATGTAAATTAACCGGTATACGTACTGAGATGCCAATGGTCGACGATGTCAAGTTGAGGATTTATGCAGAGCTGGGCATACCCCCAAACGAGCAGACTGCTTGTCGTGTGGAGACATGCTTGAGGACGGCCAGCCCCTGTTCCCAGAGATCCGTGGTGCAGGCACACTCCAGCTGCACCTCCGACCTCATGGTGTTGGCCAGTGATATAGATGCCAAAAGTCACGTGATGAATTCTTGATTATAGGTGATCGTTGATTTTGTTTGCATCATGCCAAAAGTTACTTCTTGTTTTTATGTTAATTTGTAATAATTATATAATTCAACATAGGCAAGGGAAACAACTCGAAAACGAGAATTAGCATGTGAGATGATATTTGTGCTACAACTTAGATTTACTGGATTTTTATCTCTATCTAGAGTTATTATTCCGATTATTTTCTTGATCCCCGTGTTTGAGATGGTTTGTCGGAGAAGAAGCATCATAATTCCAATACAAATATATAGTTTAGCTTCCAATTATAACTCATCTGCATATATCATGATGGCTACGTGCTAATTCTTTTTTGAGTGAACAGAGGCAATGTCCAGCATCAAGCGTAGACAAGAACGCCATTGACAATGGTTTGCAAGCATTGACACAGGAAAGGGTGACATATACAAAAATAAAATAATCATATAACTTAAAAAAAACTCGATTAATCTAAATTGTCCTGGGTAAAATTATTGCCAAACTCGTGATGAATAATGATACTTTGCTTTATTTAAGATCGTTGTAAGGGTAAAAATAATTAATTACCGTGGCAACGCACGTGCATTCAACTAGTTGGAAAATAATCATGGTATCTTGTGAGGTGTGCCATCGCTAGATATTTTACCCTAAATCACGTACTCTCAATTAAAAATAAATGGCGTTCTTAATTAAAATTTCTGAAAATTCTAACACGTGTACACATTCATGTCCCATGCTCTCATAAATTTTCAGAAAAAGGACACTTTTTGTGACCCGTGGTAAGAAACAAATTTGGTGCTCTGAAAAACACTTCGATTTTTTTATTACGATGCAGTCTTTTCTTCAAAACTGTGTTGACATGTAAAAACTCGAGCAAAAAGATTTTGTTTCTTATATACTCCCTCCGTTTAGAAAAGGATGTCTTACATATCTCTTAATTCGGATGTATGTGTACACTAAAATATATCTATATACATTTGAATCTAGACAAATCTAAGACATCTTTTTTCGGACGGAGGGAGTACCTTTTACGAATGACTGTTCTGCGGGAGCCTCGGGAGCGAAAACACCATGTCCCATGATTTACGTTCTATCTTCCTCATGCCAGAAGAAATCCAGCTCACTGGGTTAGATCATCCCTCCGTAGTCCGTACCGTATCCTAAGCGTCAGGGAATGAAGTGACTTTGCGTAATTAACCTGCCTCTAGAGCATAACATGGACGGGACTAGAGTTGTTACTGATACTTTTCCTGAAAATATGATTTGTCACAACCAGGGTATAAGAAGTTTCGAATGGGTTTGTTTGAAAATTATTCGACAGAGACTTAATTCTCGGTTCTTTCTAGTACTTTTGGACGTCGACAGCTAGCTCGTTTGACTATTTGACACATTTCATTGCTGCTATGACTTGTTCGAACCTCAAAGTCACCGAATCTGAAGATATGTATGTACAGTATGACCTGAAACCAACACCACAAACTAACAGGAAGCCAAACAGACAACAAAAGCCTCTTCTTCCTCTTCACACCCGAAGGATTCACGATGGAGATGATCGTATCTGCAGTTCTTGGCGATATCATCAGCAGATCCGTATCCTTCTTCGTGGACAGGTACCGCCGGCTGCAGACCGGAGGGGCGGAAGAAAGCCTGCAACGGCTGCGCCCCCTCCTGCTGCGAGTCCAGGCCATCGTCGAGGAGGCCGATAGACGGGACATCACGAACCAAGCTATGCTCCGACAGCTCCAGACACTGAGGCACGGCATGTACAGAGGGTACTACGTGCTCGACGTCTTCACGTGCAAAGGATACAGAGAAGACGACGCCACAGCCAAAGATGAGGTGAGCGACGATTCGTTCACCCTCTGCAGATTCAATCCCGCCAAGCGTCTCTGCCTCACAGCCAGAACGCCAAAGAATATGATTGTGTTCCGCGGCAAGGGTCTCAACGAGCTCAGGGAAGTGCTGTCTAGCCTTAAGATGATTGTCGCTGACATGGAGGAGTTTGTGTTGTTCTTGAAGTGCTATCCTCCCATGTGCCGCGAACCTTGCAGCAGCTACTTGTTTTCAGAGATGTGCATTTTTGGTCGCCGCACGGAGTACGAGAGGATTGTGAGCTTTCTGCTGCAGTCTGCACCCCCTGGCACAGGAAATTTGAGCGTTCTTCCAATAGTTGGACCAGTAAGAGTTGGAAAGAGCACCCTCGTTGAGCATGTCTGCTACGACGAAAGGGTGCGCGGCTTCTTCTCCTCGATCCTTTTCTTCGGCGGAGATGATCTTGAAGGTATGAAGGCCACCGGGAATGCTCTGCAAGACAGTGGTGTTATTAAGTACAGAAATGGTGCTTCACATGGGAGGTTACTGATTATTATGGAACTAATTGGGGATTTGGAGAAGGAAATATGGAGAAGGCTGTGCTACGAACTGAGCCATATGGCACACGGGAGTAAAGTCATTATTACGAGTAGGTCAGAGAGGATCGTGCAGTTTGGAACAACCCAGGCTCTCAAACTGAATGTTTTGCCCCAGGAAGCTTACTGGTACCTTTTCAAGTCGATTGCACTGAGAAGTGCTGGCCCACAGGACTACTCGGAGCTATCATCCATAGCAATGGATATTGCAGCTGAGCAGAAGGCTTCTTTCGGTAATGCATACGTAATTGGCACCATCCTGAGAGCTAATCCAGATGTCCGGTTTTGGCGCGAGATTCTCAAGCACCTCAGAGAATTCAGTAACAAGCATTTACTTATGTTTGGCGAACATCCACTTGATCTCGTGCGAAAAGGCCAACCTATATACCTATGGAGGATGAAGGGCAGTTGCGAAGTCCTTATAGCCCATCGCTATTATCAGGTGTGTTCTACCCAGCACAAAGTTCCCAAGCTAACACTGCCTGATATTCTGTGTGGAAGAGTCATGCCTCGTAAAAGTTTTGAAGTCCTTGCATGGAAATCTGAGATACCTCCCTACTATAGCTACCTGATGAGTTGCAGCATAGTGACATCTCGACATATGGTGGTGAAGAAGAAGCGCTCTCGGTTGCAGAGTTTCTGATCCTTGATGGGTGTGTCCGTGTGTGCTCTTCAGGAGTTGACCATAGGGCTGGGTGTTTGTATACTTGTATGTTGTCCATTCAGTAGAATCCGATGTATGCAGCAAGACCTGATATGAAATCTGGATGCTAGGAACAAATAACCATAACATATGTTTAGAGTTGAAGTGAAACCTTTGTAATTGGTGTATAGTTAAAACTTAGAACAGCATGCTCCATCATGTCCATGACTGCATAACTACTGAACCGAAGCACTCTGGAGTATGATACTGATATAGATAGCCGCTGGTGCAAATTTTGTAGGTATGTATTCATTTCTTACATGAGAATGCAAGTTTTGTAATGTTAGTGTGGCCACATGTCTATCATATGTGTACCGTTACTTTTAACATATCTCCAATTCCATTCTGAAGGGAGTCATGTGCGTTGCAAGGACTGGTGTATCATTTCAGAGCTCACACCGGCAAATTTCCTCCTCCTAGCATGACCCCTCATGACCAATACAATATGGTTAATCAGGTGAACAAGTAGCTCAATGCTGAAGTACATTAAACCTTTCAAAATCCTAGATTACTGCAATTATAAATACCAACTGTCCAAGTGCATTGGGAAATATAGAGCAATTCAGTGTCTAGTCTATAGAAGACCATAAGTGATCTTGATCTTCAAGGCGTGTGCCCTTGGCTCCTTGCATTCAAATATTTGACACCTCGAAGCATGCTTACCAGTTACCACTACCAGCACATAGACAGTAGTACTATTGATCAGGTGAACAAATAGTTAAACGCTGAAATACATTGAACCCATAATAACCATACTGATGCATAATCCTTCATTAAGGTAAGAGATACATATCGTAGACTCTGAATGGCAATCGAGTAGAGCCAAAATCAGAACAAACACATTCCGCAGGGAGCAAAATACAGCATGGAATACGCGCGCATCCTTGCGCGCTAGACAGGGGAGAGGAGCTGGGCGAGGCTGGGCCGGGGCTCGGACCTCATGCCGACGAGGATGACGAGTGGGATGAAGCCGTAGTGGGCGACCACCTTCGCGTTCTTCATCGCCCAGGTGCTCCACTCACGCGCCAGCCGCGCCGCGCTCGCCGCTGCCGAATCCGCCGCGTCCGCTGGGGCCTTGCCCTTCTCCGCCGCTGCCAACGCCATGGCCGCCCTCTGCCAAACGCGTAGCCGAGAGGATGAAGATTTGGAAATTTCAGATGTGATGGGAGGAGATGGGGTCGTCACGATGTGGTGAGATTGGGTTTCGTTAGGTGAGGGCTCTTTGCACATCAGTCAGTGAACGCGCAGAAGGTTTAGTTTGCAATAACCGAAGAGCAGTGACCGGATCAGATTTCACTTTGGTCTATCAATGACCATGAATATCACATATTTGGATATAATCACCAGTGTTTCATACAGTATAAGGTGTTAAAAACCTGAATTACGATAACAAATAACCTAGAGCGGATTTTTTTTTTTGGTTAGGCGGATATCCAACATAAATGGTATCGGATATGGTATTTCCTATTATCCAGCTGATGCGGATTATCCGTCATTTTTTTATATTATTTGCGCCACTCAATTAGGATTATCTGTTTAATTAGCCTAATGAGATAGTCAAAATAGTCAATTAGTACATTGATGCATTGATATTATCACCCGTTTGCTTCTCTTGGTGTATAATTATCCCTAGCCTAGTACTACATGACCGCGATGCACGACGTCTCATAGTGTACGTCAAGTCATGCCTGATCTTGGCAGGTTCTACGCACGGCCTATTTATCAAGTCATGTCTGTTGCTGCTCGGTGTAGGTGGTGCGAAAGTTACCGGAGACGTGGCGGTATGGGACGTTGTCAAATTTCTAGTTTCTACTCCAGCGACATCCGGTTAGCGATTTGTCGTTGGCTGGACAGATGATGACGATATAAGCATTAACATTCCATTTTTACACTTCGCTGAAATATTTGTGACAACATAGACGGACCTTACGTCATGTCCTTACTGAATGTGGTGGCTCGAAACCTGTTTTTTGGATGAAAACTCCGAGTTCGGCTCTTGGTTAGACTTATCATCATCGCCCATGTGGGGGCTCTTTCTTCTTGAATGTTTTGCCTACAAACTGTGTATCTTCTACTTATTTTTGTTTTTTAGTCAGTGGTAGCCGAATGTTGGTACTATCGCGAGGCATGGGGATTCATGTTTACTGTTACATATTTTATACTTTGCAATGAAAAAGAGTTGTCCATTTAGGCCGATCATGCTCTACTTTAAAAAAATCAGCCGGTTAATCATATGGTAGGACTACCCATATCCGTATAGTTAGCGGGTATAAAATTCTACCGGATATGAAAGTTTACTCACACCCATACCTACGAGTATCCATAGGGTACCCGACGGGTAGATCTAATAGTACACACGATTATTCAAAAATTTACATTCATCAATCACACATTTGATATAAAAATATCAAATAGACGAGTACATAACATTCACCAAATTTAGAAATCACAAATTTATTCTCATAACTCATAAATAAGTCAAACAAGAGTAGACGAGTTACATGATAGAAACTTTATGACTACTTAACATATAACATAGAGTAGTAACATGCTCATGTTACTACCCTATGTTACTACCCCACAGTGGGGAGTAACATATGGGTGGTGTCATATAAGGCTTTATTTATTAGGCTATAGACTCATTTCGTCTTGATAAGTGTGATGTTACATTAACTAGCTAAGTTAGCACAAACACCTCTCTAGTCATTAACTACATGCCACATAACCAAACTTGTCTTGAAATGTGTGATGTTACTATCTAAATTACTGCTAATTTTTTTAATAATACATTTTTCTAAAGAATTTCGACAAATAGTATGCGTTTTGCAAAAATTTCAAAAATATTGCGGCCTCATCCCAGCCTAGGACGATAGGTCCCTGTCGGCCTAGCCGTGGCCGACAGGCGCTAGGCCGACAGGTGCATGGGCGGGGCGCTCTGCCGAGGGCAGGCGCGGAGGGCCTGCCGGCGAGCACGCACGGCGGCCAGTCGCACGCACGAAGGCCTGCCGGCAGCACGCACGCCAGCACGCACGCACGGCGGCCTGCCGGCCAGCCGCACGACGGCCTGCATGCACGCAGGCCAGCACGCACGCACGGCGGCTAGCCAGCCTGCACGCACGGCGGCCTGCCGGCCAGCACGCACGCCGGCCTGCACGCACGCACGGCCAGACAGCCAGCACGCACGGCAGCGGACACGGGCGAGGCCATGGCGGTAGAGCAAGGAGAGCGAGCGACGGGAAGATCACCTATCGGCTTAGGATGGGCCGACTGGGCTGTCGGTGCCTGGCACGCAGGCCCACTGGGACCTATCGGCCTCGGCTAGGCCGACAGGCCCCTATCGGCCTAGGCTAGGCCGAGTCCGCAATATTTTTGAAAATTTTGCAAAAATGAGAAGTTGCAGGTCACTGTATTGTTCTATAGCATTTTTGTTTTGTCGTTTTAATATTTTTTATGCATACTGATCGTTGGGTAGTTCAAACTCCAAGCTCTCCAAGCTGGTGTCTAGGTGGATCGGCTTGTTTTATAGGAGCTGGGAAACTCCCCATGCTAGGTTTGTTGCATTTTCGTTTATATAAAATCACATGACTTCGTTAGGCATATGCACATACATACTCAGTTCAGTTTCAACTACACTTGGATTTGGTTCTCACCAAGCAAATCACTGAAATTTTTGAAAAACGATGATTTACATGGCAGGTTCAAAGGATATTTGATAAGCTTAGAAGTTCCTGGAGAAACACTTTGGTTTAGGTGTAAAGCTGAAGCATTAACAAGTCAGTACCAATTGGCCGATTTAGGCTAAATATTCAGTGAAAATTTCATACTTGATCGGTGGAATTCACTGTTGTATTCTATTATGTTTTGGTTTGTACTTTTTGGCTGCCACACTTGTGCATATCATTTATTTTTATCCATGTTGCTTACCTAACGCTGTTCAAATTCATCCAATGTGCAATTTCAGATTTAATGATGATCAACTGTCATTCGGTTAAGGAATGTTTCTTTGACTTCTGGCAAAGAATAGTTGTTTTGTTAGATTGGATATAACGTTACTACTAGCTTTTGTGTTTTTGAGCTTTTGATTCAATTTTTTCTAACATCCACTTCCTTTTTTGGGGGAGAAACCAGCAGGTCTTACGCCCCAAATGCTACAGCTCTCGTGCCAACAAATTGCTAAAGGAAAAAAAAAAGGTTGGTATCCTGCACCTTACTGTTTGGCAAAACAATCTGGTCGTATATTTCTTAAAGGACGCGTCTAGCTGACAAACGTTTGCTCAAACGCAGCCACGAGCGGCCGATCAAAAAAGGCAAGATTTTGTCTCCCACATGGTAGAAAAGGAAAGGACAAAAATTTCCACGTTCTCGTTGGTCCCATGTACTACTCCATGCATGGTTCCTCCGTATGCACTTAATTGACAACCACATGCGCATTTAATTTTTCTTTTGAAATGTTCAAAATGTTATAACTTTTGACCAGATTGTCGAAATTATGATCTGTTTTCACGGTTAGCTTTCTCGCGACGAGATCTTGAAAACAAGATCTCATTTAACTAGGTTTTGGGCATATTTTTTGAGATGCAACTGTTGTGTTAGAACAAGCAATTTTTGTGTTGGAATAAGCAAGTTGGCACACAATCTAGTGCAACTATTGAAGTTGCTTCTAAATGGATATAGACTGTGGTGTAAGATGATCAATTTGTTGCTACAATAAATATGTTGTATCAGGTTGTGTTAAAGTTGCACTACATTGTGATGAAGTTGCAACTAAACATGGTGAAGTTGGTGCAGACGACAATGTGTTGCTAAAAATGTTGGCCGGTTGCTTTGCTACAAAGATTGTAGCTGAGGGTACATAAGTTGCTTATGGAGGCACTGAAGTTGCTGTTATAAGTCACATTGGTTGCGGGATGTGCCAGTTTTGTTGGTGGTTGCCCATACCCCTGCAACTTTGATACAATATTTGCGGCAGAGGTTACATAAGTTGTTATTGAGGTCACTAAAGTTGTTGTTACATCACATTGCTAGAGGTGCCAGTATTCCTGGTTGGTTGCTCCTACCACCAGGAAATTTTGTTACAGAACATGCAGCAATTGATGGTAGGAACTGCTTAGGTTACTCGAGGTGTCAGTGTTGTTGGTCGCTTGCTTCTGACTCTTGGAAACTTTGCGATAAAAGTTGCAATATAGGGTACATGAGTTGCTGCTAAATAAAGTGAAGTTGTTATAGAAACCTCAGTGTTGTTACTGGAGATGCCAGCAGTGTTGATTGGTTACTCCATAGTAATGGCAACTTTGTGACGAAAGTTGCAACAAGAGACACGTAAGCTGTTTCCTTATGTATTAAAGTTACTTCTCAAAAATATTTGTCGAAACATATATAAATGGGGTCTAGTTTTGAAGAGCTCGTCATGACAGAGCCAACGTCGAAAACGGATCATAATTTCGACTCTTCGTTCATGAGATATCACTTTTTGAATTTCATTCAAATGGAATAATATGTGGTGCATTATATCTAACATGCATAGATTCCTAGTGGGAATGCAGACAAAACACGAACGGTTGGTCTGCTCTCACACGGTACTAATATTTTTAGCCGGTCGGGTGAGAACACGTATTTTCTTTCCGTTTCTGGGTGTGTGCCATAACTGGTCAAATAGCGCAGCTTTGCTCTTTATCATTTGGGTTTCTTAAATACTCTGCTTTTTTACCGTCTGGGAGATACTCCGTTTTTTACATGGAAGATGCTTTACTTTGTGGTAGGGAGAGATATCGTGTGTTACTTCTGTCCTACTCTTGTACATCTAAGTTAATAATAATTGCAGTTCTGCTACTATTGGCTAATTGTAGCTCAGTTTTTTTTTTTGCAGAACAGGAGCTTTATTAATTTAGATTGGCATGAGGTTACAATCCTGTTCAATACAGGGGAGCAGAAAAGAAGGCGTTGTGACAAGCCACAAACACCGTTGCTTACGATAGTACACCTCCTGAGCGCATAAGTGAGCTATAGAATTAGCTTCCCTGCTTTACAAGACGCAAGTCAAATTCTGAAAAGACCTTGCTACGCTCCTTCACTTCCAAAAGCACAGGCCCAATATCTGATCGTCCATCCTTGTCTTCACGCCAAAGTTTCATGAGGGTAGCTGAATCCGTTTCAAGAAGAACTTTGGAAAATTTCCCCTGGAGGGCCAGAAGAACACCGTCCCGCAGCGCCATCGCTTCCATGTTAAGAGCGCTTGCTGCTGAGCTCACCCAGGTACCTCCAGCCTTGATGAAACTACCATCATGGCTTCTTATCACAGCACCAGTGGCACCACTCATGTCAGTAGGCTTGAATGCACCGTCAACATTCACTTTAATTTCTCCTCCAGCAGGAGGTGTCCAGTTCTTCTACCCTAAACTCTAAACTCTAAACCCTAAAACCGCCTGACATACTCTTTGCAAGCACCACTTCTTTTGTTGATATAATTTAACTGAAGTTCAGAGTTGTGTATCACTTTCTTTTCCTGATGTAATTTAACGGAAGTTAATAGTTTTGTATCTCTTCCCGTGTTGCTGGCAAAATGAATTTCAGAGTTTTGTATCACTTCTTTTCCTTGATGTAAATTAACCGGTATACGTACTGAGATGCCAATGGTCGACGATGTCAAGTTGAGGATTTATGCAGAGCTGGGCATACCCCCAAACGAGCAGACTGCTTGTCGTGTGGAGACATGCTTGAGGACGGCCAGCCCTGTTCCCAGAGATCCGTGGTGCAGGCACACTCCAGCTGCACCTCCGACCTCATGGTGTTGGCTAGTGATATAGATGCCAAAAGTCACGTGATGAATTCTTGATTATAGGTGATCGTTGATTTTGTTTGCATCATGCCAAAAGTTACTTCTTGTTTTTATGTTAATTTGTAATAATTATATAATTCAACATAGGCAAGGGAAACAACTCGAAAACGAGAATTAGCATGTGAGATGATATTTGTGCTACAACTTAGATTTACTGGATTTTTATCTCTATCTAGAGTTATTATTCCGATTATTTTCTTGATCCCCGTGTTTGAGATGGTTTGTCGGAGAAGAAGCATCATAATTCCAATACAAATATATAGTTTAGCTTCCAATTATAACTCATCTGCATATATCATGATGGCTACGTGCTAATTCTTTTTTGAGTGAACAGAGGCAATGTCCAGCATCAAGCGTAGACAAGAACGCCATTGACAATGGTTTGCAAACATTGACACAGGAAAGGGTGACATATACAAAAATAAAATAATCATATAACGTAAAAAAACTCGATTAATCTAAATTGTCCTGGGTAAAATTATTGCCAAACGTGATGAATAATGATACTTTGCTTTATTTAAGATCGTTGTAAGGGTAAAAATAATTAATTAGCGTGGCAACGCACGTGCATTCAACTAGTTGGAAAATAATCATGGTATCTTGTGAGGTGTGCCATCGCTAGATATTTTACCCTAAATCACGTACTCTCAATTAAAAATAAATGGCGTTCTTAATTAAAATTTCTGAAAATTCTAACACGTGTACACATTCATGTCCCATGCTCTCATAAATTTTCAGAAAAAGGACACTTTTTGTGACCCGTGGTAAGAAACAAATTTGGTTCTCTGAAAAACACTTTGATTTTTTTATTACGATGCAGTCTTTTCTTCAAAACTGTGTTGACATGTAAAAACTCGAGCAAAAAGATTTTGTTTCTTATATACTCCCTCCGTTTAGAAAAGGATGTCTTACATATCTCTTAATTCGGATGTATGTGTACACTAAAATATATCTATATACATTCGAATCTAGACAAATCTAAGACATCTTTTTTCGGACGGAGAGAGTACCTTTTACGAATGACTGTTCTGCGGGAGCCTCGGGAGCGAAAACACCATGTCCCATGATTTACGTTCTATCTTCCTCATGCCAGAAGAAATCCAGCTCACTGGGTTAGATCATCCCTCCGTAGTCCGTACCGTATCCTAAGCGTCAGGGAATGAAGTGACTTTGCGTAATTAACCTGCCTCTAGAGCATAACATGGACGGGACTAGAGTTGTTACTGATACTTTTCCTGAAAATATGATTTGTCACAACCAGGGTATAAGAAGTTTCGAATGGGTTTGTTTGAAAATTATTCGACAGAGACTTAATTCTCGGTTCTTTCTAGTACTTTTGGACGTCGACAGCTAGCTCGTTTGACTATTTGACACATTTCATTGCTGCTATGACTTGTTCGAACCTCAAAGTCACCGAATCTGAAGATATGTATGTACAGTATGACCTGAAACCAACACCACAAACTAACAGGAAGCCAAACAGACAACAAAAGCCTCTTCTTCCTCTTCACACCCGAAGGATTCACGATGGAGATGATCGTATCTGCAGTTCTTGGCGATATCATCAGCAGATCCGTATCCTTCTTCGTGGACAGGTACCGCCGGCTGCAGACCGGAGGGGCGGAAGAAAGCCTGCAACGGCTGCGCCCCCTCCTGCTGCGAGTCCAGGCCATCGTCGAGGAGGCCGATAGACGGGACATCACGAACCAAGCTATGCTCCGACAGCTCCAGACACTGAGGCACGGCATGTACAGAGGGTACTACGTGCTCGACGTCTTCACGTGCAAAGGATACAGAGAAGACGACGCCACAGCCAAAGATGAGGTGAGCGACGATTCGTTCACCCTCTGCAGATTCAATCCCGCCAAGCGTCTCTGCCTCACAGCCAGAACGCCAAAGAATATGATGGTGTTCCGCGGCAAGGGTCTCAACGAGCTCAGGGAAGTGCTGTCTAGCCTTAAGATGATTGTCGCTGACATGGAGGAGTTTGTGTTGTTCTTGAAGTGCTATCCTCCCATGTGCCGCGAACCTTGCAGCAGCTACTTGTTTTCAGAGATGTGCATTTTTGGTCGCCGCACGGAGTACGAGAGGATTGTGAGCTTTCTGCTGCAGTCTGCACCCCCTGGCACAGGAAATTTGAGCGTTCTTCCAATAGTTGGACCAGTAAGAGTTGGAAAGAGCACCCTCGTTGAGCATGTCTGCTACGACGAAAGGGTGCGCGGCTTCTTCTCCTCGATCCTTTTCTTCGGCGGAGATGATCTTGAAGGTATGAAGGCCACCGGGAATGCTCTGCAAGACAGTGGTGTTATTAAGTACAGAAATGGTGCTTCACATGGGAGGTTACTGATTATTATGGAACTAATTGGGGATTTGGAGAAGGAAATATGGAGAAGGCTGTGCTACGAACTGAGCCATATGGCACACGGGAGTAAAGTCATTATTACGAGTAGGTCAGAGAGGATCGTGCAGTTTGGAACAACCCAGGCTCTCAAACTGAATGTTTTGCCCCAGGAAGCTTACTGGTACCTTTTCAAGTCGATTGCACTGAGAAGTGCTGGCCCACAGGACTACTCGGAGCTATCATCCATAGCAATGGATATTGCAGCTGAGCAGAAGGCTTCTTTCGGTAATGCATACGTAATTGGCACCATCCTGAGAGCTAATCCAGATGTCCGGTTTTGGCGCGAGATTCTCAAGCACCTCAGAGAATTCAGTAACAAGCATTTACTTATGTTTGGCGAACATCCACTTGATCTCGTGCGAAAAGGCCAACCTATATACCTATGGAGGATGAAGGGCAGTTGCGAAGTCCTTATAGCCCATCGCTATTATCAGGTGTGTTCTACCCAGCACAAAGTTCCCAAGCTAACACTGCCTGATATTCTGTGTGGAAGAGTCATGCCTCGTAAAAGTTTTGAAGTCCTTGCATGGAAATCTGAGATACCTCCCTACTATAGCTACCTGATGAGTTGCAGCATAGTGACATCTCGACATATGGTGGTGAAGAAGAAGCGCTCTCGGTTGCAGAGTTTCTGATCCTTGATGGGTGTGTCCGTGTGTGCTCTTCAGGAGTTGACCATAGGGCTGGGTGTTTGTATACTTGTATGTTGTCCATTCAGTAGAATCCGATGTATGCAGCAAGACCTGATATGAAATCTGGATGCTAGGAACAAATAACCATAACATATGTTTAGAGTTGAAGTGAAACCTTTGTAATTGGTGTATAGTTAAAACTTAGAACAGCATGCTCCATCATGTCCATGACTGCATAACTACTGAACCGAAGCACTCTGGAGTATGATACTGATATAGATAGCCGCTGGTGCAAATTTTGTAGGTATGTATTCATTTCTTACATGAGAATGCAAGTTTTGTAATGTTAGTGTGGCCACATGTCTATCATATGTGTACCGTTACTTTTAACATATCTCCAATTCCATTCTGAAGGGAGTCATGTGCGTTGCAAGGACTGGTGTATCATTTCAGAGCTCACACCGGCAAATTTCCTCCTCCTAGCATGACCCCTCATGACCAATACAATATGGTTAATCAGGTGAACAAGTAGCTCAATGCTGAAGTACATTAAACCTTTCAAAATCCTAGATTACTGCAATTATAAATACCAACTGTCCAAGTGCATTGGGAAATATAGAGCAATTCAGTGTCTAGTCTATAGAAGACCATAAGTGATCTTGATCTTCAAGGCGTGTGCCCTTGGCTCCTTGCATTCAAATATTTGACACCTCGAAGCATGCTTACCAGTTACCACTACCAGCACATAGACAGTAGTACTATTGATCAGGTGAACAAATAGTTAAACGCTGAAATACATTGAACCCATAATAACCATACTGATGCATAATCCTTCATTAAGGTAAGAGATACATATCGTAGACTCTGAATGGCAATCGAGTAGAGCCAAAATCAGAACAAACACATTCCGCAGGGAGCAAAATACAGCATGGAATACGCGCGCATCCTTGCGCGCTAGACAGGGGAGAGGAGCTGGGCGAGGCTGGGCCGGGGCTCGGACCTCATGCCGACGAGGATGACGAGTGGGATGAAGCCGTAGTGGGCGACCACCTTCGCGTTCTTCATCGCCCAGGTGCTCCACTCACGCGCCAGCCGCGCCGCGCTCGCCGCTGCCGAATCCGCCGCGTCCGCTGGGGCCTTGCCCTTCTCCGCCGCTGCCAACGCCATGGCCGCCCTCTGCCAAACGCGTAGCCGAGAGGATGAAGATTTGGAAATTTCAGATGTGATGGGAGGAGATGGGGTCGTCACGATGTGGTGAGATTGGGTTTCGTTAGGTGAGGGCTCTTTGCACATCAGTCAGTGAACGCGCAGAAGGTTTAGTTTGCAATAACCGAAGAGCAGTGACCGGATCAGATTTCACTTTGGTCTATCAATGACCATAAATATCACATATTTGGATATAATCACCAGTGTTTCATACAGTATAAGGTGTTAAAACCTGAATTACGATAACAAATAACCTAGAGCGGATTTTTTTTTTGGTTAGGCGGATATCCAACAGAAATGGTATCGGATATGGTATTTCCTATTATCCAGCTGATGCGGATTATCCGTCATTTTTTTATATTATTTGCGCCACTCAATTAGGATTACCTGTTTAATTAGCCTAATGAGATAGTCAAAATAGTCAATTAGTACATTGATTCATTGATATTATCACCCGTTTGCTTCTCTTGGTGTATAATTATCCCTAGCCTAGTACTACATGACCGCGATGCACGACGTCTCATAGTGTACGTCAAGTCATGCCTGATCTTGGCAGGTTCTACGCACGGCCTATTTATCAAGTCATGTCTGTTGCTACTCGGTGTAGGTGGTGCGAAAGTTACCGGAGACGTGGCGGTATGGGACGTTGTCAAATTTCTAGTTTATACTCCAGCGACATCAGGTTAGCGATTTGTCGTTGGCTGGACAGATGATGACGATATAAGCATTAACATTCCATTTTTACACTTCGCTGAAATATTTGTGACAACATAGACGGACCTTACGTCATGTCCTTACTGAATGTGGTGGCTCGAAACCTGTTTTTTGGATGAAAACTCCGAGTTCGGCTCTTGGTTAGACTTATCATCATCGCCCATGTGGGGGCTCTTTCTTCTTGAATGTTTTGCCTACAAACTGTGTATCTTCTACTTATTTTTGTTTTTTAGTCAGTGGTAGCCGAATGTTGGTACTATCGCGAGGCATGGGGATTCATGTTTACTGTTACATATTTTATACTTTGCAATGAAAAAGAGTTGTCCATTTAGGCCGATCATGCTCTACTTAAAAAAATCAACCGGTTAATCATATGGTAGGACTACCCATATCCGTATAGTTAGCGGGTATAAAATTCTACCGGATATGAAAGTTTACTCACACCCATACCTACGAGTATCCATAGGGTACCCGACGGGTAGATCTAATAGTACACACGATTATTCAAAAATTTACATTCATCAATCACACATTTGATATAAAAATATCAAATAGACGAGTACATAACATTCACCAAATTTAGAAATCACAAATTTATTCTCATAACTCATAAATAAGTCAAACAAGAGTAGACGAGTTACATGATAGAAACTTTATGACTACTTAACATATAACATAGAGTAGTAACATGCTCATGTTACTACCCTATGTTACTACCCCACAGTGGGAACTGAGGAGTAACATATGGGTGGTGTCATATAAGGCTTTATTTATTAGGCTATAGACTCATTTGGTCTTGATAAGTGTGATGTTACGGTAACTAGCTAAGTTAGCACAAACAACTCTCTACTCGTTAACTACATGCCACATAACCAAACTTGTCTTGAAATGTGTGATGTTACTATCTAAATTACTGCTAATTTTTTTTAATAATACATTTTTCTAAAGAATTTCGACAAATAGTATGCGTTTTGCAAAAATTTCAAAAATATTGTGGCCTCTTCCCAGCCTAGGACGATAGGTCCCTCTCGGCCTAGCCGTGGCCGATAGGCCTATCGGCCACGGCTAGGCCGACTGGTGCATGGGCGGGGCGCTCTGTCGAGGGCGGGCGCGGAGGGCGCGAGGGCCTGCCGGCGAGCACGCACGGCGGCCAGTCGCACGCATGGCGGCCTGCCGGCAGCACGCACGGGGCCAGCACGCACGCACGGCGGCCTGCACGCACACCAGCACGCACGCACGGCGGCCAGCACGCACGCACGGCTTGACGGCCAGCACGCACGGCGGCGGGCGCGGGCGAGGCCATGGCGGCAGAGCAAGGAGAGCGAGCGACGGGAAGAGGACCTATCGGCCTAGGCTGGGCCGACTGGGATGTCAATGCCTGGCACGCAGGCCCACAGGGACCTATCGGCCTCGGCTAGGCCGACAGGCCCCTATCGGCCTAGGCTGGGCCGACATGCCCCTATCGGCCTAGGCTGGGCCGAGTCCGCAATATTTTTGAAAATTTTGCAAAACGCATAATATTTGTCGAAATTCTTTAAAAAAATGTATTATTAAAAAAAATTAGCTAAATTACTCTCACTGTAACCAGCCTAACATATGTTCACAAGCTCATGACACACTTCACAAAATAACATCCGCCAACTAACATGTGCTAACAAACATTCGCATCAGTTCCACGGTAAGATTCACGTGTCAGCATAAAACTGGTAGAGTAATGACTATCTCCGCGGATATAAAGCTCTACATATGCCTACCCGTGGGTAAAATTGCATATAGACCATCTCCCTTCCGGTCCCACCCAATCCACTCTGCCAGTCTGCCTAGCTTTTCTAGCGCTTTTCTACTCCACTCTGCTCCGTGCGTCCCCAAACACTTCTCGCCGCCTCCAAAGACCAAACCCCTGACCGCCGCCGGCGGCTATGCTTCTCTGCCAGCGAATCCTCCCTCGCCTCCTCGCCCTCCCCTGCAGACCCACCTCACAACTCCTCCTCCGCCCCTCCCGCCTTCCGCCCCGCCGCCCCTTCCTGCCTCGCTCCGCCGCGCTCTCACAGCTCGAGGTCCCCCAACTGTAGACCACTCCGACGCCGAAGAGCCCGCGGATTTCCCCGACGCCGAAGAGCCGCAGACTTCCCCGACGCCGAAGATCTCCTGGGTGATGCGCCGGTAAAGCTCCCCCTCGACCGGCTCTTCCTGCCGCCGGGGGCGAACGTGACCCCGGGGGACGAGGAGGCCGCGACCGCGCGGGTCCTCAAGGGTTCCAACATCGTGCTGGGCACGTACGCGCGAGGCGATGCGCAGGTGGTCCACGCGGATTTCGTGAAGAGCAGCGTGCGACCCGATGACTGCCCCAAGGATGGGCGGCCCGAGTTCGCGCTCGTCGGCCGCTCCAACGTCGGCAAGTCCTCACTGCTCAACTCGCTTGTCCGCCGCAAGCGCCTCGCGCTTACCTCCAAGAAGCCTGGTAGGTTGCGAATTCATTGTTTTTGTTGCCTCATTATATGCTGCAAATGTAATGCTATCAGGGTTTAGGGTTTAGTGGATTAGATAGGACCTCTGTTTCTTTTGAACGAGGCGATTACCTAATTGATACACATTCTTTGCCAGTACTTCTAGATCTGATAGAGTCGGGCTATTATGGGATTCGAGTGCCCAATTGTGTTCATAGGAGCCAGTACCTTTCACGGGATGTGATTGGCTTTATCTGGGTTTTGGTGTTTAGCTCTAAATCTGCACCTTATGCGTTTGGGTCCTACATTAGGCTGTTCAATGCCATTCATACATAGAAATGTTGATTGTTCTTTCCATACATGATTTTTCTAAATGGTCATGCATACTATGACACAGTTATCTGGCTATACATGCTTATTGTTGCAATGTTGCGCTTTCAGAGTTATGGTTCTATGGCCTTTGAGGCTTGTTTCGTTGGGCACATGTTCATTGCCTTTTGAAATGGAATCTGTGATGGGACTAGCAAAAAGACCATGAAATTGTGCTGTCTAAGTTCTATGTCATTTTTGTTTGTCCAACTGTTAAGAGCTATCGTACCATGTAGGAAACTATTTGGCTGCTTTTTGTAACAATAAAGTTACTGAAATCACATGGAGTTGTGCGGTCTAGCATCAATATTTTCTCTATATATGTTAGGATTTTTGTTACTCTTTACACTTTGCAGATATGCTGCAGTAGAAGTTTAATATTATGATCAAACTCTCTCTTAATTCATTAATTTTCTTATTGTTTTTATCATTGCAGGCAAAACCCAGTGTATCAATCATTTTATAATAAATGACAGCTGGTACCTTGTTGACTTGCCTGGTTATGGGTACACTACTACTCTTAACCCACTTTAGTTTCAACTTCTTTATTTCCAAATAAATTCTTAACCATGTAGAACATATTTAAAATGTTTGAGAATTGAACTTACATCTTTTTGGTTGCCATGAAACGTAATGATATCTCTTCCTAATTACCATGCCTGCATCAATTTTGATGTTACAAATACATGGGAATTAAAGTGGGGGTATTACATGTTACTTTCCCATTACTTGCAAATGTCAATATTATTGAAATGGATAGACTAGCTTAACTGGACTCTTAGTGAATCTAGTTACTCCCTATGTCCCAGTTTTCTGGGCACAATCCAAAAAAACATGCAGTCCCAAAACCCCCACCTCCTAGACCATTAGCATTTAATTCCCTCTCAATTAGTGGCTGGTTGCTCTCCCTACCAATACATGCAAAATTTTAGCCCCAATCGATTATCACCTTGGGCCTAGAGATTTTGCCAATTGAGCCCTAAGAACTGGGACGGAGGGAGTATCGTTTTTGAAGCCTCGTTAAGTTAATGCCTAACCGGATGCCTACTTTTTAATTTAGAGAGTTCATTAATGGAATATATGCTGCATAGTAGTATCTGCAGGAAGAAGAAATGATTTCATTAAGTCAAGGTTACACTTCTAGTCAAAGCAGGGTACTTTAAGCTCGAGTTCTAGACTCTGTAATAAACATGATTATGGTGACCGAATTGTTGCCAATCACTTCGAAATATAGTTGATATTTGGGAGCTTAGAAGAATATTGACACCATGAGTATTGACTGTGACATGTGCGTACCCAATATTTTTATTAATTTGAGTTACTTAATGATGTATCATATATGCCAAAAAAACTAGGTCTTTTGTGTTTTCTTTGAACCTGCTTTATCTAAGTTAATAACCAAAATATATGTGCTTATTCGAAAATACAACAAATGGTGAATGCATTCATGAAAGTATATGCAACTGAATTTGTTGAAGCTTATTGTTTCTGTGAAATATTTCCATCTTCTGGTTTTAACTGGAGCCTCTATTGAACAGATATGCTTCAGCGCCGCAGGAAGCTCGTAAAGATTGGGATGAATTTACTAGAAATTACTTCCTTAGCAGGGATAATTTGGTGTCGGTTTTTCTCCTTATAGATGCAAGTATTCCCGCTAAGAAGATTGATCTTGACTATGCTAGTTGGCTTGGGCAGAACAAGGTAAGCCATCTTTCCCAAACAACTTAATCTTCACATGTCAAGTAACTATACGTTCCATTCTTCTTTCCTAATGTTAGGAGTAGGAGTAATTCAAGTTAATCTTCACAAAAGAAAAATGTTTTATTAATAATGCTTAAAAGCAGGATAAAATTTGCTAGTACGTTAAGTTCACATCCGTTCATGATTCTAGCAATAGACTGAGTACTGAACAGACATTCTTAACAGTTTATTTTCTACTTTTTTGTGGAAAACAATAGAGTGGCTCTGTTGTAAATTATTCTTAGATATCTACACCTTTTTCCTACTGGACTATCGATGATGTGAGTCCATCGTGTTATACAAACTAACATTAAATTAGTCAATCTGTTTACCTGTTACATTGAAAGATTTCTTTCTGTAAACATGAATTTTGTTTTTCCTTGTTCTGATGAACAAATTACAATGCTATATTAGGCTTAAAGCAGACAATAATCAGTATTTTCCCTATGTAGTGTAAGTCAAAAGGCATGTAGTATGTCAGTGCCATAAGGGGCCTCACGATCCCACGACCTGATCCTCAAGTAACCAGATATCTTTTCTGTTCCAATTCCAGTCTGATCAGGAGATGCAACAACAAACAACAACAAAGCCTTTCATTCCCAAGCAAGTTGGGGTAGGCTAGAGGTCAAACCCACAAGATCTCGAAACTAACTCATGGTTCTGGCACATGGATAGCTTCTGATCAGGAGATGCACCTCATAGATTATCAGTAGGAGTCGTGCCAGAATAGGAGATGCACATAGTTGGTAACTTGGCAGTCCGTATTAATTTAGTGCTTGTTTCCAGTTTTTGTTCAGTATGGACTTGGTCCTGTCCTCCTATATAATACTCCCTCTGTTCCAAATTAGATGACTTCCATTTGTCTAAAAGTGGACGTATCTATACTTGTAACATGTCTAGATACATGCACATGTGGGCAAATGGAAGTCATCTAATTTGGAACGGAGGGAGTAGGACATAGCTTGTAGTAGGGAGTTTCAATCAATTAATATACCAGAGCAGTAGGAGGTTAGCCTCCGACCAATACCTATCCTCTACCTCTCCCTGCGCCATGGCCACAATAGCCGCCGAGGGGACCACACAGCCCCCGGCACCTCGCGACTACCCGCCTGAGCTTAGGTTGTGCATCTCTTCTTAACAATAATTTGCATAAAGAATTGCTAGGGTCATCCAAGTGGTACTCCTTACTGTGGGGTGGGGACAAGAACAAATCAAATCCTGTCTAGGAAAATGCGCATTTTTTCATGCTTTTGATGGGCCACTTGTTTGAGCCTTTTATGTTTTCCCTTTCACCTGCGCTCTGTTTGAGCTGGGTTTGTTTTGGCCTTGCGCTATTTTTCTAGCTAATACGCCAATGGTTTTATTTTGGGTTAAACTACTACAACTTGAAATATACTTTCGATGTGCTTGTCCTGGGCCAATTAATTTGAGCATTTTTATCTATTTCTTCGTCCTCAACGTGTGATTTCAGCAACACCATAGCAATTTCCTTATTCTTGCTTTGTCGTCCATAACCGCAACCAACTGGTACATCATATAGCACCTGCATACAAGATGAACTTTCTTGTTGTCAAAGACAGCATTATTTCTACATAGCCAAATAGACCGAAAAACCGCTGTAGCTCCAACCAAGAAGCGGTCTTAACAACTTATCTACTCCCCGCAGCCATGATCCAGAAATATGTGAAATGCTACAAGGTGGAGCAATATTAAACACTAAATATACAGGGCGCCATGCAGTATGTGACAAATGACAACCGAAAAAGGTGTTGGATAGTTTCTTGTTCGTAACATGCAGTGTGCTCGTTGTTACTGAATGCTGCTGCCACTGGGCTTATAACATGACCTACTTTTGTTTTTGGATATATATCTGACACAGATCTGCCGAGTGCAGCCCCTACCTCGTTTCCGGGAGTTAAAACTTGTCAATACAAAGTGAAAGTTCTGGCAAACTAAGTCCGACATGGTAGTAGTATCTTTGTCTTCTGCGATGAACATGGTAGTTTTTATTTTTTGAGGAACTGGCAGGAGCGCCACCTTTTCAGTTAAATGTAATATATACAGAGGGGTGGCTTGTTTTTGAAGGGGGCATGCCTAAACCCTATAAGTTCACCAAAATAGATTTTTTTCTAGCCAACACCAACACTCAGCTAACTTAAAAAAAAACACTCAGCTGGCTGCCTCCATAGGCTCGCACTGCTTGATGTCCCGAAAGCTAGCTTGGCCACCTCAAAATGTGTCAGACGAGTGCTGCGACGTCGCTCCTTATATAGAAGCCTTCCACTACGTCGTCACCTTGTGTCTTTGGGAAGTTAGAATTCTGTCCCACTACTCCATGGTAGTATCTTAACAAGTACTCCCTCTATTCCACGATATAAGCCTTTAGCTTGCTAAAAAGGCTTATATTGTGGAACAGAGGAAGTACTACTCTGTAACAATATGCTTCTTGCCTTTTTTCCTGCCCCGGAGCTAGTTTTCGGTCCATTCCTTGTGTAGTACTGCTACTGCGGCGTCCCCACTTAACCACTACCCTTTGCAACAAGGCCTGAGCTTGTCCTACCCAGTCAATAACGACCGGTAGTGTTCCTTTAAGCCCTTCTGTCCTTTTATTGGTGCCTTCCCACCCCACAACTATTATTTGCGAGTTTCGACCATCCTCTTTCTTGTTTTGTTGCAATTCAGTGCAAAACACTCCTCTTTGGACAAGGACTATGTTCATTGCATATGTCCTGAGGACATCCATTTACATATTTCTTGGTTTCGGACATACAATAATGGAGTGCCCTTCTGTACTAGTAGTAACAAGCAACATCCATAGAATGCATCATTGTCTTCCATATTTATTTCTTCTCTTGTTGCATTGATGTCTAAATCTGATTAACGATGTTCCAACTGTTAGTTATAGATGTGTTCTGCATCTTGCAATGTGTATACAGTTACTACTACATCAAATATGTATTTGTTGTTACTACTTTAGGCGTGTGAGGAAATTGATAGCTAGTTGAACAGAAAATCTTTATGGATTAATGTTCAGTCCCAATGTTCTTATTTTCCATTTCAATGCTCATCTTTTCAGGTCCCCATGACACTGGTGTTCACGAAATGCGACAAACGCAAGAAGAAGAAAAATGGTGGCAAGAGACCAGAAGAAAACGTAGAAGCTTTCCAAAACCTGATTCGCGAATATTTTGAGGCAGCACCTCCCTGGATAATGACGAGCAGCGTAACCAACCAAGGCAGAGACGAGATACTTCTGCACATGTCTCAGCTCAGGAACTATTGGCGCAAGCATTAGGATGGAATAGCAAACAATAGGACTGAAGCAACAGCAAACTGGATGCAAAGCGGCACCTTTGCAATCAGGATGTCATCAACTAATTTTGCCTTTAGAGCTGTTGATTGTCCCAATTGCCCCCGTACGTACGTGATTACTCAATCAACAGACTGGGACTACACACAAGCCGCTGAAATCAACCACCCTGTTTTTTTATATTTGTATAACCGTACAATCTCAACGTTTTCTCTTTGTTACTTTCTGAATATAAGATTGTGCAATCTGTAGATTAAAGAAGTCCCGTGTCACAGCTACTCGTCATTGGGAATCTAACATATTTGCTTGTTAATTTGCTCCCTTGCACCCTGCATCACACAAATGGCAGGAGATACATGCACTTCTTGACTAGTCAATGGTTTTCTGTGGTGTACAGAGTGCAGGGAAAGTGAACATTATTGGGATCTATCATACATACAGTTGTTCCTTTTCATCCAAGAGTCAATTAAGAAAAGATAGAGCTGGTAGTACTACAAGTTCTGGCTGGAGGGCGGAGGCACAGAACGCTGGTCAGATAATTTGCTTGCGGGCTAGCTGCACTGTGACGATCCTGAGGTCCTGATACTCACGCACGCTTTGGTTTGTTAGGCTTAACTAGCCCATCTGTCATCAGTTTTGTAGTAGTATTAGTGGTACTAACACCTGTTTCTTTGTTTGTCTTTATAAAGGTCAAATCGTTAAAAGCTGTGCGCCGTCTACGCGATAGGGGTATAGGTAGAGTAGATACTTGTGTATGTGTAAGCCAAAAGAACAGCTCAGCTGGTGGGCGCATTTGCAACTAAACAACTCACTCAGCGCGTTCCTTCCTTAATGCCACGGAGGAGCATCATTTATTTGGAAGAATTAACAGCGTGTACAGCCTGCTATATGCGGTTGTTCGCCTAACGCTCACCCATGTCGATCGGATTGCAACGGCAGAGAAATGTATGCTAGTGGTACTGTACTCCAGTAGTACCTGTATGTACTTACTGACGGCACTGTAGCAGTGGTGTACAGGCTGCAAAGTTGCCGTGGTCAAAACTGTCGCATGGCCGGCCGATTGCTGCGCGGTGAAACTGGGCAGCCTTGCGATGCCAAGACCTGCTGCGCGCACAGAGAATGTATGCCAAATCGCCAACAAATCTATACTTCATTGAGTTCATTCATCCTCGCTTTCTTTTACTCCTAGAACTAAATCATTTTGCCCTGAAACACTAGTACTACACCTCAAATTGCAGCACCAGTTGGTTCTCAGGACCAGTTCCAAGAGATTTTTGCTATTGGCTGAAATCGATCCATTCCCGTCCGCTGCTCACGAGCCACCATTTTCTCCATGCGCCACACGGGCAAACGCAAGACGACGCTAACAAAGGGCCATTACCATTAGGCCAATCTTGTCAGCAAGCTAAATCCAGGGTTAAAATGGGATCCAAGATGCAGCCAGCCAGCCAGCGTACAGATAGTGCAGCATCGCGCGTAGAGTAACCAACCGCCTCGGCCCATCTCCCTCGCTCGACCCCCCACTACGCTACGTGGCGGCCGTCCCCATCATCACGCGCACGCCGAGCCACGACCGTGTCCCCCCACCTCGGCTCGGCGGTTTTGTTCCGAGCTCCGCACACGGCCACGGGGCGGTTAAAACCCCGCGCGCGAGCGAGAGAGAGACCAACTCCACTCCATCCCTCTCCCGCCCCCGCACACCGCGCGCGCTTTTATCCACGGACCGGAACGAACGCCAAGTCGCCATGGACAACAGCTCCGGCACCGGCCGCAAGAAGCTCAAGCACCGCCTGGCGGCCATCCTCTCGGTCTTCTCCAGGCGCTCGGGCGGCAGGAAGCGCCGCGACGAGGAGGCGGCAACGCCACCGCCGCTCGCATTGCCCTCCTACGCCCGCCTAGGAGCGGCCGCGGGCGGCGGCAAGAAGATTGGCGGCCAGCACGACCGCCGCCTCTCCGTGTCGGCGCGGCGCACCGTCCCGATGATCCGCATCACCATCGACTGCGCCGGCCGCCGTTCCGTCGACGCATCCGACCCGTCCCTCCTCGCGCCGCTCGACGCCGACGCCACAAGCCCAAGGAGACCAGCGAGTGGGAGGGCCGCAAGTGCCCGCCTTCCTCGCCGTTCCCCCTCGCGCCTCTGCCGCCGCTGCCAAGGTGGAAGGAGCGGCCAGCAGCAGCGCCCGCAGCAGGCTCTCGACGCACTCCTCGCGCAGGCTCCTGAGCAGCAGCTCCTCCGACGACGAGTACGACGAGGACTCCCGGAACCTCTTCTCGTCCCGAAGCTTCTCCTCCGACTCCTCCGACTTCTACAACTGCCCGCGCAAGAACGGCAACGCAAGCAGGGCGCGTGCGTCCGTGTCCGGCCGTGCCGCGCGCCGCCCGCGCGCCGTGGCGCGTCGCAGAGCTGCCGGTACAGCTTCGAGCTGCCGCGGGGCTCGACGGCGTCCGCGGCCACGGACGGCGGGTTCGCGGTGGTGAAGCGCTCGGCCGCCCCGTACGAGGACTTTCGCAGGTCCATGGAGGAGATGATCGCCGAGTGGCCGGAACGTGGCGGCGACGGCGGGCTCGAAGGGGAGCAGGATGCGGAAGGGCTGCTCGAGACGTACCTGGTGCTGAACTCGCCGCGGCATTACCCGGCTATCCTCGCGGCGTTCGCCGACGTGCGGGAGACGCTCTGCCCCTGAACTACGATCGATCGGCTGCCCGGTGCTGGACCATGGTGTGGTGTTGATAGGATTAACCTCTCTATCGAGCAAGATTAATGGCGCGAGAGTTGGACATGTGCTATGTTGCGCGCTTTACGTGCGTTGTCTCTGTCGTTCATTCATTGCTGAATCTATTCTCGACTGCTGACTTCTGCTAAATTAGGAGTTCTTCTGTCAGTGATATTGGTACTGTACCTTAGTTTGTTGATGTTAGCTTGTGGGCTTCTAGGAATGTACTGCCTCGTTGTTTGAAGAGCACAGTTGTGCTTTGTGTGAATACATATGATAGTCTTCGCTTGATTCTCTGTCAACATTCGGAAATTTCCTTCATAGCATGTCCTTGCTTGAACTAGCTTAGCCGACAAACAAAACTCACCCTCTTAAGTCGACGCAGAGTCATGTGGGTTTTCATTTTCAACTGAATACTTTCATTCTCACTCTGCCCCTATCGCATTACAATAACAAACAAGATCCGGGGGAGGAGTAGCAAGCCGGCAAACAAAGGACGGAGAAGTGCCAAACTGGCAACGTAAGTCCTCGCGAGTAAGTAAACGCAGGCAAGGCGTATGTCGCGGGCATTACCGGATTTATAACGTGCAAATGGAAGACTTCCCCATTTGCGCAGCCTAGCTTAGCTTGTACCCCCCAGCTTGGGTATAGAAGCAGCGGTCGCGAGCTAGTAGGAGCAGCCATGTCCATGTGCGCGCGGGTTGGCGCGGTTGGTGACCACGATCTGAATTGGTAGGAACGGTTGGGGTGGGCGACGGCGCACCGCACCAACCACACATGGCGCGACCACGTACACGCATAGGCGATTCCGACGTGAGAGCATCTCACCCGGAATTTTGTCGGCACCCTTAAAATTGTATCCACTTTGGAGGACGCCAGACACACATTTCAGGGTGATGTCCATAGTGGCACCCTCTACACCAAAAAAAATCATTTTTTTTCTTAATATAATCATATCAAAAGTATCAAATTTTATCCAAATCAATGGGTTTTACACGAATTTGACAAAAATTGAACAGACTAAACTCTAGCTACACGACATCTACTCGTCGTCGTCGGAGACATCGATGATGCCGCTGTCGGATCCACGACGCCGTAGCTGGCCTCCGGCTTCATCGCGGTCGACGGCGGTTGTATCGGCTCCCCGACCTGCACTTGTTGCGCCTCCATTAGGGGTGTAAACGGATCGGATCGGATTTTGCCTTTACCATATCCTTTACCATATTTTTTTCTCGGATTCAGATCGGATCGGATAATGAACGGTTGCGGATTCGGGGGCGGATAGATATAATCACGGATTCGGAACGGAAACGGAGCGGATTCGGGGTGGAAAAAAAATTATTCGGATCGGTATGCGCAATGTACATCATCAACCCACATAACCAAAAACAATAGCTCAACAACGTAATAATCTAACAAAGTTGTACTCTATTAGTTTAGACAAATAGAACTAACTACAAATTGTGCTCCACAAATGAACTTCACAACTCACTAACTACAAATTGTGCTCTATTAGTTTAGACATTTCGGTAGAAAATTGGATTATTCGGATTATAACCATCGGATAATCCTAATTAATATTCGGATAATCCATATTCGGATACTATTTTATATACCATATCCTATACCGTATCCGGGTGTTCAGTTCGGAATCGGATATCCTTATCCGGCAGATTCTTCGGAACCGGATATGGATTCTTTAAAACGGATTCGGCGACGGATTCGGGACGGAAATTATCCTATCCGTTTACACCCCTAGCCTCCATCGACGCGCGCTACGCGAGGTAGTAGCCCGGGTAGTCATCCGGGTCAAGCGGGTGACGCGGCGGCGTCGTAGGTTCGGCCGTGGAGGTCAGAATCACAGCGGTGAAGTCGGACGTGTCTCCGCCGCCGACGGGTCCCGGAGAGGCGATGGAACTTGCCAATCAGGAGGGAGTTCCTCCTCTCAGGCTGCGGCTGTGGCACAGACCTAATGACATTGCCGCCGCCTCGGCGCGCCCGGGCTCTTCCTTGACGGGGAGCTTGCCGCGCCCTACTTGACGGCGCGGACGGGGAGCATAGCAGCGCGTCGCCTTCCTTCTTCACGTGGCGGCTCGGCTGGGATAGTTGCTCCGACAGCACGCTACCGCGCCCAGGCGACGACATCTTCCAGCGTGCGGCTGCACCACCAGCTCCTCCGCCGCTGGGTCTCCCACCTCTCCATGTCGTCCCAACAATCGAGGGTGGTGAAAGGACATATTTTATGTCCCCCATGGTTTTGTGTGTTAGGCAACAACTCTAGGAATTATCTAATATAATGTTAAGTGGTGCAGGAATGAAAAGAAATATTTATACTTTGCATCGAAACATTTGTCAAGAAAAAGGAGATTGCAATCTGTCTGGCAAGACCGGAGTCTCCGGCCTCAGGGGTGCTCAGGGGCCGGAGTCTCCGGCCCATCTGGTTTTGCTGCGAAGCGAGCAACACGACGGCACTCTCTGCCTTGAGGCCGGAGTGGGTCCGGAGTGACCCCGGAGTCTCCGGTTGGGGCCGGAGTCTCTGCCCCTTTGGGTCCGGAATCTCCGCCCAGGCTGGAGTCTCCGGCCCTCCAGGACCGGAGTCTCCGGTCTAAGTGGACTGCAACGGCTAAAAATTTGGGAGGGGTATAAATACCCCTCCACCTACTTCCAGCCAGCTAGCTCGCCCAACATTTAAGAACACCATTATTGCAAGCTCAAGAATCACTAGATCTCCCAATCCCTCCACCCAAACTCGTTGATCTTTGGAGGATTGAAGGAGAAGGCTCGGATCTACATTTTCACCAAGCCGATTTACATTTCCCCCTCATTCACTTGAGGGCCCCTTTGCTAGGGTTTCTTTTGGGAAAACCTAGCTCATTGTTGTACTTTCTTCATTGTCTTTGGGACAGATTGTAGCTGTTCGGGAGCCCCCAATCCAATTGTGGGTTGTGCCCCGGATCGTTATTGTAAAGGCTCCGGAATCCGTCTTGAAGGTTTCCGATAGTGGAAGGTGAACAAAACCTTTGTGGTGCGGTTCATCGGAGAAGAAGGCGAACCCTTTGTGGTTGTTGAGTTGACCTTTGTGGTAGCTCACACATCTCCAACGAGACGTACTCCCCTAAAAAGAAGGAACTCGGGAATACATCCGTGTCTCCGCGTGCTTTCACCTTCGGTTACCTCTATCCTTGTTTACCGTCTTTATTTCGTGTATCTTGCTTAGTTGCTAGCTTGTCATATAGGTAAATTCACCGTAGTTGCATATCTTGAGAATTTACCTCTTGTGTCAAGACTAATTTGAAAAAGTACTAAAATTGAAGTAGCCCTCTCGCGTCTAAAGCGGTCGAATCAGGCCCTGTAGTTGTTGGCGGTGTTGTCGGGGTGGCGTCGCTATTCTGGCGTCATAGTGTGTGACATGTTCTAGGGCTTACTAGAATTGATAGGATACTCATATAAACAAGGTGCGTCTTCTTTTCCGGAAGCTCATCTCGATAAAACTCCGATGCTAAGCGTGCTTGACTCAAAGCAATATTAGGATGGGTGACCGACCGGAAAGTTCTTCCCGGGTGCGCATGAGTAAGCACAAAGTGCGCAGAAAAAACTAGTATTGATCTGTTGAGACAGTTTCTAGATCATAGAGAGCTGTTAGGGGCAACAGCCGCCGGCCCGGGGATAGGGGGTGTTACATTTGGTATCAAAGCCGACCCGCGTGGTTACATGGGCGTGGGCATTGAGGTGCGCGGACATGTGTAACATGCCGGCACTGGACGCACATACGTGTGCCAAGAGGGAAGTTCTTCATGAGTGCGCACGAGTGAGTAGAAAGTACGGAGAAAAAACTAATATTTATTTGTGGGGACCGTTAGAGATTCTAGAGAGCTGCCAGGGTAACAGCCGACCACCCGGGATGACCGGGGTGTTACATTTGGTATCACAACCGGCCCTCACGGTTACACATGCGTGTGTGGGTCGGTGGCATGGACATGTGACATGGGCCGGACAGAAACTGAATGTGACCATTTTTCTCGTTCTTCCCTTCAACAGGCCTTGGGGTGCTTTGGGTACCGCTAAGGGACGGAGCCAGCTATTGAACATGAGGGGGGCAGTGCTAGACTAACTAGTGAGTGTCAGCTCTATGGAGGGGCTAATCCAGCTAAACTACCATGAACAATGAGCTATCATGCTTAATCTTACTAAGAAAATCATGAGCATAGGGGGGCGTAGCCCCTGCTCGTCCCCCTTGTCTCCGTCCCTCGTACCGCTGCAGGTGCTTTGAGGTGAGGCCGTGAACTACCGTGAACAGCAGAGCACGTACTACACCGGGCCGTCGCCGTTGCCGTCACCGTCGACATCGCCGGCGCGCCGTGGGCCTGCGTCCCATCTCGTACTCAGTAGAGCAGCACTGGCGCTGTCGCTGTCGCTGGCACTGCAGTGGGAGTCAGTCAGGCGAGCGGCCGGCGTACCTGTGATGCTCTGTGCACTCACCGGAGTGATTCCATGCGCCTGTGCAGGCATCTGCTACTTGCATGCCAGTAGCATATAGCAATAGCTTGATTCATCGGCCTTTCCGCGCAACGTGACCGCACGCCACGCCGAGAGGCCCCGTCCGGCCGGCCCGCGCGCTGAATGCCGACCGACGTGACGGCCTCGTCAGGAGCACCAGAATGTCGCCAGTTCGTCGAGTCTTGTCGCGCTTGCTAATCAGCGCCCCTGTCCGAGCGCCAGCCTCCGTGGCGTTTGTAAATAAATACACGACTGTGTGGCTGATCTTCCGTGGCGTCGACATCCTACTGCAGCTCGGTGATTCCACCCGACCGTCGTGTATGAACCGCCTGAAGATCTATCAGATCGACCGGTGAGGTATGGGCAGTGGTGGAACCAGAAATTTTTGTTTGCTGGGACGAAAATTCACGGCGAATTTTTTTTGAGCTTTGGTAGGGAAAATTTTGATCGATTGATGCGTTTGATCTCTATAGAAGGATCGAACCAGTATTGTTGTGCTGTATTGGGCCTAAATTGACAAGTTTAGGCCCATTTTTCTCCTTTTTTCTCAGTTTCTGCTGCTTCCTCAGCTTCGTGTTCGTTTCAACCTGGGGCTGCACACGTAGACGTAATGTCTTTGCCGCCGGCGACCTGGGGCGGTCGCTCCAGCTTGCCCCAACGCTGGGTCTGCCACTGGGTATGGGAGTTCTTGCTTGCTTGGATCAATTGTGTTTTTTCGTGGAGCAGTGCTAGGTCATTATTAGGATACCTATTTAGTTTAAGAAATTAACTATCTTTTGTTCACGACGGCAATTTGGACACTGTTGACCTCTGAACGAAACTACAACACAAAATGAACCTCCCGCGAAACTATTTCACGCATCTAACCCTTTTGGGTAGCGCCTCACGATCGGGCGCTACCCTTACACAGTGTAAAGCCTTACGATCAGGCTTTACACTGATGTGTAGCGCCTTACGATCAGGCGCTACACTGTGTAGCGCCTTACCGTAAGGCGCTACACTGTGTAAGTGTAGCGCCCGATCGTGAGGCGCTACACAAAAGGGACAGAAGCGTGAAATAGTTTTGCCCGAAGTTCATTTTGTGTTAAACTTTCGTCCAGAGGTCAACAGTGTCGATTTTGCCGTTCACGACATCACCATCATTTTTTAAGAAAGTTAGTTTATTTTTCTGAACTAAGAAGCGTACAGGGTACCCTAATAATGATGACCCATTTGCATCTCCAGTTGCAATGAAACTAAAATACTCTCCTCACAACAGAGTTTCCATGCATGAAGGGTACTAGAACCTCCATCGGCCTCCGCAAAATTATGCTTTCTATTTTTTTTTTTCAATTAAGGTGCCAAGAAGCCCCCGATTTCATTGCGAAATGAAACTGATAAAACATTCCACATAAGTTTCTCCAAGCGAATGCCAGCCCCACGCCCCCACGGCATGGATAAAACACGCATCCGAAAATACATACAACAAACCACATTAGCAAACTTACATACACTAACAAACTCGTCCAACTCAAGATACGATCACCGGTTCATTTTCTTGAGAACTTCGCAACAGAAAGAGTGAATTCTTATTATTACCCTCTAATTATGCATTTGTGACACTGATTACCTGTTCTAGTGGCGTCTACCCATTTTAAAAGATTTTGACCCTCTTTTTCTGAGACATTTCCGTTGACAAAAGTGCGAGTTGATGATTGAGTCTCAAAAATATCAGGACATCAATGAGAAATTTAAAAAAATGGTGAAGGTAAGGCTGGACATTATCCTCGTCTCCGATCTTTGCATATTTTCACGCACCACATGGTTAAAAAATGTCTGTCTACTCTAACGAATCGTGCAGAATGCCAAAATGAGATAAAGCCGTGTCAACTTTTATATATATGGAGTATTTCTGATTTTGTTTCACTAAATGGGGCAATAAGTGTCACAAATGCACAACCGTGGGGTAAAAAGGGCAATACACTCTAAGAAACTACATCCATTGTCTTTCCTTTTATGTGCCATATCCCATCGCTTTAAGATCCCAACTTTCTCCTCACCGGTTTCTAGAAAAATGATAACTATTAGGAACCACAAGTGGAATGTATGATTTAGCGCAGCAGCAAATTTCTCTCAGTTAAGAACTAAGTTTTATCAAACCAGTAGGAGTACAAAGCGTAGCAAAATTTGAAATGGAACCTACACACAAAATACAAAGTTGTTTGTTCCCAACGTTCCAGAAAATTCGTTGTCAAGCTTCCTATCTCGCTAAAAATAAATGGTTAAACATATAGTGTGGAAGATAATTGTAATAAACACAAAATAAAAAACGGACCAACAAGCTAATAATAATGAAAAACAAGTAAATGAGGTTCTGAACAATGTAGAAGAATGGACCGTGGGACAGAGTATTACTAGTGGTGTATGTCCTTAAATAGTAAACATTATTGGGTAAACAAATTATAGTTGCACAATTGACATATGATAATGTAATTATGACAGGATATTCAAGACAAAAATTTATGTAGACATCACGTCAAACATATATTGTCATCTGACAACATTTATAACTAATACTCCACTTCGAGAGCCCTTCTATGCTTGCCTCTCTAGGAATTAATTTGTAAACAACAAAGTATTGCACTAAACTCAATACATGATGTAGGCAGTATTTTATATCAATGAGGATTAGACATTAAACATCGTTGTTTACCCTCAGTAGCAACAACACATCATTACCCTTTGTCGTTGCAGTCACTCGAGCCCAGGGATGAATGAGACATGAACCCACTATCGGACATATACTCCCTATTGGAGATTTAAACAATCATATAAATCGGAGGGCATGTAAGAACGTAAACAAAGCGATCATATAATAAACATGCACAATCTGAACATAACATCACAATTCATCATATCCCAAAAAACACAACAATATGAGTAATTGCATCGGATGAATCTCGACCATGTTAGTCAGCTCACGAGATCATTGTATTGAAGAACAAGGTGAAGAGATCATCATCTAGCTACTGCTATGAACCCGTAGTCCAAGGATGAAATGTCTACGCACCGTCACGGAGGCGGCAAGGTTGGTGTAGATGCCTCCGACGATGATTTCCCTTTCCATCAGGGTGCCAGAACAGGAATCCAGGACCCCCAAACTACGGTTTTCAGCGACGGCAGAGGTTGTGCATGGTGTTTCGCAAATATTTTCGATAAAATTAGGTCAGAGAGTAATTTATAGGCGAAAATTTGTCGTAAGGCGGTGCAGGAGGCGCCCACGCAGAAGAAAACAATTTGTGGAGGTGCTTATCAAGAAATTCAGTCGGCGGATGAGTATTTTAGTAGCCGATCCCACCGGTGCCTAACTAGGAGTAGCCAGGTTTATGATATGCACGTACGGAGTACTACGCCCTAATTAAACTCTGTACTGTATATTCATATTCCTCGGAAAAATGGCGGGAGTTGATGCATGTCTCGCCAAGCGACAACCGCAACGCCCAACAAATATTCCGCCGCGCGCGCGCAGGCGAGCAGCCGGCCGGTTGCCGGCGAGCCGAAATCTCCTTTCCGTCCGTGAAAGATATATAGGAACCGGCCGGGGACGAAGCTCACTCCAATACCCAGAGTCATAAAACGTCAGGTTCGACGGACGCACGGCGATGCATGGTATTTCTTACCCCAATGCAGCAAGAGAAACGCACATCATGTCAGTACTATGGAGTTAGCTATTAGCTTAGTAGTACAGTACTAAGCTAGCTAGATGGATTAGTTTTGTTTCAGATTATAAGGGGATGAAAAGAACATTAATGGATTAGGTACTGTGTGTAATAATTGATGTCGTAGCTAGGAAGGCGTGTTAAATTATGGTGGCGGCATGCGGTTTCCAGTACGTTTGTCCTTTCTACTACGGAATTCCTTCTACTACAGTACGTGCGATTGTGAGCATGAGTTGTACGCACGTAGAGTAGCGGCCGGCAACCACCGATCTTTGTCCTTCCCCAGGTCCCCCGCGTACGTGTGCTTGCACCGTATGTAGTCCGTAGTTCAGCAGTATATACGGGGTACTCGGGTAGCTGACGATCTGACGTAGTACTATGGTGTGGAAGAGTACATTCGATGGTAATACACATTTCTACGACAAATATTTTATCTCCACCTCTGTTTCTTAATATAAGACGTTTTGACACTCAATTTGAACCGCCAAAACGTTTACATACAGAGGTACTCCCTCCGTCCAATAATAACTGTCTTAGATTTGTCAAAAAAATGGATGTATCTAGATATGAAACATGTATAGATACACCCACTTTTGTACAAACTTGAGACACTTATTTTAGGACGGAGGGAGTAGTACATTTCTACTTGAGGATTAATTATCGAGTGGATGAGTAAACCAAACATGCCCTTGCACAGTTACACTACCCCGGCAATCTTGTACATGCGTCCAAAGGGTCCGTATAGGCAGATTGGCCTACTTGAGTTGTGATTGGTCTTAGCTGATTGACAAGAGCACAGCCTTTTGCACTTTGCGTGTGGCGCAGCACTCGGACGTCTCAAGTCCATGCATGATGGACGTTGACACAAGAACAGCACAATTTTATTTGCGACTAATCTGGATTGACTATGTCGATCAAGGAGACTTTAAACGGATATATAATGCGTGGTAGGAGAGTATCGAGATCGGATCAAGTCTCGAGAAACGACTTCTGGAGCTGGAATCTCAAGATGGATGTACATGAATCCCAGCTTTGGGTGAACCAATTAAGAGGACTCCTACACTAGATCACAGCAACTGGTTTCCAGGAGACACCACATTGATTTATCCACCAGACATTAGTGGCCCATCAGGAAATTTCGATTTATGATCGCACGCCTTCTCATTCGGTATATTTACTCATCATAGGTATGTACTCCTGTACCATACTACTACATCATTGGTCCATCAAACATAATTCCGGAACCTGTACTGTACGTGGTCGTGTACTCTGCACGACGCATCTGATCCATCAAAATGATTTCGCAATCCGTATGACTGCATCGTTTCAGTTACCTTGTCCGTGCGTGTTTCTTACAATTAATGCGTCGGCCAATCAAGAGATTCATTCTGAAGGTTATGATCGTGTTACCACACAAGGCTTAGCCAAAAATCATCGCCCATCCTGTGCTGTTCTCTTGTCCGGGATGTCATGTACGTCGCGTCTCTCTCGGGGCGCCTTTGAGTTGCCGCTCCCCACTGCTGCCGTAATGTCTAGTGGTACCTCAGGCGCCGACGAACATGGCTAGAGCCCGTAGAGGGTGTTGGTGTCCCGGGACCAGGGAGGAGAGCCCGTAAGGTGGTTTAACTCTGAGAATTAAACACTACTCGAGAGTAACCGCTCCGTGTCATCGCTAACAACCTAATGGCGCTAGTTTCAAAAAAAAAAAAAAAACATCCTCATGGCGCTGCCTGACCGTTCTTAGACCTTGGTTGGCAGAGGCAGGCCCTTCGTTGGGTAACTTGGCATGGTTTCAGAGACAACCAAATCTGCCCGGTTTCAGAGTCAGCAATACTTGCATTTGTTGCTTCCAATTCCATCGACTATTCGTTTTAATAATTGCAAATTTGGTTCCATCACCGGTGTAGAAACTCCACAGCCCCGTGCATTTTGTACTACTCCCTCCATTCCTAAATATAAGATGTTTTAGCCTTTTCTCTGTTTTCTTAGATTCGTATGTATGTAGACATGATTTAGTGGTATATTCATCATTTTAGTGTGTATCTAGTCTATATTGTAATATTTAAACATCTTATGATTAAGAACGGAGGGAGTAGTAACAAACGCTTGCAACTCGTTCAATGGTTTGTGTTGTTGAAGACGTTCATGTACAGCTGGATATTATTTTTAAGATTTCAACTGGGATGGGCACGCCACCACTCCCGTGTCCCATCCCAGCTAAAATTACCCAATCATTCCGATTAATAAGCCCCCTTATTCCGTACGGGTTAAATGAGATAAGCCCACCTATCCCGATTGCATCCTGATTGTTACGGTATCGGAGTCGTACGCCGAGGTTGTTACCGTCGCCGCGGCTGCCGCCCAGCTGCTCGGTGTCTTCCCCGCCCTCGTCAGTGGTGGTGACCGAGGAGTAGCGCCCGATGATGGCGCCCAGAGGCCCGCCCATTCCGACAGCACGGGCCGTCCGAGATCCCCTTGCTCACGCCGCCGCCACGGCCGCGATGTCATCGCCGCCGCTGCTCTTCTTGTGCGGCGCAAGAAGGGCTTCTGCCTCATGGACCGCGTCGATGGCCGCAAGCGCAACCTGCTCCACGGCCTCGAGCTCAACACCGCCAAGGCCGGCGACCAGGGCTGGGAGGCGGCGGACATGTTCATCGGCACGCAGACGCAGTGGCGCGAGAGCAGACCAACGTGAGCAGCCCACGTCGGGACAAGCTCATGACCTCCGTCCATGACTCGCTCGGTAGTGGCGGCGCGCACCTTTGACGGCGAGCTGGAGAACCGAGCCCTAACGACGACGAGCAGGGAAATCCGGGGAGCGGGGCAGGGGAATCCAAGGAGGCGGCGGCGACGGGCAAAATACGCCCACGGCGGCGGGAAGAATCCAAGATGGATGTGCGTGGGGACTCTGAGGCAGCGGCGGCCGGTGGACCACGGGAGGGAGAGAAGTCAAGATCGATATGTAGGGAGTTGGCTGGTCCATCAGGACCCACGTTTCCCCTACATAAAAATCGCTGAAATCCCATTAATCCCGACGGGAAAAAATAATCAGGAGGCGGGCATCCTGTGTCCATCCCACTTGCATCCTTATTTTTTTACACGGAAATAAACTCGGGAGGTCCTGTGTGTCACTTCAAAGCGCCGCGGGGAGCGTCCGTCGCCTCAACGAGCTGCCTCATGGGCCGCTTCAACAAGCGGGCCAATAAAAAGGTAGTGTTATTTTTCCTATTTTTTAAAGTGAATATTCTTAAAATCTGAACAAAATTTAAATATGAATAATTTCAAATCTAAAACAATTTTTAATTTTGACTAAATTCGAATTTAAATAAATTTTGAATCTGAACAAATTCTAATTTGAATTTTTTTCGAATTGGAACAAATTTCGAGTCGGAACAATTTTAAATTTAGCCTCTAGGAGCCGTTCTGGGATTTGCCAATAAACTCTAGCCTCTTGGAGCCGTTCTGGGCCACAGATGCCTAACGCAATCAGTGGCCCGCAGGTATACAGCTCTGTCCAAGCCCAATTGCGAGTAGGATATTCTTACACCTTTCGGCCCAAATTTGCAGGCCGCCACTACTTTGGTCTTTTGGGCGGGAGACGAATATCCAATCGCCTCCCCATCGAAGCCATCGCCCCCAAAAAGCCAAATAATCCAAAAACCATTTGCCCCCGAAGCGTAGAATCCAATCGTAATGGCGCCGGAATCCAATCGAGACTTGGGGGAATCGGAGGTTCGCGGAGTCCAGTGCTTCCGGCGTGGTATGCTCGCGATAGCTACCAGGCTCGCGAGGCTAGGGTTCGGAAAATCATAGCAAGGAGGTGAGTCCCCGATGCACGAATTTTATCTCCTGCCGTAATCGGTGATTCGGTGTCAAATTAAGTTTGCGAGTTTTAGTTCCGAGTCGCTTTGGTACGATTGGGAGAGAAATCAGCTCGCAAAGTAGTTCGTAGCGGCTGTATCGTGCAGGATTGGGTAATCCAGTCAGCCCCCTCCTTTGTTCAATCCTTAGGTCCACCACTGAGCGAACAGTTGTACATGCTGATGCCTGATGCTATGCTTGTACCGCGCTGAACTTAATAATTTGTGGCTTGTGGGAAAAAGCATATATGGACAATAGTTAGTCTGCGAGGTTGAGATGTGATTGCAGTATTGCACAAGAACTTACCATTTCGCTCCTTTTTTTATAGTAATCAGAACTCGGAAGGGAGTCTGGCAGACTGGTACTATACACATTTATTTCTTTTTCGTGCCTGATTTACATGACACTTCAACCGAGAATGAAGCAGTGTCCTGTTATGTATTAGCTGAATATAAGCATGTTCTGATATAGCAGTAACTTATATATACAGGCGTATTTTAGAGCAACGGTGTGAGTTTATTGATAAAACGGCGATAGTACAACAGAGCGAAGAAACTGAAACGAATATGACCAACACAGACCCTTGATAGAAACAAAAGTTGCATCAATTTTTCTTTCCAAGGTATAACTTATCATATAATTAAGCAGTAGTCTAGCTATGCATTATCCATGAAAAGGTTTTCTGCTGTCTTCTGGGAGTTGAAAAATCTTATGTAAAATTTATGGCAGCCATTCTTACTTATTACGGTCGTTGATCCATACCCATAGTTTATGTGAACTGCTTCCAGATCTTAGGCTTTGAGCATGGCTTGCAATACAGACATTAGGCTTTAGCATTTTAAGGGTCTCATTTCGGGCTTAGATGAACGAGTATGTCCTGGTGAAATAGAAAAATGCAAACTACATCTCATATATACCTTTTTGTGCGAGGAACAGAAAAGTACAGGGTATGGAATATGGTTCTTCACTTTCCTTACCGTATTGTTTCAACAACGGCCGCAAACAGAGATGCCCGAATTATGATGCTTGCGCATGAGCTTACGCATGGACAGTAATCTTTCCATTATTAATACAATTTTGTTATCCACTCAAAAATAAGAAACAAGGAACTTTAGTAGCCTTACGTGATACGGCGAGGTCAGCTTTCCTCAAAAATATCTATCCTTTTGCGGATTCAGTTAGTTTGTATTGTCTCCTGATCTCCTCAACATGACTTAACTTAAAATTAACTAATATTTAAAAGCCTTGGTGATTGTTCCAGCGTGAGTAGCGGGTTTACTTGTACTGCCACTAAGCATTCTAGTCGGGAGGTTCTCTGATTTATGTTTGTATTGTACGTATGATTGCACAACACCACAAGAGCACCCCATCTCAAATCCAGTTTCAGCCCGAAAAGTTGCACCCTTGGTTCGAAATCAAACGGTGTGAGTTTATTGATAAAACGGCGATAGTACAACAGAGCGAAGAAACTGAAACGAATATGACCAACACAGACCCTTGATAGAAACAAAAGTTGCATCAATTTTTCTTTCCAAGGTATAACTTATCATATAATTAAGCAGTAGTCTAGCTATGCATTATCCATGAAAAGGTTTTCTGCTGTGAGTTTATATCTTGTTTCATATTGTCTCTTGGTTCAATAAACATTCACCACCTTTGCTGACATTCACCCAGTGGTCTTATCTCCTGGTTCCTGACATCTTCAGATTTTCACTTTCAAATGGCAGAAACCCTGTTCCTACCTTCTTTTGTGCCTCCTTTTTTAACAAATCTAAACTAGACTAATAAGTTTTTATTTTTTGACAAGTAAAGGCCAGTTCAGGGTATGCAGGTTCCAACTTTTTTTTTTGAGAGACAGGTACCAACTTATGGATACATAGGTTATGGTTTTGTCGGTTAGGACCATGGCGCCGTACACATCAATTTTCAGCACACTGGAGATAAGCATATCGGTGCCCATTTCTCATTTCACACAGTCAGTGTAGCCCATACACACACAATCACATGCATGCACTCATGCTTAGACACGAAGCCACACAACCCATGCACACACACATGGCATTAAAACACCAATCAGGTATCTTATTAGAATATTAGATTAGATACAACAATCACAAGTTTCCTCAATTTTAGTAATCTTCATGTTTTATCATATCCCAATAATATTGTCCATCATGCAGTAATATATGGTTATTTCCATCAAGCGCTACTCGGTATCAGCTTAGATTCTCGTGCATAAGTTTGATATGTGCATACTACGATGGAAGACATGGTATATTCTCATGCTTGATAAAATTTAGTCCAGACAGAAACACCGCAGAAATTGTTTCCAACTTTCCATGCATAGCTACATTATGTGCAATCTTTATGCCATTAAATGTTGCTTCCAGTGGGATCTTTTCATTCATTGCCTGTTCTTGTTATTTATATCTATAAGAAATCAACGTACAGGGACTACCTGATGTGGTTCTTCATTCAAGAAGAAACAACCAAGGCACACACCCTGCGGAGTCAAGGGTCGAACACGGGGGTGGGCTGGTCACACACCCGAGCGCGCCACTGGCAAACTGGTTGACGCACAGTTCCTTTGATCTTGTTGCTTGTTAGTTTTGGCTGTAAGTGATATAGAAAACTTATGCAATCTCAGCTCTGCTTTTTGGTACTTTATTAGTCAAGTGATGTTTCTTTCACTGTGGCATGTTTAGAGTGAATTCTGTTGTTCGTAAGCATTCTTATTCATTATTTGACATGTTTCACCTACATGAACAGTCATTAGTACTAAATGTTGCAGCATCCAGATGAAAGTTGTTAAAACTCATGATACTCTGTTTTGGCTGGTGCATTTTTTTCTTCCGATTTTATCATTGCTAATTTGCTAATTTCACCGTGAAGTTATGTGGACCAGCTATTCCATTCTAGAGTTGAGAATTTATTTTTGTAACATATCTTTTGTCAACTTTGAAAGTTATATGTATTTTTTTTGGCCTAGTTATGGTTTATTGTAGAATATAATTTGTGCATTTTGTGATCATACTTGAGAATCTGCAAATAAGCCCGTAAGCAATTAGTAATAGTTTTATGTACACTAATTTCCTTTTTTCTTGTTAGACAGCATCTACACATTGATTGAGACACGATCAAGATGATTGCAATATATTGTTTCACTTTGTTGTTGAAAATCTTATGTTGGAGAAGAGCAAATTATGTTTTTAATTAAGCCAGGAATTGGGCGTTGACCAGTTGGCTAGTGGAACGCAGTCGGCCGCGCTCAGCCCGCCACCAGCGTTAGAGCCTTGTGCTCCGCAGGGTGTGTGCCTAGGTTGTTTATTTTGGAAATGAACGCCATGGGGGCTAGTCCTCGTTGGTCGAGTTTTTTTAGTGAAGCATATATTTATTGTTTGATGTATGGGGTCATATTTCTAGTGGAAACTATTTAACTCCTTTGGGAAAGCTATGTTAAGTATATGTTTATCTCCACGTCCTATCAGGTCGGTCTTTTGGGATAGTTGGTTCATAGAAGTATCTAACATGGTATCATATCAGTCTTTTGGGATAGTTGGTTGATAGAAGTATCTAACAGTTAATAGATCTATTAAAAATTGCCACTGCGACACTTGCCGTTAGGCTACTGCCTAGTTCCAAAAGATGTTTAATAGATCTATTCTTAACGAGAAAAAAAGTAGGTTTTGGAAAATTGAGTTTGAGAAGCATGTTCATCAGTGCAAGTGTATTTTATTTTCATGAGAGCGAAGGGTTGGAGGGATAGTACATCATAGCTGGACACTGGAGGTCGGGAGTCTTACATGCTGTTTACTGCATGTTTTATGCACGCCAATAGTTCAGTTCTCTTGCTTACTTGATATTGTTATTATATGATCTTAGTGTACATTTGCAACTTTGCATGCAAATTGAGTGTTTAGTATAATCTTATCTGGTAGAGTTTACCTCTTCTATCCGAGGCATTCTACATTTAAAACTAACTTTAGTTGAAAAAGTGAACCGTGAGCAGAAAATACCGGAAAGTTTCTCACGTGTTCTCATTTTAGATTGCTTAATTTAGTTAGACTGCTTCACAGGATATATTCTCTAGCTTTAAAAAGTTGCAATAGTATATTTTAAGCAACAGGAGTGTGCACATTTGCCATTATTGTAACTCGTTATCAAAACCCAACAGGCAAAAGCAGTTAAAAGAAAATTCTTTCTTCATTCTTGGTGGCTCTGGCTCCTTATATCACATTTTTGATACCCAAAACGTTCACTTTTTGTAGTGGTTTTGTTCCACATCATTACGATTGATCATATAAATATGATTGTTGTACTCCTTGCTTGATCAATGCAAGTTACGACGATGAGTACTTTGCTGATGCATCTTCCTGTTTTCTCAAAGAGACATATGCCTTGTAGTTTGCAGCGAGCTTTTCCTTTCTGGACTGCTGATCCACGAAGACCATGGTTCTCTAGTCTCTTTACCTCTGAGAAACCAACAACAACAACAACAAAGCTTTTCATTCCCAAGCAAGTTGGGGTAGGCTAGAGGTGAAACCCACAAGATCTCGAAACTAACTCATGGTTCTGGCACATGGATAGCTAGCTTCCACGCACCCTGTCCATGACTAGTTCTTTGATGATATTCCAATCCTTCAGATCTCTCTTAACATACTCCTCCCATGTCAAGTTTGGTCTACCATGGCCCCTCTTAACATTTTCATCACGCTTTATCCGTCCGCTATGCACTGGCGCTTCCGGAGGCCTGCGTTGTATATGTCCAAACCATCTTAGACGATGTTGGACAATACCTCTGAGCAACCAACAAATTCTGTCTTTTTAGACTACAGTTGAAACGTGTAAAGCCACACCAGCATAGAGGCACTACTCTTACTATTATCATTATTATCGTCATTAGTTTATTATATTTTTATTTATTATTATGAGATAATCTTTTTTGTACGGACACATTCTGTTTTTGTTTAGGTCTTATGTTGATACTTGGTGCTGTACGGTCAATAACTCAGTACAATTTTGTACCTAGACAAAAACCAGATCTCTCAGTGCTGGTGGTTGATCAGGATGCGCACAATACTGTATGCTAGAAATACACATTTCTCCACATAGTATTGAAAACTGGAAGAAATTATATACTTCTAGAGACAAAACACATTCAGTAAGCAAATAGAGCTTATTCATGTTGTAGTCATTCCATTCTTAGCAACCATTGTTTCTTTTCGGGCATGTAAATGCATTAGATATGAAGGGTTAGGCTCATAGTGCATCCCTTAAGCAGCTGACCAGAACAAAGAGACCAAGAACACTAACAAAGACCCTTGGCTCCAGCCACACTCCAAAATCGTCCAACCAGAACAAAGAGATTGGAGATGGTGGAGGCCCTTCGCTCTAGCCACACTCCAATTTTTTTGAAGTCATCAGTGACATAGAGTAAATCTTTTTTTTAGAACTATGGCGCACACTAGTGGTCATACAGATATAGTAAGTTTGGTCCAATTTATTCCCATGAAATTTGAACTCGTATTTCTTGAATTCCCTCTACATGTATTGGCTAAGGGAAATGTAAGTATGCATTTAGTTATTCAAACTTGCACTTGTGCACTTCAAACACTTCTTGGAGAACTCATGACTGTAGGACATGATAAGAATATGCAATGGCATGTGTACTTTGTGGACTTGAGACTCCCATGTCATCCTAGCAGGCCAGAAGAGCCAAACTCTAGTCTTGCCTCTGTCCCCCCTACCCATTTCCTCCTAGCCACAACTTGAGGACATTGGGAAAGCCTGCATGGCCATCTGCGAAGGTGGGACGAGGCCTCTCATCCCGGAGCTGTTCTTGCAAGGGAGATCACAATCTCATGGAGAGAGCGCTTGTCGGCGTGTTGCTCGTGGGTGTCTTCAGTGTGAATGCACGGTTACAAGCCTGTCAAGCCACCCCATGAACCGGCGATAACAACCTTTGAAGGGAATCCGGGTCAGTGCCCTTTGTTAGAGATTTATAGTCCCCTTTTCTGATGTATGGGGTCCCTCTCCTTCGCTTCGAAAGGGGGTCATCGCTACTATGTTATCTTTATTGATGATTTCTCTCACTACACTTGGCTTTATTTTATGACTTCTCGCAGCGAGGCTCTCTCTATGTATAAGCGATTTGCTGCCATGGTTCACACCCAGTTTCCACGCCTATTCGTGTTTTTCGTGCTGACTCGGCTAGTGAGTAGATCTCCCATACATTGGGTGGTTTTCTTCCTGAGCAGGGTACTCTTGCCAGTTCTCTTGTCCTGGTGCTGATGCTCAGAATGGCGTTACTGAGCGCAAGCATCGCCACCTCCTTGAGACGGCTCGTGCGATGATGATTTCCACCTCTCTTTCACCTCACTTTTGGGCTGAGGCTGTTTTAGCGTCCACCTATCTCATCAACATTCAGATCAGAGAAGAAGAAGAGTGCGACCACGAGGAGAACAGTGAACAAACAACGCAGGATCATGAGCACTGGGAGAGAAACCAGCAGCTGTGACCACAGAAGCAAAGCGCTCAAACCATGCACGAGGGGCTTGCTTAAGGCCATAGAGAGAGCGACGAAGACGGCAGACCATGCCATCTGTAACAGAATACCCAGGTGGTGGTTGCATATAAACCTCCTCACGCAACTCACCATTAAGAAAGGCATTCTTAACATCAAGCTGAGACACAGACCAATGGCGAACAGATGCCACGGCAAGAAGAGTCCGAACAGTGGTCATGTGAGCCACTGGAGCAAAAGTCTCATCATAATCACGGCCATGCTCGTGCTGAAAGCCACGAGCGACCAGACGAGCTTTGTAGCGCTCAAGAGTCCCATCAGAGCGGGTCTTAACCTTATAGACCCACTTACAGGTGATAGGACGAACACGAGGAGGAAGAGGGACGATCTCCCACGTACCAGTGCGCTCAAGCGCAGCAATCTCCTCAGCCATGGCAAGCTGCCATTCAGGATGAACAACAGCCTCACGATACGTAGTCGGCTCCGAGACAACCGAAACACTGTAGGTAGCGGGATTATAGAAATCAGGTGAAGGACAAGGCCGAGAACGAAGAGAATAAGTCGGCTGAGACGGTGCACCGGAAGTAGAGGGTGCATCAGATGACTCGGTCACAACACGTGGACGACGAGTATAATAGAAAGGAAAAGTAGGATGAGAAGGAGCAACAGGAGAAGACGGAGGCGGAGACGGGGACAGGGAGGGTGAAGAAGGCGGCGACGACGGAGGAGAAGAAGGCATTGTTAGGAGTAATCTTGTCAATATAGTTGGCTGGTAGAAGGAGTTAGAAGTATTCAGGGTATGTAGGGAGAACTCTAGAATTAGGAATGTTCTAGAGTAAGATATTTAAGAGTAGTATGACATATCTAGATTTTGTAGAGTATTCTAGAAGTATGGTGTAGGGTTTGGATTGTGCCACATGGCAACAATCTTAGGGGTCATGTACAAGTATAAATAGGGGTACCACCCCTCCCATGTAAGCTTGAAGAAGCTTGTAAGTCAAGATGTAGCCTCAAGCATATGTATGATATATAGAGCATATATGTGGTTTGTCATATATGCATATGTGTTAGTGTGTGTGAAGCACAACCTTGTTGGAAGGGAGCTAAGTGATTTAGCTCCAACAGGCATCGGAGTAGATGGCACCGGATCAGAGGGAGGAGAAATATGAGGGATATCGGGAGGAGAATCAGGAAAAGTAAGAAAAGAGAGACCCTCCACAGTAGAAGTCGGGGAGGTCGAACGCGGATAGAAAGGCTGAGACTCATCAAACGTCACATCCCGGGAAATACGCATCCGGCGAGCCACAGGATCCCAACAACGGTAGCCCTTATGCTCATCACTATATTCGAGAAAAACACACTCAACAGACTGAGCGGTTAGTTTGGTGCGTTCACGAGGAGCCAGAAGAACATAGCAAACACAACCAAACAAACGAAGCATAGAATAGTCAGGAGAACGATCGTAGAGTCTCTCGAGAGGAATGGCACCCTGAAGGGCGGCAGAAGGCTGGATATTAATCAGATAGGCCGAGGTAGAAACGGCCTCAGCCCAGAAATGAGGCGGAAGAGAATAGGCGATCATCATCGCACGAGCAGTCTCAAGAAGATGGCGATGATTACGCTCAGCCATGCCATTTTGAGCATGCGCACCGGGACAGGAGAACTGAGCGAGAGTGCCCTGCTCAGCAAGAACACCACGCAAATGCTTGGAGATATACTCACCAGCAGAGTCAGCACGAAACACACGAATAGGCGTAGAGAACTGAGTAAGAACCATGGCGGCAAAACACTTATATATGGAGAGAACCTCAGTACGAGAAGACATAAAATACAGCCAAGTGTAATGAGAAAAATCATCTATAAATATTATATAATATCGATGGCCCCCTTTCGAAGCGAAAGGAGCCGGACCCCAAACATCAGAGTGAACTAAGTCGAAAGGACGCTGAGATACAGACGCACTAGTAGGATAGGGTAACTGAATCTGTTTTCCTAGCCTACAACCCTGACACTGTAAAGAAAACATCTCCTGAGACAAGCCCCAGAAGACCACGATGAACTAATGATGACAGACGAGAACCACAAAGATGACCAAGACGATGATGCCACTGTTGAAAAGAGCCGGTGACAGAGGTGACGATAACAGGAGAACTGGCAGGCGAGGTAGTAGCGGAAGGAACACGAAGCCAGTCTATATCCCAAAGCCCTGAGAATCACGGCGGCGAGGGCCAGCTCCAACCAAAACCTGCGTGCGACGATCCTGAACAGAACAAGAATCGGCGTCAAGAATGACGCGACAACCAGAATCAGTAAGCTGACCGGCAGAGAACAAGTTCATGGTAAGACGAGGAACATGAGAAATATCAGGGACAAAAAAGGAAGAAGTAGAAAGAGTGCCTCGACTAGAAACAGAGAGAGAAGTACCATCAGCAGTAAGAACACTAAGAGGAGAATCAAGAGGTCGAAGAGAGGACAGAGTGGAAGAATCAGAAGTCATATGAAAAGAAGCTCCAGAATCCAGAACCCACGAGGATGTACCTGACTGTGTAGAAGATGGTGGTCGCGCAGTGCCAGAAGAATCAGTCACAGAGCCAGCAGTACCCGTCGAAGAAGAACCTGAAGCGGCGAGCATCCGCTTGAGCCGCATAATGTCCTGGTCGGTGAAGCCGGCTGGAGAAGACCCTGACGAGCCAGAGGAAGCACGAGTCCCGGGAGAAGCAGACGCCTTCTGCTTACGCAGATCACGCTCCCTCGTGTAGCAACGAGACTCGGTGTGGCTAGGCAGATCACAGTAGGTGCAGTGAGGGCGTGGACGAGCGCCACGACCCAGGCCCTGACCCTGAGGAGTGGGTAAAAGTGGCGGAGCAGTGGACCGCGAAGGAGTCGATGAAGCAGGCGATGAAGGAGGACCATGGGCAGCAAGCACAGAAGGAACCTCAAGCAACCCAACGCCACGTAGACGAATCTCCTCAGCACGGAGCTCAGACATCACCTTCGAGATAGGGACACGACCACGAGCAAGCAGCTGAGCACGTCGGGGCTCGAACTCCTTGCGGAGCCGAGACAAGAACTCATATACGCGCTGAAACTCCAAGTCGGAACGCACAGTCTGACAACACGGGCAGGCACCACACACGGCAGTGCGAAGAGAGTCGAGCTGACGCCAGATAGCAGCGCTCTGCGTGTAGAACTGATCAATGGTAGATTCACCCTGCTGAAGATCATGCTCCTGACGAACCACAGACAGATATAGAGCATCCCCGGACGGCTGATGACGCTGACGAAGGTGAGCCCACATGTCAGCGACAGTACTGAGGCCCATAAACTCAGAGGCAAACTGCGGTAGAACACTGGCGGTGAGAACAGCCGCAGCACGAGCATCATCATCAATCCACCGGGTGTAAGTAGTCAGATCCAACCGGTAGGTCTCAAGGGCGTCAGAATGCTCCTTGACCTGCCGGTCATACGCAGCAATGGCAACATCATCCGCACTCTTAGCTGCATCCTTTGCAGCCTGAGTAGCATCGGCAGCAAGAACTGGTGGCGTCGGCGGAATAGGAGCAGTAGGAGCAATGGGGCACGGCGGACACGAGACCTCGCCGGAAAGCACACCCCAGAGACGAAGACCACGCATATGAATGCGCATAAAGGCAGCGAAATCAGGATAATTCGTGCCATCAAAGATCACCGAGCAGCGAGGAATCGCGACATAGCCCGACGATGCAGACATCTCAACTCTTTTTTTTTTCTTTGAATTTTTTTTTTGGAATTTTTTTTTGACACAAGAACTGGAGTCAACGCAGATCGATCTACTCGCGCCTCGACGGGAAGCAGAACGTCTGGGCACCCGACGACGGACGGCTGCGCGGGCAGCAACAAGGAGTACGCGACGAGGAGGAACCGGGACGACGACACGCATGAGAGGCGGGCCGGACAGCAGCAGCTCGCAAGCAGCAACGGGAGGTGGCCGGCCGGAGGAGCAACAACGGGTGGCGGCCGGCCGGAGGAGCAGCAACGGGAGGTGGCCGGCCGGAGGGATGGAGGCGCCGGTTGAGGCCGGAGAAGGCGGCGCTGGTTGCAGCCGGTAGCGGCCCGAGGTGGAGCGACCCAAGGCAGCGGCTGCGGCCATAGCCCGATGGTTCCGGCCGGATCAGCAGAAAGATGCGGACCGGCAGCGTGCTCGATCTGGAGTAGCAGCGGAAGCGAATCGATGAGGATGGGAGACCGAAGAATCGATCGAGACCACGAGCGGATCGGAGATCGAAAAAGGCGATCAAGATTGGATAGGTAGCACGAGTTGCGCGTGCGGAAAAAACGAACCCTAAACCTGGGCTCTGATACCATGTTAGGAATATGCAACTTGTATTCCACGGGGGCCAAAGGCCACAATATAAAGTACATGTACAGGTGTAAATATGCAGGGAGCCCCCTATCTAATAGGGAAACTACAATATACAAATATCTCTCTAACAGTATTCCTATGGAGCGTCTCTCTGGTCGTTCTCTTGACTACTCAGCTCTTCGACTATTTGGTTGCGTATGCTATGTTCTTGCTCCGCGCGAACACACCAAATTGACTGCTCAGTCGGTTGAGTGTGTTTTTCTTGGCATGATGAGCACAAGGGTTATCGATGTTGGGATCCTGTTGGTCGTCGGATGCGCATTTCACGTGATGTGACTTTTGATTAGTCTCGTCCATTCTACCCGTGTCCTTCATCCTCGACCTTTTCCGTGGGGACATATCCTTTCTATCCTTAGTTACACACCTCCCTTTGTGCCTCATGTTCCTCCTCCTCCGACGAACCCACTGTTCATGATACACCCCCGACGCCACCCTCCCCTCCTCCATCATCACCTACCTCTCTGGTGCGTGTTCCACTCTCTCTTTCCTCTCCATTATTCTCGTCCTTCTCGCGTTGTGGATGATCCTACCGACGTGCCTTCTAGTTCCGGAGCACCGTCTTCCCCGTCTCCGCCGGTTCATAACCTTCATGCTCGGCCTTGCCTCCCACCTGATCGCTATTCTCCTGACCGCTATGGTCTTTCTGCTGTTCTTGAGCCCACTTCCTATCGGGATGCTGTTGCTTAGCCCAAATGGCAGCTTGCGTTGGCAGAGGAGATTGCTACGCTGGAGCGCACCTGGTGTTTGCTCATCACGTGCAAGTGGGTCTATAAGATTAAGGCTCGCTCTGATGGTTCCCTTGAGCGTTACAAAGCTCGTCTTGTGGCTCGTGGCTTTCAGCAGGAGCAGGGACACGACTATGATGAGACATTCGCTCCTGTGGCCCACATGACCACTGTCCGCACTCTCCTTGTTGTGGCTTTGTTCGTCATTGGTGTGAGTCTCAGCTTGATGTTGAGAACGCTTTTCTCAATGGTGAGTTGCGTGAGCAAGTTTATATGCAACCACCACCAGGGTACTCTGTTCCCAGTGGTATGGTCTGCCGCCTTCGGCGCTCCCTCTATGGCCTTAAACAAGCCCCTTGCGCCTGGTTTGAGCGTTTCGCCTCTGTGGTGGCTTCTCGCCTAGCGACCACGACCTAGCATTCTTTGTCCAGACCTCTTCTCGTGGTCGGACTCTTCTCCTTCTATATGTTAATGACATGATCATCATTGGCGACGACTCTGAGTACATTGCCTTTGTTAAGGCCCACCTCCGCGAGCAGTTCCCTCTCGGTCCACATTGCTATTTTCTCGGGATCGAGATTTCTTCGACCTCTGATGGCTTCTTCATCTCCCAAGAAAAGTACATCCAGGATCTTCTTGCTCATGCCGCTCTTGGTGATGAGCGCACAGTTGTGACTCCTATGGAGCTCAACGTTCAGCTTCGTGCTTCTGATGGTGATCCCCTTGCTGATCCCACGCACTATTGCCACCTGATTGAGAGCCTTGTCTATCGAGTTGTCACTCGTCTAGATATCTCCTATCCTGTCCACATTCTGAGTCAGTTTGTTTCTGCTCCCACCTTTGTCCACTATAGTCACCTCCTACGTGTTCTACGATATCTTCTCGTGGCATGATCTCTCACCGTCTTGCCTAGAAGACGAAGAAACAAACTGCAGTTTCCCGCTCGAGTGCAGAGGCTGAGTTGCGAGCAATGGCTCTGTTGACGTTTGAGATGACTAGGTTACGGTGGTGGGGTGGCTAAATAGGAATCCAGGAGGAAGTATACTGGACGAATGGCAGGCATGAGCTACGTCTCAGGAGTCAGGATCGTCCATCATTGGAAATTGGATCCTTGCTATATGTGCTGAGTGTGCAGCAACAGTCCTTCAGGTTTGATTGGCACAAGCAGGCTGCTGCTCTTGTCTAGGGCACACAAGCCACAATTTGCTTGCACCCACTGAGGCTACTTGTTGGACTTCCCATCTCTTTTTCCTTTTTGAAACGAGGCAAAAGATTCGCCTTTTCATTAATTAAGAAAGGAGAGAAAACATGGTTTAAGTTTTACAAGGCCGAAGCCAACACCATCCAGAAGCACGAGAACAGGCGGGCTAAAGGAGGACAAAGAGAAATTTGAAATGCGATCTTCCTGTGGTTGGGGATCTGTCAGGTGCAACAGACCCTTTGGGGAGTTCTGCAAACTGTCAAGGATTGTTGGTCCTGCGGCCGTGCTTCACGCTGGGCTTCCTTGCAAGGCCGTGGCTTCCATCATCACTTTGGTCTCCTGGTAATATGGACTGAGCGTAACTCTATAATCTTTCTGCATGTCTCTAAGCTCCCCACCTTGGTTGTTGCGGACATCAAGGAGGAGACGAGGACTTGGATCACGGCGGGCGTTAAATGTTTGGTGAATTTCATACCCGGAGAGACTTCCCATCCCTGATAGCCCGCAGCAGGTGAGTGTACGGTTTGCCAGGTAGAAATCCAAGTTTTGTGAGAACTATATGGTATATCTTTAACATGCATCTCTTGGTAACTCTAGCAACATAGCAAAAATGTGTGGTCTTCATATCAGTAAGAGGTGAATAATGAACCTGTTCTTATGCTACTTGCTACATTGCTGGTTGCTGCGCAGATCTCACCACACCATTGCAGCCCCCCCCCCCCCCCCCCCCCCCCCCCCCACCACCACCACCACACCACAAGAACTGCTGCATCATTTGTTTTGCACATCTGGCCCTGTTTGTAGGTTCTCTTATTGCTGTGATCAACCTGTATAGCCAGCTAGAGAAAATATCTTGGCCCTGTCACATATTGCCTTAACTCCATTTACTGAGCTGGTACACTGCATAAAAACGGTATGTCAGATGCAAAAGCAAGCTAGCAAAAGGTTAAGGCCGTAAGAAGTTGAGATCCCCATTTTCTTAATGGACTTCTGGACTTGCTTGAAATATTCATCCTTCCATCGGTGCATTTAGGTTTCTCCTGTTATTGGCAAATTTGGTTCGTATCAGTATAATCTGGGATCAATTTTTAGGTGCAATGTCATCTGTGCATCCTTATTCGCTTGACCTTTCTAGTTGTTAGACCCTACCATGGAGAGATATTGGGATGGTACTATCCTTGTGTAGGGATCTTCTGAATGCGAAAAGAAATTGCGTGCAACAGTTTGTCAGTGTCTACGGAAGTTATTTTGTCAGATGCAGTCCCCGTTGATGGTTTCAACATGAAGTGCTGATATCTGGCAACTGTTGAGGTCTAATAATTCTTTTGAATGACCATTTTTGTTAGAAGCAAGATGCTCCATGAACAATCATTGGAATGTTCAACTCCAAAACTTCGATTTGCCAAGGCCCTACCAGTTAGCGTCCCAATTCAAAGAATCTTCGTGAATCATTCTTTGCTAAATGTTTCCATGGTGCTACTCTGCTAGATAGTGGCGGAGCGTGAACAAAATACAAGAGGGGCCAATTACATATAGAGAACAACAATATGCATGAAAAAAGTGGCGAGGCCATATACGCAGCTATAATTGATAATTAAATAGAGTGCCACAATGATATGTATGCTTTGTTCACGCAAAAGCAGCCGCTACAGTAAATAAAAGCAGCCGATATAACTGGTTACGTCACGCAAAAAAAGCTAGTACATATATCAGCAAAGAAAATGTTTGCATCAGTTAATCAAGCGAGTGTTGATATGGGCATCTAAATAGCTAACCTGAGTAGGGACATCAATTGCATCCCAATCCAATTAAACAATCAGAGAAAGGACATCCGTAAGTACCTTTTTTTTAGAACACATATGTAAGTACCTAATCTGGGCAGGCAGGGTGTTGCAGAACACGGGGCGCTGCCGCGCTGGGTTGTGGTATGAAGCGGTGCAGGCGGCTCGGCAGGGGTGGAGCAGCAGCAGAGCAGGGGATCGGTCGATCGTGACGCCGAGAGAAAAAGTGTTTTGATGAATGATGTGGAGGACAAACGGTATTAAACAAGGACTCATGACGGTCGAGACGGAGAATCGAGAGATCGTGGTCGCCATGGAAGCGGATGCGCCGTCTGCTTCCTTATGCGTTGTCGAATTTGGGGGAAAAGGGTAGAGAAATTGGGCTGTCATCTGCTGATGGGCTGGCTAAGTATACCTAGTATAGAGTAATTTGCACTTTGGAAGGGGGGAGGGGGGGGGGGGGGGGGGGGGGGGGTCGGGGTCGTGGCCCTCTTTCGCCAGTGCTGCTAGACACTATTGGACTCTTATGGTTTGTGGACACTTGAAGGTGCTCTTTTGCAGGTGAACAGTCTTATTATCCTAGGCGAGCTTTAAGAATAGCACACACAGTTCATAACACAGCAGGAACCGCGAAATTACAGTTGAACTTGTAGGCTCCTGAGAATTATTTCTTTTGAACTGCATTCGTCCGTTGCTGGGGCACTTGATAGGGGAGAATAAATCATGGCACGCGAGGTTACCTGTTCTAGTTGCTTTGGCTAATATATAGACTTCACGCCTTTTTATTCATCTTACTTTATGCTAGCTGTTGTAATTTAAGTAGCAACAATGTACTTAATTCCTCTTGTTACGAAAAAAAGTGTCAGCTCATCATGATTAACGCGCTCCATCAGGATTACGCGTCATGCACAATTGAGTGATTAAACTATGCCACTACTAATAGATTCTAATGTGTTATGCATGATACTTAATTCATACCCTGCCACATGTCCGCTGAGTGTTCAAGTAACTTTACTTTTCTAATGGGCGTAGTTGATCTCTCAGGACCAAGGTTTTGGTTTCCGAAAAAAAAAATTATCCCAAGGGGGCTTGGGATTCCCGATTACCGCGGTAACCGAGAAATCCCGGATGGTTACCGGATGAATTTGAAAAGCGAATTTTGAATTCAAATTTTCTTAGAAAAGGTTATTTACGTTATAAACTGAGTCTAGATGCAGCCGTAATTACAGTGCAGTGGCAAGTCCTGGCTTATGTCCTGTGCGCATGTAGAAGGTCTCAAGTTCGAGTCTTCTTTTCCACATTTTTGCATAATTATGGAGATTATGCTTGCACAGAGTATCGAAACTTGTTTTAATGCTCAAAAAATAAAACGAGAGACGTACTCGAACCCAGGAACTGCTGAAGAGAAAGCAGGTCATTGCCACCGGGATACAACGTCAGAGTTGTCCCTAAGAAGAGGATATACCGTATTTATCAAAGATTTAGGGTTCAAATTCAAAAATTTCAAAATATCTCGGGATTATTTGACCGGTAAGCATGTTTCCCGTGGGTGCTCGGGAAACCCGGTTACCGGGCGGTAACAAGATTTATCGACCGGTAACCAAAACCATGCTCAGGACTGCTTACATGGTGGGTATATAGGGCAAAAAAATTTAGCTAGGGCATGCATTCTATAGAAGACAGCCACCCTCAGAACTTCCTCTCTGCTTTCTTCGTCTGTTTTCCTCTTCTCTTCTCAACTTATCTAACAAAGAGGAGTTCGACTATATCAGGGACCAACCCTCTCAAATAACAAGGATTCTTGTCTACCATTCCCATCTGCACCAACTTCTTGATATACAACATACCTCCTCTTTATCTTCTCTGTGGTGCATGCATTCATGCTCAACAGAGTTGAAATCGAAGCAAACACAGCCATATATTACTAGCCACATCAAGGAAACGCCATTAGAAGCCTACTAAGTGCATGGACCATTGGAGTGAAAGTGAGGGCAAGAGAGCCCATGATCCCATCTTCCAAACCTATTTCAGCCAAAACTGCCGTCAACATGTTGAAGATTTCTGCAAGGAGAGGAGCGCAGATCCTGTCGTTACTCCTTCACAGCGATCTATCTTGGTTCCTGGTCCGATTATCGTGGGTGCAGGACCATCAGGGCTTGCCGTTGCTGCATGTCTCAAGGAGAAGAGGGTCAACAGCCTCATCTTCGAGCGCTCCAACTGCATAGCTTCCCTGTGGCAGCTGAAAACATATGATCGTCTGAGCCTTCATCTTCCACGACAGTTCTGTGAGCTTCCTCTCATGCCTTTCCCTGCCGATTACCCTATTTACCCCTCAAAGAAGGAGTTTGTAGCATACTTGGAGAAGTATGCTGCACGGTTCGGCATCTGCCCTACCTACAACCACACGGTGGTATGTGCAGAGTATGATGAGAAGCTTCTGTTATGGCGGGTGAGGATGCAAGCTACGGGCAGAGTGGGAGAGGAAGTGGAATATATGTCCCGGTGGTTGGTTGTGGCGACTGGCGAGAACGCTGAGGTTGTGCAGCCAGAAATTGATGGCCTAAAGGAGTTCAAGGGCACGGTTATGCATACCAGTGCATATAAAACTGGCCGCATGTTCGCTGGGAAGCGTGTTCTTGTTGTTGGTTGTGGCAATTCTGGAATGGAGGTCTGCCTAGATCTCTGCAACAACAATGCACAGCCCCATATTGTAGTAAGAGACACTGTACGTGACTTTCTCTACTTCTCTATCATTATTATTTTGACAATGTTATTCAGTCATTATATCGTGAATTATGTTCGTTACTTATATGTTTCCCAGTATTATCCCTAGGAAATGATTAACCTAGACTAATGACAGAAGGAGGTGCCCGCTGGTTAATATTTGTAGGTTATATTTGTTGAGGATTCTGATTTTGCTTATGTCAAGTGCGCTTATCTGTAGACTCTAGCTTAGCAATTTAAGGAAGACCCAGTGTCTGAAATCATTAGTGCGCCTCAAAATCAGGTTTTTCAAGGCCAAATTGGTTCTTGCACCTGCAGCACAGTTGGCTTTATTATGCAAAGTTCCAGGTTAAGAACAACCTGTCACTTGAGGAAAGGGGGAGATTCCTGAAACGAGAGGCTCCTCTATTGCTGCCTATTAGTCTTTATGTTCTTTCTTTCTTTCTTTCTCGTGTGCACTTGCATCTTTTTTGGCCATCTCTGCGTCTTTCACCTCCATGTTCTTTTGGTTCCTGATTAGTTGTGTGCTAATAGTTTTCTCGCCCCAAGGATGGTGCAAAAGACCTTTCTCGTCTGTACTCCATGGGAAAACTATGATTTGCACATTTAACCATGGGTCCCCATCACCACCATGAGAGCATAGCATAAGTCTGTCACTTAGAAAGAAACATTAGTAAAATGACTTGAGAACCTACCTTTCATGACTAGGTGCATTCCTTTTTCACAGCTCTTTCAGCTTTATAAGAGCTTAGCAAGATTATAAAAAAAACAAGCTTGGTTTCCAAAAAAATGCAAGCTGAGGTTTGCTTACTATACTATGTTGGAGATAAGGGAATAAGTTTGGTCCAGGTCCAAACTGGTCATGTTGCTTCTTGTAGCATGCAGAAAGCAGACTTGGGAAAAGAGATTTTTTTGCCAATTAATTTTATGATCCAATCATTAGCCCAAATGTTGTGTTGCCTTTTGTGAGCGCTAGCTAAGATTTTGTTCATCATTGGCAGGTACACATCTTGCCCAGGGAGATGCTAGGTCAGTCCACCTTTGGGCTGTCAATGTGGCTGCTCAAGTGGCTGCCAGTCCATGTGGTGGACCTGTTTCTACTGCTGGTAGCACGGGCCATGCTTGGGGATACTGCTCGGCTTGGGCTAAAGCGGCCTACCGTCGGTCCCCTCGAGCTCAAGTCACTCTCAGGGAAGACCCCAGTTCTTGATGTTGGCACATTTGCAAAGATTAGGTCTGGGGATATCAAGGTCTGTTTCATACCACTGAAGTACAAAGTAACACTAAAGTGATGGTTTGAGGGGTCAATCGACCACTCTCTCCGCCTTAGTTTAAGTACTGAGCTGCAATTTTCCCCATTGGTTGAACCATGCAGGTGCATCCAGACATAAAACAGATATCGGGACGGCGAGTAGAGTTTTTCGACACGTTGTCGGAGGACTTTGATGCAATTGTCCTTGCAACTGGCTACAAGAGCAATGTCCCCTTCTGGTTGAAGGTGCATTACATTTTTACAGTGGCAAATTTATATTAATATCATATGGAGTATGTAGTATTAGAGTGGCACAAATCCCCCCTGAGAATCAAAAGGCAAATCTGACCATGGTAATGAAAGTGCTGGAGGAATTCTCTAAACTAATTTAAATGACAATTGAATGAAAAAAGTTGTGAAACCTGTGTCAGATGACTGTAGCTATCATGTCCTGATCTCTAAATTGTGTTTTGCTGTGGAATGGGCAGGACCGGGAGTTGTTCTCGGAGAAAGATGGCTTGCCAAGAAAAGCATTTCCAAACGGGTGGAAGGGTGAGAGGGGACTCTACTCGGTCGGACTCACTCGACGCGGTCTGATGGGAACCTCTGTGGATGCGAGGAGGATCGCTCATGACATCGAGCAGCAGTTGCGTGCCGAAGGGAAGTATCCAGACGTGTTGCTCTAGCTTCCATCTCTGTTGTTTGCCCCGGTGACAGGGGTCTCAAGTCTGTGAATATATGTGTAGGTTTGGTGAGAATGGTACTGTGAGGTGACAAAGGGGTGTAATGCATGCTTGTTGCTTGCCTTTTTAGTGCTTGTATAGGCTGGGTATTGTATTTGTTGATCCTTTCTCTTGTGCATCTGGTTTTGATGGCTAACAACCCTATAGGTAGCTCTGTATCATCCTCGGAGGGGTAGTATCGAATGCCCATGTTCAACAACAATCGATCGGGCTCTGTTTGGCCTCGACTGATCAATGATCAAGATTGTGTTTTTCCTATATCACGTGTGTGAATTTCCTCATGCATTGTTTGCATCAAGCCTAGCAGCTAGCAACTGAAAGTTTAAAATAAAAACTGAAAGTTGGCACCCAGGACAAAGATTCGCTGGAATATATTCCAGTGTTCGGCCCGGTGTCTAGCTTATGTAATGCTACTAATACTACATTTGTACTCAACAATTGCTTTGCCCCATCATCAAGTTTACTTTCGGCTAGGCTAGCTAGGCCTAGGAAGAGGTCCCTCCTCCTTTTTCTGTTGGTAGCCCGGCCATGCACCAAAAGTTTTGAGTTTTGGTTGCTGGGCAGCCGCTCTGCCTGCGGACGTATCATTGGTGAATCGACAGCAACGGAGGCGGTACACAACATGGGAGGTCCTACAAGAGTCACTTGGAGGCAAATTTGACAAAATTGACCCTTTTTCAAATTCATTTCACAAAATGGACCAAATATCAAATCAATTCACGAACTAACCCTTTTTCGCGGCGCCCGCCCTCGGGGCGCCGTGGTAGACACTACAACGCCTCAGTCAAGGGCGCCGTTGACTGGGCCACGTCGGAGCAACTGGGCCCAGAGGCCGCAAGTTCGGCGCCCCGGGCCAGGGCGCCGTCCTATTGACCATGGCGCCGCCGGTCAGGGCGCCGTGCGACTAGGGTTAATCAGAGCAATTCATCCCCATCGCCGCTCACCACCCAGCCATTCGTCCCCATCGCCGCCGCTACCAGCCGACCGTCCCTCCTCTCTCTCCGATCTACCTGCCGCCGCCGCTATGGAGGTCGGGTGAACCCGGTGAGCCCGAGCCCGCCGCCGCCACCTCCATCCCCGCCTCCGACGCTTCTGCCCGTCGCCACCACAAGGCCGTCGCCGCCGGCGCTGTCGGGGGAATACTTTCTGGATTAACCCGCGGCCCAGTGCGACTTACCTTACTCGCACGGACAAAGGCCCACTTGGGAGCAAGCCCAATATTGAACCGCCATAAGGGGAAAGATCTAGAAGACATATCCCGGAGGACGTGAAGACCAAGTAGTCTCCGAGTAGGCCTCTGTGGACGTATTCCTTATGGGGAAGTTTCCTTTTGTAACCTAGCGAGCCTCTGTGTATATAAAGAGGACTCGCAGGACTTAGAGCGGGTCAAGCTATCAAGCCCTAAACCCTAGCTCATACGGCGAGTACCAGATCGGATCGCCTCCATTGTAACACCTCGATTATCATATCAATACCAATCTAGGGTAGGCAGGAAGTAGGTCTTTTACCTCACATTGAGGGGGCCGAACCTGGGTAAATCTGTGTTGATCTTTGTTCCTGCGATCCCAAGCTCGGAGATGCTTGACTCGCGTAATCCCACACCTACGAAGTCATCTATGACACCTGACGTGACAAACCCACGACAGTTGGCGCCCACCGTGGGGCCTGCGGTCAAAAGCGTCACGTTCCGCGCAGGATCGAAATCAGGCTTCAAGGACATCGCCATCGGCCAAGTTGAAGACATCAATGGGGTCCCCTTCATCGACGACTCAGAGTGGGGACCCGAGGCAGATCGCATCGAGTTTGGATACATTGTTCCCATCGGATCAGTAAAAGTTTTCGTCGGATCCGTCAGTCGCAGATCTATAGATGCGACTCAAGGAAGCGAGTCGGTGAGGAACTGCGGCCGGTCAGGGTCCGCGTGTTGGAGGAGCTACAACAAGCTACGGCAAGCTACCCATCCCCGTCCCGTCAAGACCTGTTTGGGGATCTCTACCAAATCAGGAAGGAGACCTCAAGATTGAAGAGATTGAAGCTATCAGGACGGAACTCTGTGAAGAGGCACAAAGACTCGCGGCTGAGCGCGAAAAACTCCAAGAAGAAGGTCGACGACTCCGTCGCTGCAGCCAAAGCACCAGGCGGTCCGAACCAAGACGACATCTGAGCGCAAGAAACTCCAAGAAGAAGAGTGGCGACTCCGTCGTTGGCAGCAAAAACATCAGATCAAGATGGACAGAGGAGAGATGAAATCACAGTTCCACGGCGACCCAGAGAGCAACGTGCACGCCGCGATAGGGATATTGTCAAAGATAGCACCGGTTGGAGACACGAGCTGATAAGGAAGCTCGCTATGCGATCGACCTACTGCAAACCGCTGCTTTACAACAAGCAAATATGTATGGAGTCACGCCCAATGAGCCGCAAAACGAGGTATCATGGGGAGGAGAAAGTGCAGCGTCGAAGAAGTGGTCAACCAGCTAGCAGGTTTGCAGGTATCATTGGAAAAAGAAAAGAAGATAGAAGGCGAGTCACGGACGTCCGGAGCGACTCAGCCATCCCAGATTGAAACTGATTCAGATGAAGATTCAGCGCCAGTAAACTCCTATTCATTATTGAAAGGACCAGCATGTTTTGGAGAGGAAATACGGCTCACTCGTTTCCCCCCGAACTTCGACGAGTCGCAGCGAGTCACCACCTATCGCAGTGACCAAGACCCTGCCTTATGGATAGAAGATTACGAGGCAAGCATGACAGGGGCTGATGTGACTCAAGAAATACGTGCGAAATACTTCCACTTGGCAATACAGGGAGAAGCTAGGGATTGGCTGTTAAGGCTGCCATCAAAATCAATAAGCACATGGGAAGACTTGAAGGACAAGTTCATCAGCAGATTCCAAACAGAAGACATGAAAAACCTTAGACAATGCATTCAAAAAGAGGACGAATCAAGCGGCGACTGGATCAAGAGAATCGCGGAGATCCTTGGCTCCGCCAAAAACTTAACAGTACAAGCTGCAATACAAGCTATGAGAAAGAACTGTAGATTTGAGCCGCTGGTGCACAAATTAAGTCGCGCTGAGCACAAGATTGATAGTTTCGACCAGCTTTTGGCAACAGCTGACAAGTACGCAAAGACAGATAAAGGGACAGGCGGCTTATCACAGAACCCAACAGGGAAATTGCAAGTCGCGAAAACTGAACATCGCGCACACCAGATGCAGGAGCAAGGAGTGATAAGGCCTTACTCCCTAATAACTGCAAGGGGATCTTCGACGTGCCTTGCGACTTACATCGCAGGAGAGATGGCAGGCCAGCGGGTCACACAAAGGCGCAATGTCATTATTACCGGAGGTGGAAAGAAGGCGACACGCCAGATACGGCTCGCAGCAGATCGATGCAGCACAAGAATAAATCTAGCTCTCGTCAAGGGCCTGACGTTTTACCTAGAAGAAACATAGGACAGTTTCATACAGTGGAAGTACAAACAACGGATGGAAGCCGGAAGAGCGGTCAGATTTCAACGCCAGAAAGGTATCGTCGCTGGACAGAGCAATCGGTTATTTGGAGTCGCGGCGATCACCCCCCAGAAGTAAGAGATCCAGGACAGCCAGCTCTGTGGTCACGCCTGAAGTCGCGGGATACAAGTTAAGTAAGGTCCTAATGGACGGAGGAGGAAGAGTAAACATCCTATATCAAGACACGCTCCGAAGAATGAATATACCCGAGACGAGGCTGCGACCATCCAGGAAAGAAATTCAAGGCATAATCCCAGGAGCTGTTACGCGACCAATCGGAAAGATAACACTTGAAGTTAGCTTTGGAACAGAGCGGAACTTCCGCACAGAGCTCCTAGACTTTGAGGTTGTAGCAGTCAAAAGCTCATATCATGCGATCTTTGGAAGAGAAGCCTATGTCAAATTTACCGCTCGCCCCTGCTACGTCTACCTACAGTTAAAGATACCAGGACCAAACGGTGTTATTACAATATATGGAGACAGGCAGAGAGCGTTAGAATGCGAGAACGCAGGCTCAGTACTCGCAGAAGAAGCTTGCATCGCCAACTCCTCACATGGTATCAGTCGCAGATCGGTAATCGCAGCTCAAAACGAGTCGCGTTGGAGGTACCGCGGAAGCGGCCAACAGGATGCAGCCACCGGATGGTAAATACCCACCGAGAAGTCGCGCATCAGCAAGATAATGCCCCAGAGGTCGCTTTGATACAAAAAGAAGACAAGAGATGGCGCATGTGCATAGACCCAGCCTCGATCAACAACCCCAGCCAAAGGGCTCAGTTATCGTGAGTTCAAACTCAACATAAGTCGCAGCTCAGTGCGGCTAATCGCCTAACAAATTGCTCTCTGCTTCAACATGAGACATACATCGGAGCTATCATGCTCGACCCGAGTCGCTTTTAGCGACTCAAAATTGAACCAATCAGGTGTTCAACCCACTCCGTTAGGAGTATTAATTCGCAACTAAGTGCGATGAGTATCAAGTATGCATGGCCTGCGGGGAATAGAAAACCCGCATTAAAGGGCCTGCATCATCCTGTAACACCCTGTAAAACATCGAGTGATTATGAAATAAAGCCGGCACCCTTGACATTCAAGGGTTTGTCGTTTCGCCTCAACTATCATTGAGTCGCTGAGTCTTTTGAATTTCATATATCACTGACCCTTGAGGGCTCCTTACGAGCATCGCGAGTACCAATCGCACCTCAAATTTTGCCAAACTAGTGGCAATCCTTAAGCTAGAAGCGTCTTGCATTATGCGGCCAAAGTACTGGGGTGTGGCGTCAATCGAGCTTGATTGCCTATCATGGCCGCTCTCGACCCTGAACACACATGTTCCTAGGAAATACTGAGCCGCGCGAGCGTCTACTTAATGGAATTATCATGAAAAGAACCTGCTTATAGGTCACCAAAATACTGTTTATAATACATGAATGTCTTACAGACTAACGGGCATGTCCCACATTATTTATTTTTCTCTTCCGAGCTACAGGAGTGGGAATTGGCGCGGCTTGTCTCGCAGTTGCAGTCGCAGGTGTCCTAATAATCAGGGCGCCGCCAGACGAGGCAGAAGGGCCACCAGATACTGTTGCTGGAGTAGCAGCCCGAGATGACTCAGCTCCTGTGGACTTTTCCTTTGACACCTTGCTCCCATCAAGATTGAATTTATCGAGATAAGTGCCCAAGTCTAAGTTATCAACAAATTTTGTGGCATATCCGCGCATCCCTTTCCAGATATCGAAGTACTCGCTTATTGGCAGTTCAGTATCATCCGCGCTCATCGCCAGGCCGTGGCGAGCAACCTTGCCAACATCTATCTCTGGATAATATGCTCGAGCAATGTCAAGACATGCGCGGCTCCGGCGCGAGCAGAGGATCGTTTCCAATCAGAGACATAATGCGGAGCCTTGAGCAGTTTATTTATCCAATACTCGCAAGATGTTGGGCCATCAGTCGCAGGAGAGATTACCGTCATAACTTCCTTGGTAACCTTTAAGAAGCGCTGGCTGAAGTCAGACAGATATACCAGTTGATCCTTCAAGTTGGAGCGGGACACTGGGGCCTCAGGCCCTATGTCAAGAAAGAAAAGGCAAGAAACAAGTCAGAGACTAACGTTGGTTACCCAAAATATATATGATTAAAGGAATAAAAGACGAACCAGCAAGCTGCAGGATGGCTGATTTGACCATGGAGCCAAAACCCTCAAAGGCTTTGAACAGCGAGTTATATTTTTCATCTCGCGCGGCGAGTTCCTTTGCGTGGTCTCCCTTCAGGCGATCAATCAATTCAGATTTAAGAGTCAGCCCTTCTCGCAAAGATCTAATGACTTCGTCTTTCTCCATGAGTCGCTGCTGCATATCGGCTTCAAGTTCTTTAAATTGCTCTTCACAGGAGTCGAGTTGACCTTTGAGAGATTTTATTTCCTGATCTTGGTCCCTAATGACCTCATTATGCTGCTCCAGGGAGACTGCATCATTTCAGGATGATCTATGGAAATGCCTTTACCCTTTATTGAGCCAGAAGCATCAAGCAAGGACAGTTCACGCTGAAAATAAACAGAGCAAAACGCATGGTAAACTATCCAGGAATTTGGGGGCTCGAGATTTGAAGCCAGGAAAAGAATCAACACCCCGTGCGATGACACAAGGTTTTGATCCTTGGGGGCTACGGTATATGTACCTGGCGACTTGAAGAAAATTGCTCAACTAAGCCGCGCAGCAGAGCAGCATGCTTGTCTCCAGCAGCAATTATGGCATCTGCAATTGACTTGGAACTATTTCCTGGAGCTGGAATTCTATTTTCAGTGGATACCCTACCAGCAGCAGGAGTTGCGGATGGAGCTGCGACTGGAGTCGCGGCAGGAGCCGCATCTGCAATACCTTCCTCCAGGGAGGGCCTTGGATGAGTCGCACCATTACTGTTTCCCACGTTTTCATCAGCAGCATCATCCTCGCTCATAGCTGGCTGAGAAGAAGTGGGATGGGAATTAGACTTGGTATCCTCTTCAGACATGGCCCTGCAAAACATTGATGGGTTAATAAGCTGACCTAGCAGAGCCGCAACATTGAAAAGAAGGCGAACCATACCCAGAGGCGACACGGATACTCTTCATCAGGCAACCAGAGGAAGGAGAAGATAAACCTTGCAAATCTGAACCTACAGAGTATGAAAAGAAGTGGTGATCAGCAATTCCTTGCCAAAAATACGCAACACAAAAGAAAAGGAGAGAGTCGCAAACAATTACCCGAGCTTATTGAGAAGCATCCTTTGCAACAGCCTCGGAAGAAAAGTAGCCTTGTTGGGATCAGCAAGTTTTAAAGATTTGGCAGTTCTTGTTTCTACCAGTAACGCCAAGGCTTTGCGACGTTTCTCAGGCTGCGCGGGGTCTTCTGAGCTCTTGCATAAAATACGCTTCGAGGACCTGCGAGGCACCTCAGGAAGTTCCAGAAAGGTGTATTTGGAGTCGAGGACAGAAGAGCGTCGGCCATTTGTTGTTCCTCTTCAGAAGCACTACCCTCGCTGACATATCGTGCATAACTGTATCTTCGCCAAAGGCTGCGGCTTGCTTTGACGACTCAGCCGCGGTTTCTTGGTTCAAGTCGACGTCCTCTGGGAAGAACCCAGAAATAGGGATCGATCTGAAAAGGAGCTCAGGTCAGAAATAATTAATTTTGGAGAAGGAATTTTCGAGGAAACAGGTGACAAGTAAACATTACCACAAAAGGCTTGTGCTCAGCCCAGAAGGGAGCAAGTCCGACGTTATCATACGAGTCGATATCCTCGTCCGTCACTCGGCGAATGAAATTTATCCATTCCCCTTTGTCCCAATCTTCAGGGCAAGTACGATCGACGTCGTTTGCATGACAAGTGAAATCCACCATAAGCGCGAGCGGCGACTCACAGGCTGAACTCGCCACTTAGTCCAGCAAGATATGAGATCTAATCCAGTGAGACCATGGAGTGTCAGCGCTCTCACCTTGTCTAGAAGGGATTCGATAAAGGGCAACGAAGAAGGATCAGGTTTAGAAGACAAGCATCGGTAGCCTCGAAGGGAAGAGGAGACCAAAGAGGAAGAGGAATTTCACCCTCAGGAGAAGTGTTTTTACAATAGAAGAATGTCCTTTGCCAATCCTTGATTTTCTTGGCAAGAGTTAGTTTTGGGAAAATACTACCCCTACGGCGTTGGAAGGAAATGGCGCCGCATTGGAGAAAAGGACCATCTGTGGTTTCCCTTTGACTATTGCAATTGAAAAGAGCAAGCCAGAAATCTATTGAAGGCGGGATACCCAGATAATCTTCGCAGAGGACGTGGAAGTTGCTCACTTGCAACATCGAATTAGGGCCAATATCATGGAAGCGGAGACCAACCGCTGCATCAAGGAGCGGAAGAAGAGAGAGCCCGGGGGCTTGAACCCGCGCTCAACATGCTCCGCAAAATCACTACTTCTCCTGGTTGAGGGTTGGGAATTACCTCCTCACCAGCCGCCCGCCATTCGCATTGATCTTTTGGCGGAAGAAGGCCCCGTGCAGATAGGGATTCCAGGAAATCTTCGTCGACCCACGAGCCTTCCCAGTTGCACTTGCGGCGAGACATTTTTCTCAGATTGATGGAGATCTCCACCGAAGGATTGTGAGTACGAGAAGCGAGATTGGAGGCGGCGGAAAGGAGCAGGATGCGTAATGCAGGACTTGATGCAGAACGCTGGGAAAAACGATGAGCCAAGATAAATAGCCCAGACGCGGAAGACGTTTAGATCTGAAAATCAACCGTCAAGGCAGGTTAAGTCGCGTTCTTGAGCCGCCAAGAAGAATTATAAGCCGCAGATTGGAAATAAGAAAATTGGAGTTCAGCTGGGATAATTCATGTGCGCGGCTCAGGGGTTTGTTAAGACGAAGAAGCCTTCACTCGAAATCCAAGCTAAACTTGGGGGCTAATGTCGGGGGAATACTTTCTGGATTAACCCGCGGCCCAGTGCGACTTACTTACTCGCACGGACAAAGGCCCACTTGGGAGCAAGCCCAATATTGAACCGCCATAAGGGGAAAGATCTAGAAGACATATCCCGGAGGACGTGAAGACCAAGTAGTCTCCGAGTAGGCCTCTGTGGACGTATTCCTTATGGGGGAAGTTTCCTTTTGTAACCTAGCGAGCCTCTGTGTATATAAAGAGGACTCGCAGGACTTAGAGCGGGTCAAGCTATCAAGCCCTAAACCCTAGCTCATACGGCGAGTACCAGATCGGATCGCCTCCATTGTAACACCTCGATTATCATATCAATACCAATCTAGGGTAGGCAGGAAGTAGGTCTTTTACCTCACATTGAGGGGGCCGAACCTGGGTAAATCTGTGTTGATCTTTGTTCCTGCGATCCCAAGCTCGGAGATGCTTGACTCGCGTAATCCCACACCTACGAAGTCATCTATGACACCTGACGTGACAAACCCACGACAGGCGCCTCCCGCCGCCACCTGTGAAGCCTGCTGCCTCCGGTCCCCTGTGAAGCCTCGTGCTGCCGTTTCAAGGTATAGCCCCCGTCCTTCTATTGCTCTCAGCGCACTGGTAGATGTAGTTCTAGGATTTTAACTAGTTTTTATGGTATCACAATATATAGCAGCATTAGGTGTACTGTAAGTGATATATTTGTAATAGATATTGGATTATGTGTAGTAGTAATTAATTTGTACTAGTAATGTTGTGCTAATTTATGTGTACTAGTTATCATGTTAGTTAGTTTCGGTAGAATGTTGTGCTAAATTAGGTGTATTTGTTAAATTTATTTTGTACTAGTAATGTTGTGCCAAGTTAGTTAGATTAATTTTGTACTAGTAATGTTGTGCTAAATTAGGTGTATTTGATAAATTTTATTTTGTAGTTCCCATGGCAGTAGCACATTTATTTGTAGTTTGTATATTTGTAGTTTTGGTAGTATGCATGTATTTATATGTTTCCGTGGATATTGTTCTCACAATGGTAGTATATATTTTTATTTCTTTTGCAGGATGTCGGGGTATTCTCTTCTACAAGATTGTTATGACAAGGACCACCGTGCCCATGCTATTGCTGATTTAGAAGTGGTTTACCCCCACCTGCACATGAGGAGCTCTCGAGTTGACGGTCCGGCGGATGCACTGCACCCAAAGATGCAGTATGACGAGCGATACACGTAGTACATCCAGAAGACCGGGCTTCTCCCTTTCATACAGCTTGTTTCTCGTGGAATGCCGAAGATGAACCCGTGTGCTCTCACCGCACTGGTTGACTGATGGCGTCCTGAGACACATACCTTTCACTTGCCGTGCGGGGAGATGACCGTGACTTTGCAGGATGTTTCAATTTGCAGGATGTTTCAATGATTCTGGCACTTCCCATAAGTGGGGAGCCCGTGTGTTGGAGCACCGATACTAGTGGATGGCAAGGGATTATGAATTGCTTACTCGGGAAGGTGCCGGAGATGAAGAAGGGTGATGCTGCCGGTGCCCCATTTTCTTGGATTGCCAAGCATTTTGCAGTGTGCCCACCTGAGTTGCAGCCGAATTCTGAAGAGGTGAAGCAGCATGCCCGGGCATACTTGTGGTATGTTGTCAGCCGGGTTCTCTTTGCAGACTGTAGTGGGAGGAACGCCCCTTTTATGTGGCTTCAGTTGTTTGCTGGTTGGGAGCACAAGTTTAGTTTGGGTACGACCGCACTAGCTTACTTGTATCGCCAGGTAAACAAACACGCATAGCTTGTTTACTGTCTTTTCATGTTGGGCTAATTTGTATGTATCTAATCTTTAACTCTTCTTGTGTGTGCAGTTGGACGAGGCGTGCCGTAGGGGCAAGAAAGTTGGAGAATGCAATATCGGTGGTTGCATGTTGCTCTTATCCATATGGAGTTGGGAGCATTTGCCTGTTGGGAGATCAGCTGTGAAGAATGATTACGACGTATGGGACGATCAGAACGACGAACTCCGTGGGCCTACAATGGCGTATGCTTGGGACCATGTTAACAGTGATTTTGGTACCTCACAAAACATGTATATGCACTACATGAACGAGATCGATACCTTGAAGTCTGAATATGTAAGCTCATCAATCTTTGCTCAAATTTAATTTTCCCTAAGAACAAGCTTGCTAATTAGATGTTTGCACAGGTGACCTGGGAGCCATATGGACCGCCCGGCCAGATAAGCTTCATCGAGCACAGGTTCCGTTTGAACCCGGCGTGTCTAGCGGAATAACATCTGTGGTGGATGGTTTGCCCGTTGATTTGTTTTTATGCTGTGGAGTGGCACTTGCCAAACCGGGTTATGAGACAATTCGGATTTGTTTCCGGATACTGTTACTCATCGTCCGTACCAACCTATGGTCAAGCGCAAGGAGTCCAATACCAACATTGCAATGGGTGAATCATCAGGTGTGGCAAAGCGGAGTACGAGCGGGATACTCAACTATTTCACTAATTTGTGGTCTATGTGCAAGGCAACGAATGTGCGGGGCCATAAGATGCATGCTCTCCAGAAAAACCATTTACGAGAGTTTCGAGAAGACCGTATTCAACGTGGCTTCAACAATGTTCCATATGATACAACAGGCTACCTCAATGCAAGTGACGTCGACGATTTTGACATGCCGCCTCTCAACGAAGATGACTTAAATAGTTTCGGTGGTATTCCACCACCTTTTGGTAGGGAGATGATGACGAGGGTGAGACGTCCTCGAGTCCAGTGCGGACTAGTTTGAGTTAGAGACTACTCATGTGTCGATTTATTCGTGTAATGAAGTTTCTACTAATGTGTCGTTTTATTCGTGTAATGGTATGGACTACTCAAGTGTCGTTTTATTCGTGTAATGGACTACTTTTAAATCAACTATTTCGGTGTATTCTACTTTTATGTCTGTTCGTGTACTGTACTTCCAAATTTTGAAATGTTTAAATGTACTTCTAAATCAAGAAGTGCTGGAACAGCAGATTGCAGACAGGAACACGGCGCCACAGTCCAAGGCGCCATGCTCAACACTACGGCGCCCTTGTCTAGGGCGCCGTGCCGCCTTGTCTGGGGCTACGTCCGGCTCTGCTCTGTTAACAAACGGAGGTCGCCCGGAGCTAGCCCAGATATCTGGAGAGCACAGCGCCCCGGGTCGGGGCGCCATACTCAATGCAGCGCCCTTGGCCAAGGCGTCGTGCTCCTTTGTCCGCCACCTTATCCGGGATTGCTCTGTTGGACGTCGGGAGTAGACCGGAGGTGGCGCTGATATCTGGGGATCCAGAAGCACGGCGCCCCGCCCTAGTGTGTCGTGGTTACTATCTTAGCGCCCCATGCTGGGACGCCGTGCTCCGAAATGTCTGAAAAGTTAGAAAGCCTTTGTTTGCTGGAATATTTTTTCGGAAGATTGAATTACACCAAACAGATGTTAAAAAACAAGGAACAAATATCTAAAGTTTGCAAGATACATCATGAAGCCATAAGGGCAAGTACACATTTGCGACATCCAAGCGAGATACACCATCAAGCCATAAGGGCAAGTACACATTTGCGAAATCCAAGACATACATGATCTCTAGCTATAAGGGCTTGTTCGGAGAGTTTCTTGCTTCACTAAAAGGTTGTGAACAACCTTGAATGTTGAAAACTCTACTGAGTCCAACGGGGATACTTGCCCTTGCGCTTCGCCGGGTCTTGTTCCGCTTGTTCCTCCTCTCGTGCACGCCGAACCCTCTCATGCCTTCTCTCATTCTCTTCAGTCCCCGCCCTTGCCCCCTCCATTGCACGTTCTGCCTGCCACACCTCCCTTGCAATACGAGCCTTTTTAGTCTTCTCCAACCTCTCCTTCTCGCGGAGCTCTTTTTCCTTCTCAGCCTTCATTGCGTCCCTTTTAGCTTGTTCCTCCTCCTTTTTTGCCCGCTCCTCCTCACGGTCTTGCTCCCAGAATCGCTCCCACGATTTGTCGACCATAGCCTTGATCTCGCTCTTGTAGAGGCGACATTGCTCCAAGTCTATCCACCGGTAGTACTAGCAAATAGGGAGAGGTGACTGCACACACAATAAATGACTTAGAACTTGCAAACAATACGGGTAAATTCTTTACATGGGGAGACATGTACCTGCGGGCGCTCCATGCTTTGTGTTGGCTTGGGCTTCCTTTTTGTTGCCTTGGGCTTGTTTTTTGTTGGCTTGGGCTTCTCCCAAGCATAGTTGGGACACATCCAGAACCTCCTTCCTCTCGTCTCGTCCCAATCATTGGACTGCTTCATCTTGCAAACATCACCGCACCAACACTTCGGCGCCTCGTGCCCTACAACAGTGTCAATGCTGTTCTTCCATGAGCAAGGCTTCGCGTCCAGATTAGAACAGTCCAATCCTATAAAATTGCAAGTTTGAACTTAGTTGGGAGAACAAATGACATTATTTCAACATAAGAAAGTCAACGAAAAAAATAAATGATGCAAGCTTTTTACCTTATTACGCCCTACCTCTCCCTCTACCCCTACGTCTACGACTAGGTGGAAATCCTAACAAATATGGCATACCACGTCGGTAAACACTACCACTAGCCTCAGCTTGTTCTCCACCACCACTTGGTATGCCACCACCACTTGGTATGCCACGACCATGGCCGCTCTCATTGCCACCACCACTTGGTATGCCACGACCATGCCCGCTCTCATTGCCAAAAACACTTGGTATGCCACGACCATGCCCGCTCCCATTGCCACCAGCACTTGGTACACCATGACCATCCCCGCTCCCATTTCCATCAACACCTTGTTGGCTTGCATCTCCAACTGGTTGACTTGTACTTCCACCATCAATTTCCCTTTGATTTCTTTCTCCTACCGCTAGTACTTTCGTGTTGTTCTTTTCTAGGCTCTTCAAAATGTTGGTTGCCCCATTCGCGATTGTAACCACCACCCCAATCGTCCATGTCATTTCTGAAACGCTTTGTATGCCGTCTTCCAGGTTTATTCACCTTTGTAGTCAGATCGGGGTATAGAGGGGGTTCTTCATAAATGGGCCAAACCGATGGGTCCAGGAAGGGTTGCAACCTCGCTGCCCATGTGGCTTTAACAACCTCAATAGTATGCTCGTGCATCCTAATATTACTTGACATTTCGTAACCCACTTTCCTAACTCGTGCTGCTGTCAACAAGTGTGAGCAAGGGAGATGGTACACGGTTGGTCTCGCGCATTAACACTCGCCTTGTGTCAAATAAACCTTGAACGAACAACCTCCATATTGGATACCACCTTGAGTGATTCCTCGGGGCTCGTGGACTTCATAAACCAATTCTGTGTTTTCAAATTCTTGTACCTCTAGCGTGTCAGCCTTCCTTTTCTGGTATACCATCCACTTGTCAATCTTGGGTGGGTATTCAAATTTCTTTTTTCGTTTGTTACCCCCGGCTATTTGCTTAGCCATGACCTCACTCCATTTCAAGAAGTATTCATTCATCTTTATGAAGGTATATTCGAGAATTGCTGACACTGGCAACGCACGCACACCCTTCAACACTTTGTTGAAACATTCGGCCATGTTGCTTGTCATGTCACCATACCTCATGCCTTGAGAGTCATATGCACGCGACCACTTGTTTCTATCCTTCAAGTTCCTAGCTAGGAACTCTTTACCACCTGGGGTTGCAAGGTGGAATATTTTGTCATACAATTTCTTGAAATGACGAGCGGTGAAGGCGAGGCAACAATCTTGGAGCTCATCAGATAATTCCTTATTTCCACATGCCCTGTAGAAGTTAGAGACAAAATGTCTCATGCACCACCGATGGTGCACACGGCGATATCATGGAATTTCAATCTCCACGCGTTTAGTATCCTTGGTGGCGGTCCGAGATGATGCAAATCTCTTTTCCAGGTCCAACAATCTTGGTCCTCACCAGACCTAGGAACCACTCCCAGTTGTCATTGTTCTCCGCGGACACCAAAGCAAATGCCACAGGCACCAATCTGTCCCCGCCGTCATGCGCTACAACTACCATGATTGTGCCCCTGAACTTGCCGGTGAGGAATGTCCCATCCATGGACAAAACCGGTCTACAATGTTTGAATGCCCTAATGCACGGCTCGAATGTCCAGAATGCACGGCCAAATACCCCGACAGTTTGACCTTCATATATCCTAGTACAAGTGCCCTTCGGATCAACCACATAGTACATTCCCTGGTTTGTTGCCGCCATGGCTCCCAACACCATGCCAATGCGGTTGTATGACTCTTCCCAATCACCATACAATATCCTAAAGGAGGCTTGCTTGGCCTTCCATGCCTTTCCATACTTCACTGTGTAATGGAATAACTTCTTCACATACTCGATCACAGCCTTAATAGGTTCTGTCGGTAAGATCTTGACAGTGCCCGTAATTTTGTGGGCGATGAACTCCGAGGTCAATTGACGGTGGTTGTTCTTGACTTTTGCCCTGTCGACATATTTGGAGCTACACAGTACTCGTTGTACTAGTCCGATCAGAAGCACGTCCCATCCATTTTTTCTGTCAGGTTTTGTTCGGAGGTCGTGCTATTTTGCTTGAATTGCTCGCCGTTGGCCAGGCTGTTGTTTCTGCTACTCCGACGATCCGAGTCCTATTACTGCACCTCGTCGGTCCGTCAGTTCTTTCCATCGGACATCATCAACATTCTCACTTGCCACGTGCGCTATTTTCTGATCTATATCTTATATATTGTTTCCTGGAAATTCATGATTTCATATGTGTTTTAGGCTCACGTCTCTAGTACGGTCTAGCCTAGCACCAGCACTTGACAACTTTGAGCGATTTTTCAGCTTTATATTGACTAACGTGGTTTTGGTATTTTCACCACATATATAAGCCTACCTACAGCTTCACATATTTCTACTCCGTGCAATATACGTTTGCCTGACAATCGCTTTGTCCAATCTTTGGAGTGCTGATTTTTGTGGTTGCCGTGACGCCCTCCTGCGTGGTAAGGAACTTGTAAGAGCTTTATATTTTGCTTGACGGATTATGCGACTTGCCACCACATACTATTAGTTAATAGGAACGTATACTTGTGATTTGTTTCTTGTTTTCTACTAATCATGACAGGTTCTGCCGTTAGAACTTCTTGGGCTTCGTCTGTAGTTGGAGATATGCCACCATCTACATATTTGCCACCACATGTGTGTGAGAACACACTATTTGTAATCTTCCATTGGTCCCCTCCTTTGATTGGTCTTGCACGGACAATCCATGGACATTTGTTAAAGTCCTCACATCTGATCGTGTAGCGCACCTTCACGTTTGAGTGCCTCACAACGAAGGGTTGATGATGCTTGACCGCATACTCCTTAAGCCAAGTCTGAACTTCTTCTAAGCATTGGAATATGGTTCCAGAGCTAACCCCGTGCTTGTGTAGGTCAATATCTTTTTGGGAATATGGCCTTGGGCCTAGAATTTTTGTTGTGCCACCATCAACAATAGCCTCATCCGCAAGGCTTATATCATGGAACAACGATGTCCGATGATCCCGACCATGTGTGCTCATAAATGCTTTGGCTTCCTTAGCCGTCAAACCGTCCTCGTCAATTTCTTCCTCCGGGCCTTCGTCGTCGGAGTTCAATGCATAAGATCGACCGTATGGAATAGTGTGATCCATGTCCTCTTCATAGCAATTTGCCTCCACATCTCCAATATCATGATTTTTTAGATAACATTCCATCTCATCACCCTCGGCCTCATCACCTTCCGTTTCATCACCCTCGGTCTCATCATTCTCGACATCATCATCCAAGGCCTCCTTCTTATGAGCTTGCCAACGTTGCTCATTTTGGTTAAAGGGTTGGCTCATTGGAGGTTGGCTCATTGTAGTGTCATAGGCTTCGGACTCCGAGGAGACATGTTGCTCATCATGTTGACCTGGCCGATTCAAGTCAATGTGCGATCGAGCACCAATTGGCCGATTCAAGTCAATGTGCGATCGAGCACCAACCTTGTTTGTGACAAATAACTCAAGAGATTTGTCTTGTGAGGCGAAAACAACCTCCATATAAGCTTGCCAACGACTCTCGGAGTCGAGAGTCATGATCTTCCAACAAATGTAATGACCAAACCCAACATTGTATCTTCCTTTCAAATGAACTACATCATTGTTGTCCATCCAATTCAACTCACTTCGGACCTTCTCTACGACATCGGTTAGGCTAGGACTAGTAATGTTAAACACAATCACTATCTCCTCCGGGTCGAGGTCATGAACATCTCCTTTCGAAAAAGTCGCGAAATCCACATGATGAACATTCACGATTGTCGACATCTAAATATAAATAAAACAATGTAGAACATCAAGCTAAAGATTTTGCACACCAATTCCAAACTACGCATACCACATTTGCTACAAACCATAACCATAGCATTACATTTTGTAGGGTTAGGGTTAGAGTTTGGCCCTACAAAATCCCTAGCCATGGCATGGAAATCATAATTTCTAGGGTTTCCAAAATATCAACAAAATATTTCTAGCCATGCCTATGTCCAAAATATCAACACCAAGCTAAAGATTTTGCACCCCATCTTAATTTCTAGGGTTTCCACAAAATTGCACAATACAACAAAATGCCAAAAATTGGGTTGGCCTAAATTGAGGGGAACAAAGGAGTTTACCGTGGAGAATGCAGAGGACACGAATTCCACGGATAAATCTCTCCGATTCGGCGGGATTTGAGTGGAAATGAAGTAGGAGCAGTGAGGAAGAGAGAGAGAGAGCGCTTCGGGCTGGAGGAGGAAGAAAGAAAAGAGTGAGGGGAGGCCGGCGTCGTGGCTGTGGTTTTTAAGTGGTACGTCGCCCTATCCCGGGGCGCCAAGGTATGAAGCACGGCGCCCTTGACTGGGGCGCTGTACTTACGTCCAGTGGGCCCCGGCTGGTCGACGTGGCAGGGTCAACGACGCCATGGACCGAGGCGTCGTACGGTAGAGCACGGCGCCCCGGGTGCGGGCGCCGTGGAAAAGTGTTAGATCCTGAAATGTTTTGAATTTAGGTCCATTTTGTGAAATGTTTCCAAAAAAGGGTCAAATTCGTCAAATTTGCCTCACTTGGAGGCGACGAGGTAACTCTTGATATTGCCAAGACAAGAGGAATATTCCATGGATTTGCTTTCACTGTGGACAAGACGGCCTGCGACACTAGTATCTGTTGTTGAATTTTTTCCAGCAACATATTTCCTATCTGTTCTTGTTTTTCTTCACCAAGGTATACTCTACAAAAACAGATTATGCCCTAGTGGTGGCTTTACTGAACTGAACTTAGAGTCGCGCGCTAGCTAATCACTTAGTACGTGTCAAGCAAGGAACATTCGGGATAAGACTGGTTCATGGCTGATAACGAAGACCAGAAAATGAGTACTCCTGTCTACATCAATGAGTTGTAAACACATGAACGAGAGCAAAATCAATACTAAAGTATATATTTTTGTAATGATGGCAGGTACAGTGCAATCACATGCACCTGATGCATGGATTAGTTCCCTCAAGCACGTTGACTACACTTTGGTGATACGATAAATCATTCGTAATCTGTACACATCAATCATGTTTGAAAGACATCGGCACTCTCTGTTTCACTGTTGGCACTAGTAGAAAACAGGGCATCCGTGCGCCCTCTTTTGTACCGGTTAGGCATGAACCGGTACTAATGCCCCCAGATGCGAGGCGGCCGGGGCCCCACGGCGAGACACTTTAGTACCGGTCTGTATTATGAACCGGTACTAAAGGCCGATCTTTAGTACCACTACAAACCGGTACTAAAGGTTAGCACAGGCGGCTGCCGTTGGTGGCCCCACGGCGAGACCCTTTAGTACTGGTTTGTATTACCAACCGGTACTAAAGATGTCTTTAGTACCGGTTGGTAATACAAACCGGTACTAAAGGTTTCCCTATATTATCTTCTTCCACCCCGAGCCACAGCTCCATTTTTCAGCTCGAACACAACTCCGTTTTTTCTCTCTCTTTGCTCTCCCAAGCTCTAGTTCACCCCATTTTTTTCCAACATTTGTCAAGATTGGAGGCACCTACATATACAAGGGTAAGCAACTTCATCTTCTCTTCCGGCATTTCAAGTTTAGCTCATTTTCTTGCTAGTTTAGCTAGTTTGATTTTTGTAGTGCTAGCAAGGTGTTTGATGAAATGGCTAAGTTAGGGATTTCATTTGTTTTATATGCATTTTGAGATCAAATTAAAGTATAATTTGTGGTTTTTTATAGTGTCATCTCGTCTCCTTCCTCACCGCCGTCGATCGCCCGCGCCGCCCCGTCACCGACACCACCTCGGTGAGCCTCTTATTTTTATCTTTTATTTTAAAAAATCTTAGTTGTATGATTTAGATGCATAATTATTACTTGTATAATTTTCTTATTTGTATAATTGTTTGTTATATATAGTGTCATGGTTTTGACATCTGTCCACACCGGCTCTCGTCCGCTCTATTATTCGGATGTGGTACGATTGTTTGTTATAACTATATATTTATTTAATTTCGTGTTTATAACAATTATGCCGACCAACTTGACGTACATATATTTTTATCTAGGAGGTAGTTGAACCGGAAATTCCAACCGACCCTATTGTCGAGTTTTTTGTAAAAGAAAACAATGATTTGAAAGCAAAATTGAAAAGAAGTGAAGATCTTCGTCTCGAAGAGAAGATGAAATGGGAGTTCAAGATTGCCGACGTCGTCGATGATAACGAGGTCAAGATGGAGGCAATGCGCTTGGATCACGAGATCAAGATGAATCCAATGCGCTTGAAGCTTAAAATATTAGAAAATATGTCATTAGTCAAGAGGCTTGGTATCATTATGCTGTTGGTTCAATAATTATCTTAGTTGCGATTTTGATCGCATTTGTCGTTGGATTTAAATTCTTTAGCTAGTTGTATGTTAGTTTGAATTAATGAATGTTTATGAGAACTATGTATTAGATTTGTTCACTACTCTACTTTTGTTTAAATGTGGTGAACTTGTATTAATGAATTTGGTCACGTATCTCTATTCATGGTATAGCTATGGTGTAATGGTTTTTGATATATTTATATAATGCAGATGAGCCGAGAATGGATGTACGGTGACCGACGCTGTCCCGAGTTCATTAATGGCATGCATAATTTTCTCCAAGTGGCTAAGTTAAACAAGCAGAATTGTTTTATGTTTTGTCCATGCGATGACTGTCAGAATAAGAGGAATTACCCTTGCGCAAGAACCATACACTCCCACCTGTTGCGAGAAGGTTTCATGCCCAATTATTTTTGTTGGACCAAGCACGGAGAAATAGGGGTTATAATGGAAGACAATGAAGAAGAGGATGATGACAACTATCCTGTGTTCTCTGAACACGGTGGTACTACAATGGGGGAAGACGAAGCTGAATATGAGGTCATTGTTGATGATCAGTCCGATGATGATGTTCGTCAGGTCATTCTTGATGAACAGATAATCTGCGGAAGTGAAAACAAGTGGTTGAAGTTGGAGCGCATGTTAGAGGATCACAAAAAATTATTGTACCCAAATTATGAAGATGGCCAGAAAAAGCTGGGTACCACCCTGGAATTGCTGTAGTGGAAGGCAAAGAATGGAATATCTAACAAGGCATTGAAGAGTTACTACAAATATTTAAGAAGAGTCTTCCAAGGAATAATGAATTGCCCCACAATACGTACGAAGCAAAGAAGATTGTCTGCCCTCTAGGATTAGAGGTGCAGAAGATACATGCATGCATCAATGACTGCATCCTCTACCGCGGTGAGAAGTACGAGAATTTGAATGCATGCCCGATATGCGGTGCATTGCGGTATAAGATCGGGCGAGATGACCCAGGTGATGTTGAGGGTGAGCCGAGCCCCAGGAAGAGGGTTCCTGCCAAGGTGATGTGGTATGCTCCTATAATACCACGGTTGAAACGTTTGTTCCGAAACAAAGAGCATGCCAAGTTGTTGCGATGGCACAAAGAATACCGTAAGGAAGACGAGATGCTGAGACACCCTGCCGATGGGTCGCAGTGGAGAAAAATCGACACTGAGTTTGAGGATTTTGCAGCTGACGCAAGGAACTTAAGGTTTGGTCTAAGTACAGATGGCTTGAATCCGTTTGGGGAGCAGAGCAGCAGTCATAGCACCTGGCCCGTGACTCTATGTATCTATAACCTTCCTCCTTGGTTGTGCATGAAGCAAAAGTATATTATGATGCCAGTGCTTATCCAAGGCCCGAAGCAACCCGGCAACGACATTGATGTGTATCTGAGGCCATTAGTTGATGAACTTTTACAGCTGTGGTCTGACGAAGGTGTACGTGTGTGGGATGAGTACAAACAGGAGGAATTTGACCTACGAGCGTTGCCGTTTGTAACCATCAATGATTGGCCTGCTCTTAGTAACATTTCAGGACAGTCGAACAAGGGATACAATGCATGCACGCACTGTTTAGATAAGACTGACAGTATATATTTAGGTAACAAGAATGTGTACCTGGGGCGTCGTCGATTTCTTCCAAACAGGCATCACGTAAGAAACAGAGGCATGCATTTCAAAGGTGAGGCAGATAACCAGACGAAGCCTACACGCCCTGATGGTGATGTTATATATGGCATGGTCAAGGATTTAGAAGTAATCTTTGGAAAGGGTCCTGGCAGTCTATCTGTTTCGAAAGACGCTAACAAGCACGTACCCTTGTGGAAAAAGAAATCTATATTTTGGGAATTACCCTATTGGAAAATCCTAGAGGTTCGCTCTGCAATCGACGTGATGCACGTGACGAAAAATCTTTGCGTGAACCTGCTAAACTTCTTAGGCGTATATGGGAAGACGAAAGATACAGCGGATATGGGAACTTGACTTTGGACCTTCTTTTAAGATCCCTTTGTTTCAGTGCAAATGGGTCAACCTGTCAGGCGGGGTAGAGATAGACCGGCGGTACGGAATGACTACAGTGGATCTCAACAATCTTGGGTACCACACCGAGCCATTCGTCCTAGCCAATGATGTGGCTCAGGTTTTCTATGTGAAGGACATGTGTTCCAGACCGAAAAAAAGAAAAGATAAGCAAGCCGATACATCATACGATCAGCCAAAGCGCCACATAGTCCTTTCAGGGAAAAGAAACATCGTGGGAGTGGAGGACAAGACAGACATGTCAGAAGATTACAATAAGTTTAATGAAATTCCGCCCTTCAAAGTGAAAACTGACCCAAGCATCGTGTTAAATGATGAAGATTGTCTATGGCTACGGCGCAATCAGAAGAAAGGGACACACACGAAGAAAAAAGTGAACACTAGATAAGGATGTTGTTGGTGATGTGTAATAATGTATTAAACCTTTTATCAAATGAACACGGTTTCCCCGTCATACAACCCAACGGTGGCTCGTGAGTGCCTGCATATCAAATGCACCGTTGGGCTGTATGACGGGAATCCGAATGATTTGTATTCGGTCGATGAACTGAAGTATTTTGTAGATAGAACAAAACACACGGTTTCCCCTGCATACAGCCCAACGGTGGCTCGTGAGTGCCCGCATATCAAATGCACCGTTGGACGTATGCAGGGAATCCGAATGCTTTGTATATCAAATGAACTACATTGAGTGTCGAACATGTTCGAGAGGGGGGGTTTATATAGGGTCATGTGGCTGATCCAACATTGGTTTTGCCCTCAAAAGAAACACACCCCTGATCCAACGACTCACAAGTTCTTGAAAGAAACACACCCCTGATCCAACGGCTCACAAGCGCTTGAAAGAAACACACGATCCGTGTGCTTCTTTACTCCCGGTTGGTGTTACCAACCGGGACTAAAGGCGGGCTTCGCGGTCACGACTCGTGTCAGTCACGTGTCCTCCCCTAGCTATCGGTGTCCTGGCCACGCGCTGCCATGGGTCTATATGTATTGTCGTCGACGGGTAAACCCTAATCCACGAGGATGTTGTTAACGATGTTTCTAAAATAAATAGATAATTATTACAAATTTTTAGACAATTAAGTTACATAGATATAAAATAAAAAGATAATTATTACAAATTTTTAGACAATTAAGTTACATAGATATAAAATAAAAAGATAATTACAAATTTTTAGACAATTAATTTACATAGATATAAAATAAAAAGAAACTAGAGAAAAAACAAAACAGAAACCAAATAGATATAAAGCAAATAAAAAGCCCATTAGTACCGGTTGGTTAGGTATAACCAACCGGTACTAAAGGGGTGGGCTTCGCGCGCGAAATTTCGCCGCGGCCCAAATGACCTTTAGCACCGGTTGGTAAGACCAACCGGTACTAAAGACCCTTTAGTACCGGTTGGTGGTACCAACCGGTGCTAAAGGTCGATTTCGAGCGGTTTTAAACAGGGGAATCGTCCCCAAATCGTCTAAGTCCCCAAATTTCTCCACGAACCGCCTTCTCCACGCCGATTCCGCGCTCCGGTGAAGCCCTGCTGATCTGGCCGCCGCCGACGCGCCATCGCCTCCGCCCTTGCTCCGGCGCCCACCGTCGCGCCCCCCGCCAGCGCTCCGGCCTCCCGCGCGCTTGCTCCGGCCTCTCCGCGCGCCATCGCCTCCGCCGCGCCATCACCTCCGGCCGCATTGCTCCGGCCCCCCGCCAGCGCTCCGGTGCCCCGCCAGCGCTCCGGCACCCTCCGCCGCGCCTTGCTCCGGCCTCCACCGCGCTCCATCGCTCCGGCCTCCACCGCGCGCGCTCCATCGCTCCGGCCGCGCCTCCACCGCAAAGGTTTTTTTTTTTTCATTTTAGTAAATTTAGGTTATTAGTGTTTATTTAGGTTATTTGTGTTTCATTTTAGGTTATTAGTAAAGTTAGCAAGTTATTAGTGTTTCATTTTAGTAAAGTTAGCAAGTTAGCAAATTTAGGTTATTAGTGTTTCATTTTAGTAAAGTTAGCAAAGTTAGTAAAGTTAGAAAATTTAGCAAAGCAATATTATTTGATGATTGTTTTAGCAAAGTTAGAAATCAAAGTTAGAAAGCAAATTAAGTTAGAAAACTTTGTTAATACTCCTTAATTAGTTGCAATATTTTTATTAAGAAATATTTGTTGCAATTTTTGTATCAATTTTTGTGTATAAGAAATTTAAATTAGCTTGCTACTTAAATTTAGGTTATTATTAGTGTAGCAAAATTAGAAAATGTAGCAAATTAGAAAATGTAGCAATTTTTGCAAAGTTAGAAAATTTCAAAATGTAGCAACTTAGCAAAGTTTGTAACCTTGATGCTATGAATTAAAAATTTGCAGTGACATTGAGCTATGGAGGATGACACCCCCTTCATCCGAGACGAGGAGAATGAAGAGCATATGCAAGCAATTATATTTGAGAGGACCCTTGGATTAAATTCCGATGGAGAAGATTCCGGTGAAGAAGACGACGATGATTTCAGCGCAAAATGTTTGAACGACTCCGGTGAGGGACTTGAGCTAGAAAATTTAAGAGACGACGACGAAGTGCCCTTAGAAAACTCCGGCGAGGTATATATATATTAAGTCTTGTTGATCACTAGATGCATTAATTGATTTGCACTTATTAACGAAACATTTTTCTTGTAGCCCTCTGGATCTAAGCCAAGCGTCCCTAAACGAGGCACGAACCAAAGGGTAAAGCTGCCAGATGGTGCAAAGTTGTCGATCGACGAAATTGCTAATGATTGCAAACCGGTGAAACCCGAAGAAATCTACACTAAATATGTAGGTCAATGCGGAGTTCTTGTTAGAGACATGGTCCCGATCACCATTGCAGAATGGAATGAGCCGAAGAAAGCCAACATTGGCGCAAGTTATGTCGATAAAAGAATTAAAGACCTCCTTTGGGACTCGATCTTGACATCTTTCAGTCTACCGGCAGATCTCCCAGAGAAGAAGAAGGATAAAGTCAAGGAGTGGACTCTAAAGAAGATGGTCCAGCAATTCAACAACTGGAAGAAAGGATTGTGGAGAAAATATGAGAAAGTAACTCCAAAATTCACTGGACATCTAGAGAAGATAAAAGATGCGTGGCCTGAATTTGTGGCGTATAAGAAATCGGCCGTCGCTGTGGCCCGATCGGCCCAAAATAAGTTGAATGCTAAGAAGACGAAATATCATCATACTTTGGGGTCAGGTGGCTACATGACTGCCTTGTCTAAGTGGGAAGCCTTTGAAAACGAACTGCGTCAAAAAGGGATCACCCCACAGACAGATGTCTGGCCCGACAGGTCCAAGTTCTGGTTGTTCGCGCATGGGGCAGTGTTGCACCCAGACACAGGGCTGATTGTTCCAAAGGGAAAATGGAAGAAAAGAATTACAAGAGTTGTAAAAAAACTAGTGGACGCAATAGAGAAAGTCCGAAAGGGAGAATTTGTTCCCGATAGAGAGGACGAGACACTCGCCCTCGGGAATAAAGAACACTGGGGACGATGTCGAGGCAGAGGAGGCGGGGTTGGTTTTCGTGAAGGGTTTCCGACGTACGCTGCAACTTATAAAAAACATTGCAGAAGTAAGAAGAGGGAGGCGGACCGGTTTTCAGAATTAGAACGCCAGGTGCATGCTGTGCAGGAGCAACTACACTCAATTACCCAGCAAAGGGAATCTCAGCTGCGACTAGAAGATCCTGCAGTCGATGTCTGCCCATCTCGGCGGAAAAGCAGCGTGGGTTCCACGCAGCTACAAGATCCTGCAGTTGATGAACCGTCGGCGGCTCACTACCCCGTGGATGATATCACGGAGAAGACAAATTGTGAGTTACATGCGCCAATGAAGAACATTAGTTATCCGGTGCGAATGGCTAAGCTTTACCATATCAACTTGGAGCAACCTTCCATTTTGGTCAGATTCCAGCTGGATTTGCTCGTGTCGGGGTCACAAAAGTTCTGTCGGGATTCCACTCAATGGATCTTGACATTCCTGGAGCTGAAGGCGAGAAGACATTGGGAGAAGTCGAGCTTGGTATCGTTCTATGGAGGAAGAAATACATCATGTTTCCAGACTCGGCGCCAAGGCCACCGACTCCTCCGAGTAGAAATTCACCACCTCAAAGTCCACCCGGCTTCCCCGACGATTGGGTGCCACCGCGAGTCCATCGCCCGCGCCGTCCCGTCAGCCGACTGATGCGCCCACTAGTAATTTGACAAAGCGGAAGCTGTTCACGTCGACTGGTACTGGCCGTACGTCCCCTGTCAAGAAACGTGCAAACATACCCAAGAAAGTCAAGGCTCCTGAGAAGTTAGCTGGCGAGAAGACTATGGAGGAATTAGAAGTGAGCACACGTGCTGAGGTGACAGCCTTTTTCGAACAGAAAAAAAAGGAAAGACTGGAGGCAAGACTGGACCCCAGAAAGGAACTTCTGAAGACTATACCAACGGAGATTAAAGATCGCACCGTTGACAACATATATAACCCTCCACCGCGGGCCCTTTCAGACTATGAGCGAGGTATTATAAAGATACATAGCTCACAGATGGAGGAAGATAAAATGTGCGGGAAAAAAGTTGCCCAGCTCGGAGAACAAGACGTACAATCGATCGCCCCGCTCATTGTGCCTTCTGATAATATTGTTGCTCGGGAAATCGAGCATGGAGAAGTTGTAATCCATGGCGAGATAGATTACCCCATCATGGAGTTAGCATATCAATATGTTCTCGGGCTGCCTCTGGTCGAAAATCCGAGTGCTCTAACAACACAGTTATGAAAATTGCATAACTGGTACATGACCGCCGCAAAAGAAGAGAGATTCTATTTCATGGCGGGAGTTAAGGAACATCACTACTTCCGAGAATATGCTGTGCAGGTTGAGTTCTCCGAACTTTTTCAGATGTACAATCAACGTGACCTCGACAAATCTATCATCAGCTGCTATTGTCTGTAAGTGATTTATTTGTGTAATTTAATTCTTTAGTTAAGCTCGTTCATTGCCTGTAATTATTCTCACGATATTCTTTTGTACGCTATTATGCAGAATGAAGATTCGTGAATGCAGAGTGGATGGAATCTGGGACATTGGGTTCATTGACCCGGATAAAGTTCATCAGGTCACCGTAGAACAGCATGCCCAGGACACAGAGGACGTTTTGCTAACGTTTTTAAAGCGACAAAGTGCCAAAAAATAAATACTTTTTCCTTACAACTTCAAGTGAGTGTTACTGTCTTGTACACATTCTATTTTGCTTTCCCGATATTAAGTGTAATTGATGAGCTCTGAATAACTGCGTATATAAACGTGCGCACAGGTTCCACTTCATTCTGCTAATCATTAGAATCGATCTTGGAGAAGTTGAAATCTGGGACTCATTAAGGAAACATCAAGATGAATACAAAAGCGTGCATGTATTGCTCCAGAGGTAATTTCAATCGCACTATATCGGCCTCTTTAATTCGTTCATTTCCTGATATCAAAGTAAGTAATAACTCCTCAATTCATTTTCTTTGCCGGCCAGGGTTTGGAAAAGGTTCATCGCGGAAGAACGCGGTAAATGGAAAGATAAGCTGGAGTTTAAGGCTAACAAAGTAAGTAGTACTACGTACCTAGGTCCGCGTATCTCTCTAATTTTAGTTTCAATACCATTATCATTCTCTTGATTATTATTTGATTGAATTCTATTCTCGTATAGTGGTGCCTGCTACAACCACAGGGGACGAATTTATGTGGATACTACGTTTGCGAGTACATCCACATAAAGGTCAATGAGAGAGTCAATAGTCGAAGAAATCAAGAGGTACATAAACATCATTCACAAATTTATTTTTGCTACCATCAATTGTGTTTAGTTTCGATCATAACTGATTTGATCTCCTTCTTTTAAAGATGGCAAGGAAGCGGAACCAGCTCCTGCCAATAAGCCGCGTAAAAGCAATTGCGGAGGAATTGGCGGGAATTTTCCTTACGCATGTCATACCTGAATCCGGTGAATTCCACTATATCGAAAAATAGACTCCCTCTATGTACTAGCAGTGATATCATGTAATGAGTACTTTATATGTGTAATGAGTACTTTATATGTGTAATTAGTACTTTATACGTCATCTTCTCCGAAACCCTGAAAAATGAGCGAAAAGGAAAAAAACAGAAACCCTAAACCCCAAAAATAAGCGAGAAGAAAAAAAACAGAAACCATAAACCCTGAAAAATAAGCGAAGGGGAAAAAAAAGCAGGAACTATTAATACCGGTTGGTTTTACCAACCGGTACTAAAGGTCCTCCGCCACGCGCGCGCAGCTACGCCCACGTGGAGCCCTTTAACACCGGTTTCTTTGCAACCGGTACTAAAGGGGTACCCCTTTAGTCCCGCTTTATTAGTACCGGTTGCACAACCGGTGCTAAAGGCCATTTGAAACCGGTATTGTTGCCCGTTTTTCTACTAGTGTGGTGTGACTAACCGAATCTGTAGCTGGAAGCAAAGCACATCGTCTGTGGGGCGACGACGCACTCGATCGATCGCTGCAGCAGGTGCGTCGATGCTCGGAGCCAAACAGAAGAGAACGAAGGAGACATAGTGTAGCCATTGAATGCGGTATCGATCAACTCAAGTAAGCATTGGCGGAGGACGGGAAAAAAATGAGGTCGGGCGAAGTTTAAAGCATACGAACGTTTTGCGAAAAAATGTGACAGAATACAATCAGATGCGTACGTATACAAACGTTTTTGCGTACGTATACAAAAATCAAGGTAGGGCGGCTGCCCTACCTTGCCCTACTGGGTCCTCCGCCACTGCACGAAGGAAGAAGAGAGTGCAAGGCGTAGGTGCAACCATTAAATTTAGCTTTTCAGTGGTCTGTTGCAATCAAGTTGCAGCAGCTTGATTGGGCCATGGAGTTACGGGCTTTGCGTACGACACTCTTTCCAGCCAAAGAGCAACCATTGTAGCATCGATCTCAAGTGGTGGCATAGCCGCCCTTGCATGTGGTGTCAGCAAACCACATAATATCTCTGCGTTGTAAAAGTGTTGAGCCTCCTTGTATTTGTTTCAGACCCTCTCAAAAAAAGATTAGGTCGACGGCGACGGGCCCTGTTCTTCCAGAGTGGCCCAAGTGCCGAACTCGATCCCGGGAGGGAACGTCGTCGATGAACAATCCGTGCGCGCGTGGGTTCCAACCCAACAGGACCGCTTCACCAGCGCCGGCGCCGATCCGTTCTCGAGGACAGACAGATGACGTGCCCGGCCGGTTGGATTAAACAAGACAAGAAAAGGCTCTCGCCGAAAAGGAGTGGACATGGCCGGGCACGGCGCGGCAGCTAGAGGCTAGCACATGCCCAGCAAATTGCAAGAAAAAGCTAGCTCGCCGAAGAGAGCGGAACCCAAAGCGCGGCCACATGCGCGCATGCACGCACGCATATGGTAGCCGGCCCTCACCCATCTTATCGCCGCTACCGATCGGCTAGCTTCATCCCCCCACCTATAGGCTATAGCGTTCCTCGATCGATCCCGTCTCATGGCGTTTCTGCAGCATCGCCATGGCCCATGGCGCGCATGCACCTCCAAGGTCCTTGGAAGGCCTCTTCGGGACCTCGCTTTCCCGCGGCAGAACCGCCGGTCCTGGCCTCCCCGGGCAACCATGCGCATGCACCAAGCTAGCTACTCCTACTTGGAGGCACGGGCCATGCGCCAACGGTTCACGAGAACTCGGAGAGCTCAGTGCGTGCTTCAGTGCTGGGTGCTCCAGGGGGCTATCTTTCCTGAAACGCAGCGTCTCCCCGGAGTGATTCCTGGTGGAATACTTGGTGCTACTTGCCGTCTGGGTCAGGTCCGTCAGGGTATATGCAGAGGAGATTCTTCATTCTCGCATCTAGCCATGTCAAAGGCAGCTAGTGCACGCGCACTAGCGATCCTCGCTGCAGCCTGCTGCGTCTTTTCCGGCATGAAAGGCCATCGTTACCATAAATGATCAAAACGGTGAAAAGACAACGTTAAACTAGTTGCTGCTAAACATGTCGTCTGTGGCTTAGCATAATCGGTCTAGCCCTAGCATTTTCTTGCATCTCGTGGCCCAATCACCTCTCAGCTCGAGCCGCGCCCTAGAAAGTGCTACTAGCAGTGTTTGCTCATTCAGTCTAGTGAGCTCCAAGTCTAATGTATGTCGCGATGCCCCTCGAGTGACCCGGAAGGCAAACCTCTCGTCTCTTCCTTCCAGGGGCACACCGAGCGGTCGTGCCCCCAGTATCTACTACCCCTAACGCGTCGTGGAATCTATGTCTCAGAATAAGGACTGGAATGCTTGCATCCACTACGTAGTCTGGTTATCATAGCTTAATTAGAAGTACTGCCTCCACCAGGTGGCCATAGTGGTCGATCGACGACTCGAATCTTCAGTGAGCCTTTATTCCCAACTCAGGCAGGCATCAATCTGGAGATTCATGGAATGATGGGAGCGATGCAGCAAGTTCACAGTGTGGCGCACCAGGCTGCGTCACTCGCATGCATGCCCAGCCCATCCACCGTGCTTACATGAATCCTTTGCTTCAGTGTACTGGAGGTAGCGCTATACTGATGTACAGTATATTACATGCCAGTGGATCAATCTGTTGCGTGCAGTGGACTTTCCTTTGAAAAAGTAAGGGATAGTTTCAATCAGATTCAGTGCTAGCATTCAGTATGGACACCTGGTGGGAGAGATTAAGTGCTAGCATTGTCGGCAATGATGGACTCGTCGCTGTCTAAATCGCCGTATGGACCTGGTGGGAGAGATTAAAAAGCTTATGGAGGATAGGGAGTTTGTCCCAACTAAAATAGCACGTTCCCAAAATAGGGTTGCGGATTGTCTCGCTAATTATGGCCGTACGGAGCGTAGTACAGCTTGCTGGCAGACTGTAATCCTTTTGATTCTAAATAAAACTCTCTTTTACCCCGCAAAAACAAATAAAAAATAGTTTCAATCAGATATTTCTTCTTTGGACAAGTTGTTTTAGCTTCATTACTCACTATATGAAAGTTGGCCAGAATCGCGGCCTCTCCGCGCCCCGAGTACTGTAGTCAGCAACAGTAAGCACTGTTCATCTACAGTGTTCACCAGTGCACGTCACTTTGCAGAAAACACTCCACCGAGGACCTATTTGTAATTTTAGAAAACTTCGGGGACTTTTGTGCGAAAACATCCACAACTCCATCCCTCTCCTTTCTCTCCTGCGCGCTGCGGAGCTCTCCGCCGCCGCCGCCGACGCCCACCACCGCCGTTCCGCGCCTCCTCCTTCAGATCGACGAAGACGGCGGCATTCGCCGTCATCTCCTCTTCCTCCTCGCTTCAAATCGCCTGCCGCGATGCTGTATGCACGCCGGAATCACCACCGATGTCCATGCTGTCCGCCGCCGCGTTCAGTCCTCGCCGGCGACGCTCTGGTCACCGAACTGCGGCGGCGCCGCCACTATCGGGTACCCCGCGTCGAGGCGCACCCAGTCGCGCGTCCTGGGTTGCGGTGCCGCGCCGCCGCCGTGGTCCTCGCCGCCGCGGCAGGTTCGGCCACTGTGACATCATCCGATGTCACAGTGGGTCCGTCCTGTCAGTTTTTTTTTAAAAAAAATTCTGCCATGTGGGCCCACCTAAATTATACAAAATCCAGACAATCAATAATGTTACAAGTTCAAAAAAATCAAATCTTTCTACCGGAAAAATATAAACAATAAATCAAAATAATCACAGACAAAAAAATGCTAACTAATTATGAGAAACCACAAACATATTTAAGCATTTCAATTTAATGACAAATTAGAAGAAAAAAATACATTTGCTCCAATTATTATACAAACAATTGTATGAAGTTGGATTTAAGAAACATTTCTAATTATATAATTCAATTGAATAAATTTGCATTCTTTCTCGCACAATATGGACTTAAATTAAAAACTAAAATAAAAACATTTTCTAACATTCTAGATTGCTTAAAAATTGGAAATACTCAAAACTCTAAAATATATGAACAAAATATTTCAAGTTTTCCTGAAAAATAATTAAAAAAACATTTTCTATCATTCTAAATTGCTTACAAATTGGAAACACTCTAAAATATATGAACAAAACATTTTCAAATTTTTCAGTAATAGTTTCTTCAATATATTATCCCATAGCAAAAAAAAATTCGACCGCAAATTGTGAGACTTTTGCAGAACTCAAAATCTTTTTCTCGCGTTCAGATTTTCGACACAACTTTTAAACAAATTGTTCTGATAATAATTTCTTTAATGTTTCGAGTTAATTGTTTATTTAAAATATTGTCCCCACGACAAACAAATCTTTTATTGCAATTTTTGAACCTCAAATTTATGAACAACAAACTACAGTACGTATACCTGCTCACATTTTCGCCACAACTTTTAAACTTTGTTTTCCCGGTGGTACCTTCTTTACTACAATATCGATGTACTTTTCACATAAACAACAAAAACAAATATTATTTTACTTTTTTCCTAATTTAAAATTTTTCCCTATACTTACATTTTTAAGACTCTTTCCAAGCATAATTTCCTGTTAATAGTTTCCTTAAACTAACAACGAACAAAATTGTAACTACAATTTATGCGCTCAAATTTTTCAGATTTCTCTACCCCACAAACACTTTCAACACAAAGTTTTAAAACGTAGTTTCCTAACAGTAATTTTGTAGATAACTTTTTTACGGAAAACAAATTTTCAATTGTAATTCGCAAGTTTCGATATTTCCCGTTTCATATCAACAAAAGGGCTAGCTTTCCAACACAACTTTCATGCGAACAATATACTATTCCCATGGTGAACAAATTTCCCACCATAATTTATGAGCCACAAATTTTTAGATTTCTTCCACATAATCATATTTTAGACACCTGCATTAAATCAAAACAAATCCTAAAACAATTTTACACCAAATGCGTTAATTGAGCCCCTTTGCAGCACCCCTTAGATGTCTCTGATTCAGCATCAATAACAACTAATGTATCTCCAAATAATTTTTTGATGTCTCATCATTTTCACTTGCAAACACTTTGAATATGACTATATCTTGCTAAATCACCTCAAGCAAAATAATGAATAATTACAACAGTATATTAAACAATTTTCTTTTTTCATTATATTACAAGTAATGGTATTTTTGTTTGGCAACAACAAAGATGAAATCTCAAGTTGACACACTTCGCATACCAGATCCTTTTCCTGTGAAAGTAGAGATAGAAAAGATGTCGTTAGTAATCTAAGCACGAAATATCAAGAAAGAGCAAAGGCAAAAATAGGTAAGCATACCCATTTGAAACTGTACTTGGCACAAGATAATTCTTCCGTAATAATGAATGTTTGGAGGAAATTGTAAATTCATCTCCTCTAATTATAGTTTGATTTCAAATTGAATTTAATAAATGCTCACAAAATGTATTCCCTCCAATTGTTGAGTTAAATTAAATATTTAACACAAAACACAAACATATCATATCAATTCGAATAGATTAACATTTAGAAATAATATAATTACACTCCCTCCAATTATGCAATTCACTTTAATAAATAATTAAAATAAACTTAACTCTCTCTAATTATGTATTCAAATTTAAATAATGCTTTATTACATGCACATCTCAAAAAACCACAAATTCATTTCCTCTAAAAATATGAATATTTCGAAAACATGCAGATTCATTTCCTCTAGCTATGTATTGATTTCAAATTGGATTTAATAAATGCTCATACAACATATTTCCTCCAAATATTGAGTTAACTTAAACATTTAAGACAAAACCAAAACATATCATACCAATTCAACGGTTTAATATTTAGAAATCATATAACTAAACTCACTCCAATTATGCAATTCAATTTAATAAATGCTCAAATTGAACTTAACTCTTCCTAATTACGCAGTTCAATTTAAATAATGCTTGATCACATACATATTTAAAGAAATCACATATTCATTTCCTCTAAAAAAGTATTGAATTAAATAAACGGTAATACAATATATTTCCTCCAACCAAAGATTTAAATTACATATTTACAGCGAAATACAAACATATTCAACCAATTTAATTTATTAAGTTAAATTATATTTAAAACAAACCACAAACATATCATGTCAATTCGAACAAAATTAATATTTTCAAAATAATATAACTAAACTCCCTCTAATTATGCAATTCAATTTAATAAATGTTTAAATTGAATTTAACTCTCTCTAATGTCACCATTTCTATTCACAAGATATATTATATAACCAAAACAAAAAAACAAGTTTTATTCACAGAAATATATCCACCAAAGGCGCGGCGTCAAGGCAGAGAGCTAGCGTACGTACTCAGTCTAGCAGATTGGAGCTAATAAATATATAATACGGAGTATTATGAAACCTGACGTCCGTGGAGCGAGAAACTGACGTGGAAATGGAATGTGGAAACGCACGAAGAAGGAGAGAAGTTTGGCGCATGAGAAGATGACGCGGCTGGCCAGCCAAAGGTCATCGTCTGCCAATTCCTTAATTAATTCAGGGGGCTGAGATGATCAGTTAGTTAACACTAGTCGTTGATTTGATTTGACAGGGCTGGCTATGTGCGACGTACTGACAGATGGCGTATCTCCCTCCAGCTCATCATTCCAGCTTGACCAACTAATCAATCTCCTATCTTCAGTTTTCCATCTCCTCCCGCTCAAGAATTATTATTCGGCCGGCCCAAAACATGCATACATGTGTGCACAATAATTTGTTTGTTCGGTCGAGCTGTTTTAATGGGGATTAGGAACATTCATACGTAGAATTAAGACCGATAAGAACCAAAATAGGAGTTCATGCGTACGAGAATCCAGCAGGGCATGGAGACCTAAAAACCTACTAATCTCCTCCCTCTGTTTCATTTTAATTGACTCACACACGCAAAAAAACATAGCTATCTAGTTATACCATTATTTGATTTGATTTGCGATAAAACTCGAATTACATAATATTTGCCCACTTAATTGCATATGCGAGTATCCACGCAAATGAAAAAAAACAAAACGGCATATATGGGCCAGGCCGCGGTTGCCGCGGCGGCGCCGCATATCGTACGAGAGGCAGGGCCGCACGGCCGAAGGACCAAACAGAAGTCAAAGGGCGCTGCCCACCGTCGTCCTCTTCACCGGCGCCCGACGCCGCCAACCGCCATGGCCACCCTTCCTCTCCTGCCTCCGGCTGCGGGGGCTATCAGTACTGTTTTAGACGCCAGAATCATTTTCTACTATCTGAATCAGTACTACCGGATCAACCAAGCTAGCGAGCAAGCTAGACGTCCAGCGAGCTAGCCTAGCGAGCGTGGCGCCACCGCGCCAGCGAGCTAGCAAGCTAGCGTAGCGAGCGGCGTATACGGCGCCGCAAAGAGCCGCGGCGTATACGCGGTTAGTTCGCGGCATACCACATTCTACTATATATAAAACTATATATAAAAGATGGCAGAATCCATGCCCTCTCCCGCTTCCACGTCGCCTTCAATCGACGGGCGTCGGATCGCCAAGATGGACGGCCCAGATGGCTCCACGTCGGCCCCAAAACCGCTCAGCACTGTAGCACCTGATTTTTAACCAATGGGGCGACGCCACGTCGCCCGGTTGCCCGGCCGGTCACCCCGCGCGCAGCCGGTGACCCCCGCGCACGAACTTTGGCGCGACCTTTTTGCGGAAACCCCTCCGCAAAGGACCGCAATGTAATTTGCGAAAACATCAAGGACTTCCGTGCAAAAATGCCACGACTCCATCCCCGTCCTCCCTCTCCCGCGAACGCCCGCGTCGGCGCCGCCGACGCCTCGCGTCGCCGCTCCAGGCCGCCCCGCACGCATCCGCGGGCACGGGGAGCTGCGCCGCCGCGTGCGGCATCTCCTCGCCGCGGGCCGCGTCCTGGGACGCCGGCGGCGCGCGGATTTGCCGCCGCCATGCCGCGGCGACCTCCGCCGCGTCCGTGGTCGCCGCCGGCGTCTCCGGCGACCAAACGGATGGCGGCGCCGCCCATTCGCCTCCTCGCGACGCTCCCAGGCCGATCCGCGCGATCTCGGCCTCGCGCGCGTGCTCCCCTGCCGGAGGCGAGCTCGGCATGGCCGCCGGCCGCTGACGTCGCGGGCTGACGCCATCGTGGGGCCCACATGTCAGCGTTTTTCTATTTCGTAAATGTTTCCAAAAAAAAATAACCTGACGCGCGGGTCCTACATGTCATAGACTGTACAGCTGAACCAAAAAGATTAAAATTGTATAATTCATAACTTCTGAACTGCAATTCCGAAAAAACAAATGATATGTCAAAAATTGCAAATTTAACAAATTTTAACAATTCACAAATTTAACAAATTTTTACAATTTGCACACAAAAGTTGCACCAAGAAAACAGTGTCCACGAAATAATGCAAACCAGCATTTTGAAAGTTCCCGAAAAGTGCGAAATTTCAACATTTCAGAAAATTTAGAATTGAATAAATTCCCGAAGTTTGCATCTTACGGTTCAAAATAATGCAAATAAAAAATTACTCTACGGTTCAAAAAAAATGAAAAAAAAATCACCGAGGTGGGAAAATATGCATTTAATTTTACGGTTCAAAATAATAGAAAAAAATGCAAATTTAACAAATTTCCAACCTTCGCACACAAAAGTTGCAAAAAAAAAAAAAATGCCCACAAAACAATGCAACGACAAAATAATTAGAATTTCCAAATTCATAACTTCTAAACTACAATTCCGTAAAATGCAAATAATATTTCAAAAAAATTGGAAAATAAATACAATATGTCAAAAAAAACGCAAATTTAACAAATTTTCAAACTTCGCGTACAAAAGTTGCACCAAAAAAAAGTGCCCACAAAGTAATGCAAACACAAAATGATTAAAATTATAAAATTCATAACTTCTAAGCTATGATTTACGAAAATCCATAAAAAACAAATTTTGAAAATTTCCAACCTTCGCACACAAAAGTAGCATAAAAAAAAGATGCCCACAAAATAATACAAAACCTTCGCACACAAAAGTTGCATAAAAAAAACGATGCCTACAAAATAGTACAAACACCAAAATGACTAAAACTACAAAATTGATAGCTTATAATCTATAATTTGGGAAAAAACATACAATATGTACAAAATGCAAATTTAACAAATTTCCAACCTTCGCACACAAAAGTTGAAAAAAAAATGCCCACATAACAATACAACGACAAAATAATTAGAATTTTAAAATTCATAACTTCTAAATTACAATTCCGCAAAAAACAAATAATATGTCAAAAAATTACAGATTTGACAAATTTTCAGCCTTCGCACAGACAAGTTGCACAAAAAAAATGCCCCAAAATAGTGCAGACAATATTTCCAAAGCTTCCGCGACCACCAGATTTCCATACTTTCCACACCGAAAACACAACAAATAAGCATTCATATTTCAACAATTTCTCAAAAAATTAATATGAAATTCATCGAAAGTACTTACTGTCACATAAATCTTATTTACTAACGCATTGCGAATGTATATCACGTAGCAGAACAGAAAAATAGCACCAGTTTCCACAAATTTACGAATAGCGAACCAACGGGCGCGGCGAACGCCGCGCATAATCCCCTAGTACAAATAACGGCGCGCGCGGGTACTACCGCGGAGCGTCCTGTTTGCACCCTGAACTATAGTTAACTATAGCTGTTGATTTGATTTGATTTGATTTGACAGGGCTGAGTTATGTGCTACGTACTGAGTACTGACAGATAGCATATCCCTCCAGCTATATCTTGGGCATCGGTCCAGCTCGATCGACTAATCTCTTCACCTAGTAATTATCTGAGAGTTGGCTTGGTTACGACAGCACGATCGATTCCACAACTTGAGTCAGACATGTCATGCAGGAGCTCCGTTCGCCGACTAAATTGCTTTGCAACAAAGCGTTCCGTACTGTTCGTTAGTACTTACCTCACTTCCAAATGAAAAAAACTCTTCACCGATTGCTTCAATCTGTAATCTGATCGAGTCACTCAACACCTGTTGTACCTAGCTCTTTTTGTGCATGTGCGAGTAGGTCTGTAGGTGGACATCTATAGCTTGGATTGACACTGCTGGATGTGCACATGTTCAGATCATGCACGCGAGTTTTCTGCCTGGTATATGCTTGAGTGCTTGACCACTTAATCTATTTGGTAAATTGTCCGAAATTGTACTTCAGCTAATCATGTTGTGAAAGCTATACCAGGCAAAAAACACAGAGCTGCGACACTAGAGAACTCCTAACCAAACTAGGCCCAAACAACTGAGAGCTGCGACACGAGAGAGCATCTAGAGTGGAGAATCCTATTCTACGCCCGTTGCAATGGTTAGCAGCTTTTCGCCCACACTAATCAGTCCCACGTCACTTTTGTTGGGCCGGCCCATATAGTTTTCCTGCCGGTTTAGCAACCTTTTATCTGGTATCTTTTTTTTTCTTTTTCCTGTTTTGGTTTTCAGCTTGGTTTTTTTGGTTTTGTCTTTTTTTAATTTTCCAGATTTTGAAAATGGTTCATGATTTTGAAAAACTGTTAAGATTTTGAAAATGGTTCATGATTTTGAAAATGGTTCACTGATTGCTTCAATATGTAATCTGATCGAGTCACTCAACACCTGTGTTGGACCTAGCTCTTTGTGTGCATGTGCGAGTAGGTCTGTAGGTGGACATCTATAGCTCGGATAGACACTCGATGTGCACATGTTCAGATCATGGACGAGTTTTCTGCCTGGTGTATGTGTATGCTTGAGTTCTTCACTACTTAATCTATCTGGTAAATTGTCCGAAATTATACTTCAGCTAATCATGTTGTGAATGCAGCTACACCAGGCAAAAAACTGCGAACTGCGGGACTAGAGAACTCCTACACTAAACTAGGCCCAAATAGATCTTGGGCTTGAGAGACGTCCTTGTAAGTAAGCTGGGCCGCAACTTATCCAAAAAAAAGTAAGCTGGGCCGCACACTGGGTCCACTTGCTTCTCAAACGACATTCGAGCCGAAAATGGGCTTGCGGCACCGTGTCCGAGCGATTCCTATGGTCGAATCTTCCGCGGCTACAGCCTACAGGCCAGCTGATGTTATTCGATTCCGCTCGAAAAAACGGCTTTTCAAGGATACACCATGGAAAGGCGCATCAATTTCATAGAAGAAGAGGTCAAGAAGACCGATAAACGCCGATTGTCTTACAACAAACCCTTTACAACGACCCGACAACAGAAAACTCGCCTTGCCCAATCCCCTACCAAGGTGAGAAGAGAGGGCACTAAGCCACCGGGCCGCGTCACGATCAAAGCGAGACTCCACCGTAGCACGACCATGACTTCAAGACTGCTCAGATCAGAGTACCTCTCCTTATACGCCTAGAAGAGATCGGCGAGAAGTAGGCAAGATCCGGCTGGACTTGAGGAAGATGTCGACCAAGAAGTGTCCGCCATGATGTACATTGCGCCCCTAAGGCCCGCGTCCTGAGCACTGCCCATCACCGGCAGTACATCGCCATCCCACCATATCTCCAAACATCGAGCTCTTCACGGGTAACCTTGACAACGTCTTCACGAAGATCACGACGCGGTGGCGCCGCCGTCGCCTGGTCCGGTGATCCGAACCTAGGGTTTCCCCCGGCACCCGGGAAGAGGAAGACACTGTCGAGGCCATGACCACGCCCCCAAGGAGGTAGCGGCACTCGCAGGCGTCGCCGCGGCCAGCATCGGCTGCAACCGCAGAGTTTTCACCCCGGCCATAGATTGTGTCCTCGAATCCCGCCTGAAGGCTGGCTGGAGATTGTTGGCAAGGACGCAAGACGCCAGCTTGAGGCATGCAGCAGGAAGGAGAGAGTCGCTATCAACCTCATCGTCGAAGGAGAGAGGCGCGTCGAGCACCACCGGCTCCACAGCCAGCCCGCATGGGCTCGGAGGAGGAGGCCCCCCACACCGGCTAGCCACCACCGCTACTGCGCCATCCCTGCGCTCCAGAGACGGGCCCTTGAGCCGACAGTGCGCGCCGGAGCCGTGGCCCACCCGGCCCGCTCAAGCCCAGATCGGGCCCGAGCGGTGGACGCAACCACCACCACCGACGCCGACCACCGTGCGCTGCAGCATCACAACGACGTGCCCACCACGCCGCATCCACACGCCCTCCTCGCGCCGCTGGCGCGCGCCGACCACGCCGCTGAAATCCGCCGCCGCTGCCCCGGCGGACGGCTCCTACGACGGGAAACAGCGCGCCGCGAGGGGCCCCGCCTCCGTCGTCGGCAGCACAGGCTTCGCCGGCTACGTCCTCCGACGGAGGCGAGGGAGGTGGGAGGGAGGGAGGAGGAGGGCCGGCGGCGGAGAGCTAGGGTTTCCCCCGTGTTGCCTCAGAGAGGGACGCGGGGGGGGGGGGGGGGGGGGGGGGAAGGATTTCTGCCTCAACTCGAAAAAAAGGCAGATTCATTCGATGCACAAAACTGACTGACATGCAGGGACGGAGCCAGCCACAATGCTTGGAGGGGGCGAAATGGCTTAGAATTACTAAGTATAAGTGTGATTAGTAGCATGATTATGAAGAAAATCAGATTCATGGGGGGGGGGGGGGCTTAGCCCCTGCTCGTCCCCCCCCCCCCCCCCCCCCTTCCTCTGTCCCTGCTGACATGATGCTTTTTCTCTAAAAAAAACTGACTGACAAGCAACATGATGCAAATATGCGAACTGGAGTACCAAGGTAGTACGAGGCACAACGTTTTTTTCGAGGCTAGCGACCAGAGAGGCGATTGCATCTAACCCTCGGGACACCAGCGCCACCGCCGCTGGTTCCCCTGCCTTCCGCCGGCCGCTAAGGCGGCAGGAGGGTGGGGGAACCTCGGATCCGTCTGTCTGGTCCTCTAGCTTTTTCGAGTTCTTCGTTTCCGGTGAAGGGGCATCGACGACGATGAGAACAAAGGTCCTTCAGCCCGCCCCAAATGGATGTTCTCCTTCGGAGGAGCGTCCACGGACTGAAGTTTGGAGTCGATCGTCGGGCATTAGGTCTGGCGTGACAAGTGTTTGTCTACGGCGGCGACGTTCTGTGGAGAGGTTGATGTCGCAGCGTATTGATGTTCTCAAGTTCCGTCTCCGTCCGATGAGGCTCAGCCAGGTATGGCTTCGTCGGGGAACTTGCGAGTTTGGTGTCCACCATCTCCGCCTGGCGGGAGCTGGGATTACCTCCCGGCCTATCTCGGTACTAGCTTCTCCGGGACGGCGATCTCTTGAGATCGTGGTCGCCGGCATCTTCTGGTCTACGTCGACGACTTCCCGGCCGCTACTTATACAAGCGCCTGAGTTTTTTTAATCTTTCTCCGACACGAGCTTCGCTACGCCGGAGGCCCAGAGGCGGCATCGAGCTTTGCTCACGGCACGCCGTCGAGGGATGCAGAAGGAAGATGGTGCTGAACTTCAAGGACTTGTGTGTTATTTCTTTTTATTGCAAGGATGTTCTTGTAAGGGCTGGTCTCAGATAATATATGGACCTTTCCCGCAAAAAAAAGTAGTACGAGGCACACAGGTGATTCTGGTAGATGCGCTAAACTTTCTCCTTTCTGTTTTCCATGTACCCGACACTGATTTCCAAGCAGAGATAGGAAAAATAAATTTTACTACTTACAGTTAAATCTTTGTATAATGTTCTTAAGTTGAGCCAGACTGGCTGGTCTTTCAAGAAAATGTGGTGTTAAGATTCCTGCTAAAATCAAAGTCTTTCTTTGGCTAATGTTTTAAAAAGTATCTTTTTTTAGATAAGGGGCTTTTAACTAGAGATGTAATGAAACATAGAGGATGGGTGGGACAGACTAGTCTCTTATTCTCTAGCAGTGAAAAAAATATAGATCATACGTTTGTTCATTGTCCTATGACTAGATATGCATGGAGTGCGGTAGAGTGTACTTTTGATATTAGATCAACTTTAATTCTGTAGATGACATAGTTAGTTGGGTGCATAGATTTCCTGTTAAGATGCGTAGTATTATTGTTGTATAGGAGTAGTTGCTATAATTTGGTCGATATGGAAGATAAGGAATATTGCCTATTTTGATAAAGTATATCCATATGACCCTAGCTATGTTATAGAAAAAGCTGCTTATATTGGTTAAATATGTGGACTGATTTGTAGAACCCAGGCCGGCGATAGCTACGGCGCCAAGGGGCAAAGTCGTTACTGTGGGTGGCGTCTAAATATTTTAGCAAGAAGAAGGGATGGGCACCAATGGTACCGAGGATTGCCGGATGAAAGAAATGATGATGCAAAGTTGATGGTGTCAAAAAGCTTCAGGAACTTGTTCTTTTCTTTTGTTTTATCATGAATGTTTCTCTTAGAGGATACTAGGATCATGTGCATGTATAAGAAAACCTTTTATGTAATAGCTGCGGTTTCGTTTTGATGTTTTGGTAAGTAAGGAACTGGAAAAGTGGTGTGGGTGGACTGCACGGGTGACTCTACGGCGAGTGACATGGCAGTGGTGATGGTCTTCTTCCCTGGCCATGTGGGTTGCAAGGAGTAGGTTGCGGTAGATTCGGGTGCTAACAACGCTTCAAGCAATGTTGGCTCCCAGATCGTATTCTGCAGGCCTGGCTCGGGCGCTATGGGCGGGTCATGGTACCGAGTGTGGTGCGAATGTTTTTCTGGGCGAAAGCTCTGTGCTTTGGCGCCAACTACGAGGACGTGTGCATGTATCATAACCCTGTTGGGGCGCTGCTGTGGGTATCTTCTCCGCGCTAGGGCTGCGAAGTGAAAACCTTTGATAGTCTCGGTCTCGACGGCGGCGGTGTTTTGGGTCGTCACCCTCTTGGGGGTGTCGTCGTGGATCCTTGGATTTTCTCGACTTCATGGCAACTCTGGTTTACTTTGTTTATTTTTGATCTGCTTTTTAAGAGGGTCTCCCATCACTTTGTATCGGTCCGGCCGTGTGAATTTATTTTATAAAGCGAAGTGAAACCCTATTTTGAAAAGAGTGTTGTGAGTGAAGCTGGAACTGACCTTGTACCGGAGTGGTGTGTGTGAAGCTGGAACTGAACCTTGTATCGGTTTCGTTTTCTTGGAAATGAAATGGGGGCGAGGAGCTCCTTCAATGGAAAAAAAAGTACAAGGCACACGTGTATGCCGCATGAATAACGAACGATCAATCTACATGCGGAGTAATGGCAGCTGAATACGTGGACTCGGTTGCAGGACGCGTGCCAGCTCTCCCAGCAGTCAGCATAGGCCCAGATCGAAAGAATACTCAGCGATCCATGCCTCCCTCCATGTGTTCTTTTTTTTTTTGTACAAGTGGTGGGGTCAAAGACCCCGGTGCTGCATATTAAAAGACCACGTGGCAGGTACAATTTACAGAAAGGTCCTTTACATCTATTGCCCTAAAAGACCTACTATTCGAAGAAAGGACCTTCACTTTTACATAAAACACCTCAGAGCTAAAAGATAAAATACAATCAAGTCCTTGAGAGTCTCTGCCACACCTCGCCGGCGATCTCCAGGCGCCGACGCCGAGATCATCAGAGCACCATTTGCTCGGACTCTCTCTTCCGGCGAGCGATCTCAGCCACTAGCAGACTAAACACAGCCGGGGACGAACCACTTGGCTGTATCGAGTCGCCGAGCACTGGCGCTGGATCGAGAAGGCCTCCGATGTGGAGGTTGAATTCCGGCCACCTTCTTGGCCAAGGATCACGGCAGTGAAGAATACCACCGTGTAAGGAGCTCCAGGATGCAGCAAAGTCCACCCCGCAGAGGACGAAGAACAGCAGCAGCAGCATCTTTTTCTCTCTTTGCCTCCACGGCCAGTCAGAGAAGAAGACGAGCACCACATCTCTTGATCTGCAGAGTAGAGGATACGGCAAGCGAAATTATTGAAAAGGCTAGGATCATCTCGATCTCTGCAACAGATCCACCATGGATCTGAAGCGAAGAGAAGAGGAGATCCAACTCCGATGTCGCTGCGAGTCAACGGAGCGAAGCCAAGAAGAAAGAAGAAGGAGAAAAAGATGCAGTCCAGCAAAGAAGGGATGCGCAGCTTCCACTGCCTCACATGCACCACCGCCTGTCGGCGAAGCGCAGCTCGACGGAGAAGATCCACAGCGTCCCGGATCTGACTGCAAAGACCCAGGCACCTACCCTCAGACGGCATAGAGCCACAAGCTAGACCTAAGCCTACTACTACTATGCACAGAAGGCCGTGAGCACCTCTCTCATCCCTTCTCCGGCCAGCAACGCCGGCGGCGGAGGAGATCCGAGATCGGGCCGAGCGAGCGGAAAAGTCGCCAACGACTCTCAAGGGGGCAAGGTGGGGAAAAGGGGAGAAAGGGGAGGAGCTTGAGGTTGAGCTGGAGTATTTTTTTGCCTCCATGTGTTCAACATCGTGTCTCCAACATCGAAGACCGCGTCGTGCTCTTTGTTATTTCCCTATAGTATAACCAAATGATGATCGCTGCCAGGTAGGCAGGCAGTGAACAGTGTTTGTGAAGAGTGGTGCAATTTTATTTTGTGCGATGACTGACTCAACTATTTTAAGTCGCTTTCTCAAGCTATACATCATCATATTTGTGCAAAAACAAATAAGCTACATCATCATAGCCCATATTTTAATGCGGGAGATGAAAGTGAGTTCAATCACTTGAGTATGAACGAGTCTCGCCAGTTATGTGGATATTGTTTTGGATAAAAAATGTGTTTTATTAAAGTCATAAGTTTATAAACGATGCAGGTAAAAGGATTCACCCTGGCCTCCGTATATCCAGATGCACATAGATACAGAAATACGAGCACAAAACTAAAAGGTGAGTAACATAGATAGTCATGCACGATTAATGAGTATCCCCTCTCCCTTCCCACCACCATCAGCTAAACAGACATTGGTGGTGGTCTGGTGGGGCTGTGGCCTGACAAATCCTGGCAAGCCTTCCGCGACCATCTTATCTTGCCCCCTTTCCTTGGGAAGGCATCGACGAGGGATCTTCAACCTTACATTGACAAGGTAGCCTCTCCGCTTAACCCTTGAAAGGAAAGCTCATTAATCGGGCGGGGTGTGATGCCCTCGTGAAGTAAGTCCTCACCTACATGCCAATATTGCTTCTGACTGCATCATGGTGGGTAAGGCGAGGTTTAATGCTTTTGTCAAGCTTATCTCACAATTTATCAAGCTCTCAGAGCTTCTTGACACTGTGGCCCTGACTCCTGACATTTTGGACACCATCTTTTGGACCTTAACGAACAATAGGGTCTTTTATGTGGGCTCAGACTATCATGCCCAGATCTTCGGATCTGTGGCCTGCTCCTTCGAAAGATCGTCTGGACGACCTGCCTCGGCTTCCTGTCCAAAACAGGGCACTAGTAGGAGAATGCCTTTTAGTGGCGCACCAAAAAACACATTCTGTGGCGCATGGTGGGTGCGCCACAGAAGTCTCGCCACAAAAATATTATTTCTGTGGCGCACGGGCCATGCGCCACAGAAGTCTCGCCACAAAAATATTATTTCTGTGGCGCACCCCGCCCGTGCGCCACAGAAATATCACAATTCTGTGGCGCACGCCGTCCGTGCGCCACAGAATAACTTTCAGTTGTGCATCCCTGTGGCGTGCGCCACAGAAATGGGTGCGCCACAGAATTAAAAACCAATGCGCCACAGAATAGTTGTATACGTATTCGCAATTTGCTGCTTCCCGCTGTACAAATACATGTATATTACTGTATTTATACAGAAATACATGTATATTACAGTATTTATACAGAAATAATATAAACAATAATATATTTTGACACGGTATATGAAAACAGACACATTATACTATATCATCACATCACATAGAGCCCAAGATACACAGACATATAGTGACAAGTGCCAAATTATTACACAAGTCTTAATTGGGGTACAAAAGTTCATCTCATGTCACACAAGTCTTAGTACAAATGAAGTTGTCACCGCCTAAACTAGGATCAAATAGTTCCAAACCGGTATGATTGAGCCTTCTTCTTGATCGGCTCCCACCTACATGGCGACTCCCACCTCCCACCTCCCCAAGGCGACTCCCAAGGCGATCCATGGCGATCTCCATTAGATCTTCCCTAGATCTCCACGATGGATCTCCCGGCTTTCTCCTCATCTCTGGACTTCAAGCCGGGACTGTACTTCGCCGACAAGGTCCGTTCATCTTTCTCCTCTCCGGTTCATCGCCCTTCCGTTGGCGGCAGTTTCCATCTGGTGGTCTCCTTTGGGCGGGCCAATTTTCGCCTTACTGTTGATTATGTCAATGAGGCGCTCAAATCCTGCCTTGGGGGTATGGATTCCACTTTCCATGTTGAGCACATCCGTGATCGAGTGTTTAAGTTCTCGGTTTTTTCAAAAGCGGTGGGATTTATGATCTGCAACTTGCGCTCCTTTGATTGCCTCTCTTTCCGTTGTTTCTTCCACCTTTGGGGTTCGGGAGGACCAAATTGGTCCAGAGAGCATGCATCTTGGCTCTCTGAAAGTACGATGGAATGGGTTGTCGTTTCTCGTCGGAAATCGCCCCTCACCGGAGCTAACACCACCCCCTCGCCGCCGGCCGCTTTTCCGGTACTGGATCCGATCGTGTTGTGCATGATCCGGTTCAGGCGGATCACTTGCCGAATTCCCGCTCTGCTTCTCATTTGATTTCTCCTTCGATTCTGACCTCGAAGCCCATTGAACAGCCCATTACCCATCACATTACTTCACCAGCTAGCAGGCCGCCTTTCTGTCAGAGATGCTTAATCTTGGGCCACTTTCGTTGGGCCTGTCGATCCATGGTTCGGTGCCGTGTCTGTTACAGATACGGTCATATCCAAAGGCAATGCCTATCTAAAAAAAACCGACCCCTGGTGTTTCGTATTAAAAACAAAGCACCTGAACAAACTCCCCCCGTATCTAGCCCTGTCGTTCCATCTCCTTCAGTCTCGAGGACTTCGCCACCTTCGCCGCCTAGCATCCCCGAACCCTGCGACACCCACCACCAGGACGCCGTCATGGCGACCTATCCCTGCGACCCCTACCCACACCTCCCCGCCGGCGCTGCCATTGTCCCTCACTGCATTCACCGTCGTCGTCGAGGTCACCACGTCTTCAGCGGCCCGCCCCTCCTCAACTGCGACGACTGGGAGATTGTGATTCTGGAGCCTCAACCCAACCCGGAGGAGTTCCATACTGATGCGGAGCTGATCGAGCACTTCCTCAACCAGCAGGGTTATCGAGTTCGTCTGATTTCTCGATCTGCAATGGGTGCAGCCCTGGTACAGTTTTCTGATATGTGTGCTAGAGATCTTGCAATTGCTCGTAGTCCTTTCTTTGTTGGAGATAGTGTGCTCAGAGTTATCCCTCAGAATAGGGGACTGAATTTTAGAGACTGCACCTTCTCTCATGATGTATGGATTATGCTGGTCAATTACCCCTTAGAAGCCTGGCATGTTGAGAAAATTAGAGAGTCTGTGTCTGAATTTGGGAAATTTATTGTATGGAACCGAGGCAACTCAAACAGAGCTCGAATTATTGTCAAGATTAGAGTGTCCTCAATGCTGGATATCCCAATTAGCCACGTTCTCTGTGAGAATACTGATGATGAAGGTCACGGCCATTCATGGACTAGTGTTATATATGTTCTGCAAACCAAATTACTTGGAGGTTTTGGTGGAGATGATGATCCACTACTGCCGGATGGTGGTAACCCTCATCCTATGCCTGAGCAGCCATTTGGGGGAATCTGGGAAGATAATGATTTTGTTGAACCTGCAAACAATGCTGATGCTGCAGCTTTCAATGGGCCTGTTGCACCTGGGAACGCCAATGCTGCACCTGCAGCTGAAGATGAACCTATGATTCAGACTCCACCTCATAGCCCTGAAAATCATGTGCAGCACAATAATATTCAGCCTGCTATTGATGCAATGGATGCCTTCATCGCTATGAATCAGATGATGACTAATATTCTCCCTGAAGCACCTAAACTGATGGATAAATTTGGAGTTGCAGCTGTCTCAGGTGTCAGAGTTCAGGTTCTTGATGTACCTGACGAGATGGGCTCATCCAAGAAGTGCATCATGACTGTTTACACTGCTGCACCCATGAAGAAGTATCTACCCACATGTGTTCTGTCTGAAATAGTTGAAGAACAGGCTGTTAATTCTGAAATAGTTGAAGAGGCTTACAACTCTGCTAATGACGATGACTATGAACTTTCAGCTAAGGACTCTGAGAACACTGTGACTGATATGTTGGTCTCTGACAATGAGACTATGAATGGGAATGAGAATGAGTATGACACTGATAATGCCACTAGTTCAGCTTTTGAGCAGAATGATTCTATTATCACACCTGCTTACAAAAAGAAAAAGGAAGCCCCCAAGGAGGACCTTGAGGTCAGACGCAGCAGTAGAATTGCTAAGCTGAAGGCAGGTTTCAAGAACAAGGAAGCTGCAGAGAAAGCTGCGGTGAAGGAGCAGAAAAAGACAGCTAAATTTGGCAAAAAGGTGAAGAAAAATTTGAGAGAGGAATTCGAAGCAGAGATCATTGACAAGAAGGCGCCTCCTCCCCCAGAACTCCCACTTGACACCATCCAAGCAATTGGCATCGGCCAATGTCAGATTCCTCCTATGGAGATATCTGAAGCCAAGCTCCTCGCTAAATGTGACTAATGATTAGTCCACATATTGGCATCATCAGGAACTGGCATGTTGTCAGTTCAGTTATCTTTAGAACTTTAAGATTCCTTTCCTCTGGCGATGTAATAAATACTCTACCGCTTGACTATCTTCCCCAGTTCCACCTTCGTTTGTGTGCTTCGGAACTCATGTTGATCATGATCTTTATGTGTGGATTTCTATCTATGTGTGATACATTTTGGTTTTACCTCATTTATACCTGTGAATCATGTTGGTTATGGGAATCATGCTGCTGGGGTCATTTTTATTTTGGTGATTATGTTGCCATTATGGTCTGCAAATATAAACTGGTTTCCAATGATAAATTGGAATATTCTTGATTGGAATGTGAGAGGTGCCAACTCACAAGATAGATGGAATGATATTCATCAACGTGCTGAAGAAAGTAATTGCAACATCATCTGTCTACAAGAAACAAAAAAGGAATCATTTGATATGGCGTTCATCAAGAAACTTTGTCCCAGAAGGTTTTCTCAATATGTTTTTACCCCGTCAGTTGGAAATTCTGGGGGTATTATCACCTTGTGGAATGGAAATCTTTTTGATGGAGTTTTGATAAGTCAGAGCAGCTTCCAGATAACTGTGGAATTCACGTGTAAAGTGTCTGGAAGGAAATGGTTTCTAACTAATATTTATGGACCAGCACATGAAGAAAACAGATCGGAATTCTTTGACTGGCTTGCTGAACTTGATTCTTCCAATATGAATTACTGGATGATTATTGGAGATTTCAATTTAATTAGAGAACCTGCAGATAGGAACAAGCCTGGAGGCAACGCCAATAATATGATGCTTTTTAACTCCATGATACAATTTCATGACTGGGAAGAGATACCTCTTAAAGGAAGATCATTCACATGGAGCAATATGCAGAGTGAGCCCCTGCTTCAGAAACTAGACTGGGTTTTTACCTCGGCAGACTGGACAACTGAATTTCCCAATACAATGTCCTTCCCACTTGCAAAACTTGGCTCGGATCATACTCCGATACATGTCCAAATTGGTACTGACATTCCAAAATCAACTCTATTCAGATTTGAAAATTATTGGACAGAATTTGATGGATTTAATGAGGTGGTTTCTAAACATTGGAATAATGCTATTATCAAAAGCGATGCAGCTCTAGGGTTAAATGCCAAGCTCAAGGAGGTGAGGTATGGATTAAAGAAGTGGAGCAAGAACCTTTCTAATCTGAACAAAATTATAGATAGCTGTTTCTATACACTGGCTCTCCTTGATGGTATTGAGGATCAAAGATCTTTATCTATTATGGAAATGAATTTCAGAAAAATCCTTCAAACCCACACGAAGAAATTAACTGAAGCAAAAAGGATATATTGGAGAAATAGAGCTAAGATCAGATGGGCAAAGTTAGGTGATGAAAATACGAAATTTTTCCACACGATTGCAACACAGAACTACAGACGCAACCTGATTACTTCTATCAAGGCAAAGGATGGAAATTCTGTATACAATCATGATCATAAAGCAGCCATTATATGGAATTCGTACAAGAATAGACTTGGTACTACAGAAGATACTACAATGCGATTTGATTTGAATAATCTCATTCAAGCCCATGATCTACTGCATTTGGATGCTCCCTTTACAAGTGAGGAAATTGAACTAGTGGTCAAAGAAATGCCCAGTGACAAAGCTCCCGGACCTGATGGTTTTAATGGATTATTCCTTAAAAAATGCTGGCCACTAGTTAAACAGGATTTCTACAAAATAGTCAGGGACTTCTATGATGGAAATATTAACCTGGACAGTATCAACACTGCTTTTATTACACTAATTCCAAAGATTACTGATCCAGAAACAATGAATGACTACAGGCCAATATCTTTGGTGAGTTTGCCCATGAAATTTATTACCAAGTTGATGGCAAATAGAATGCAGAAAATTATAATTCCGATTTTGCATGAAAATCAATATGGATTTATAAAAGGGAAAAATATACAAGACTGTCTCGGATGGGCTTTTGAATATCTGCACATATGCCACCAATCCAAGAACCCTATCATCATACTGAAGATCGACTTTGAGAAAGCATTTGATAAAGTTGAATATAACGCAATTATTAGCATGCTGAGGGCTAAAGGCTTTGGGCCAAAATGGATCTCGATGGTTCAGAGAATCCTTAACTCTGCCTCCACTTCAGTTTTACTAAATGGAACTCCTGGGAAAAAAATCATTTGCAAGAGAGGAGTGAGACAAGGAGATCCCCTTTCGCCTATCCTATTTGTAAACACGGCTGATCTTCTGCAAAGTGTGATTAATGATGCTTGGCAAAATGGTACACTTAGTCTACCAGTCACGAGTGACTTTGGGCAAAAATTTCCAATAGCACAGTATGCTGATGATACTATAATGATCATGTCTGCAGACCCTGCCCAACTAATTCAACTCAAAAGTATTTTAGCAGATTTCAGTGCTTCTACGGGCCTACAAGTCAACTATCAGAAAACCTCTCTGGTACCTATCAACATTGATAATGATGCAGCCACTAATCTTGCAAATTTATTTGGCTGCAAAGTGGAAAGTCTGCCGTTCACCTACCTAGGTCTCCCATTGGGGACAACTAGACCTACTGTTGCTGATCTTATGCCTATGATTTTGAGACTTGACAAAAGGCTATCAGGGATTAATAATCTATTGACATATACAGGAAGGCTTACTCTTCTCAATTCATTGATCCAGTCTATGCCAATGTTTGCGATGTGCACACTAAAATTCCCAATTACTATATTTATCCATTTCGAGAAAAGTGGCAGACAATTCCTCTGGGCAGGGAAAGATATTGAAAAACATGGTAAATGTCTTGCCAAATGGGAGCTAGTGTGCAGACCAAAGGATAAAGGTGGACTTGGTGTTCTAAATCTGAGAATTCAGAACAAAGCATTGCTGATGAAAAATTGGCATAAATTCTATAACAGGATGGATATTCCCTGGGTAAAACTCATATGGAATGCTCACTACAGCAACAATGTGATTCCACATGCTTTAAAAAAGAAGGGTTCATTTTGGTGGAGGGATTCTATGGCTCTCTTTGACCAATTCAGAGAACTTACAGTTTGCTCTCCAAAGGATGGTAAATCTATTCAGCTTTGGAAAGACAACTGGGGGGACTCAATAAGGGAAGATCAATATCCTCACCTATTCTCCTTTGCTAAAAATGAAAATATATCCCTACAGAAGGCTTGGAATGAATTGAACGAGGACATATATAGCATGTTTCAGCTACCATTATCTGCTATTGCACATGAACAACTCTTGGAACTCAGAGAGGAGCTAATGACTATTCAACTGAATGATGAACATGATAAATGGTATCTGCCTGGTTCAGAAGCTAGATATTCCACAAGGAAAATATACAGAGCAATCATGGGCACTCACAATCCTCATCAAGCAATTTTGGATATATGGAAAACTTGCTGCCTACCTAGACACAAGTTCTTTGCATGGCTACTTATATATGGCAGGCTAAATACCAAGGAGATGATGAAGAAGAAAAATTTCCATGTTGAATTCATGGACTGTGTCTTGTGCGATAATTGCCCAGAAGAAACACTCCATCATCTATTCTTTGACTGCAGCTTCAGTCAAAGCTTTTGGTGGGCTTTGGGATTCGAATGGAACACTGACTATGACATTAATGAAATGATTCAAGAAGCCAAGACGAGATACTCTGTTAACTTCTTGATGGAGATAATGATCACTGGATGCTGGAGTTTATGGGAGCAACGAAATGATGATATCTTTCGAGGAATTGACCCTGCAATAGACAGATGTATAGCTAGATTTAAATCATTTCTTTCTTTATCTATGCATAGAGCTAGACCCAGTCTTAAAGATGGGATGCAATCGTGGCTAGATACATTATGAATAACCTGTGTACAAACATCATGTAAATATGTGATCTGGCAATAGAAAATGGAAAATGGAACAGTAGGGGATTTCCCCTACTGTAACGCGCTTCAAAAAAAAATGTCATTCTGCATGTCTAGGCGTTTTTCGATCTCCCACTTAGACAACCCTGGAGATGGATTGGGATATATATTTGGTTAATAATATAAATAGAGTATGATTTATTCATCTAATTAAGTGGATAAGTCTATAATAAAGAAAATAAAGAAGCACTTCTTGCGAGTGAGTCAAGGCTTTCTTTTATAATACATCCTACCTCTGGCATTGTGTAAGGACCCCCCTTCTGTCATGACATCTTTCACGATGATTTGCGATAACTGCATCTGGATGCGATGTAAGTCTTCTCTAAGCTCAGCATCGGTGCTTTCCCCCGCACATTTGGTCCATTCTTGGAGACTAGATGGCCACCTCGTTTTCTCTGCATCCCGGACAAACCCTTTAATGTGATGAAGGACGTAGAAGGCATCCTTCACGCTGCCAGGCTTCTGCTTGATGCAATGGAACCCGGTCCCATGCCAGAACTTGTGTTTGTTGTCCTCCGTGAAACGTTCCCCATTCTTTTCTTTTTCGAAGTGGCCTCCCTTTTGGGCGAGCCCTCGAGAGCCTCATCGAGAACACCCTTTATTCTGGTGTAGTCTATCGTCACGTCCGAACTCCCCGAGTCGAAATAAGTGGCAACGGACCACCTCGGGCTTACGATGATGAGTATTGAGTACTTGTCACTGCTCAACACAATTGAAACGGAATGTTGGAAAGGATCAACAACGAAATAAATCTATAAGAAAGTATAAGATACGACGGCGGCGACCGGATGTGTACTTACTCGGGAAAGAAAGGCAGAAGAAGGCTGTTCTTCTTCTGGTTGTTCAGCATGATTCTCTGGAGATACTCCGTGGCCATGGCCCGTGTCGTTGATCCTTTCACCAGCTGGCTGTCACGCATGTAGTTGGGATCCACTAACTTGACATACGGGGTATTATCTCTCCTGATCTTCATCGCCTGGTTGAGCGCGTATAGGCGGACCAAGTTATAGTCCAGCCGTCTATAGTGAAACAGCCTGAAGACGTCCTCGTACGATATGAACAACAGATCCGCGGGGGCTTCATGGACGAAGTCGGCCAAGTCCTTTGGCACCTTGACAGTGAACACCGGGTAATTTGGATCCTCTTCTTTAAGAAGGTTGCCCTCTAGCGTCAAGATAGCATGTTGCAAAGAGAGCATGCATCCGTCTGCGAGGCGGAGCAGCTCCGGAGGCAGGATCGGTTGACCAGCTTCATGAACTCGGGTCAAGCCATCCGCACGGGGTGATACCATGTCTTCATACCCCTGGATAGTCTTAGGAGCTGGCTTACTTCTCTTCCTGTGCTTCTTCTTCTTTATCTCTGGGGATGCTGGGGGTGCATCTTCTGTAGCCACATTGATTGAGTACTTGTTGGAGCCGAAGCTGATCATTGGGGGAGGCCCTTTTTTCCCTCCCTCAATCCAAACCCTGACAGACTCACAGATGGTAGGAAAGAGTGACGTGAGCGTCTTTGTCACTGCCTCTGCGATGAACGTCGGAATCATACGATTTTCCTCTATCGGTTCCTCGCCTCCTGTTCGAAAACCCCCGGCCTCGTTATTGTCAGCCATGTTCACACCTATAAGAAAAAAACGTCGAAGTTAGTACAACAAATATAAGAAAAAAATCACTTAATTAAGTATTAAGATACCCCGGCCCATGCATTAGTCGCAATACCCCATATGTCCTATTTTTAGCAAAGTCATGCCAAAATTTACGAAATTTTTTGGCATGACCTTCGCTAAAAAAGGGACATATGGAGTACCTGAATTTGCCGGAACGGAAACTAATCGACGTTCCGGCAAACTCAAGGGCCTCATGGGTACCTGCAGACATTTCACAAATCATGTTGCCGGCATCTTCGACCGACAACATCCACATACACGACACGATGGTCGCAACACAAACAACCACGACACGATGGTCGTGGTAGCACAGAACACAAGCACCTCTGCACACCTCTCGAGGTACCTGCAAATATTTCACAAATCGATTCCAAGGGCGTCTTCTTGCCTAGCACACACAAGCAGCTCTGCACCTGTACAACCAAAAATAAGAAAAGGATCATGAGCTAAAAAAACATGTCTTCATGGATGAACCAATGCAAAACTTTTCTACATGTATTTCTTGACTGTTACTTCTCTAGAAAATATAAAATCTTGCAAATTCCAACTAAAAATGCATCTTCATGAAAGTTAAAAAGTACCAAATTTGGAGGCTTACGAAATAATCAAATCTTGATCCTATTTACAATGTACCTTCATGGATCTCTTGCACTAAGTTATTACTTCAAGATAAAGCTCAAAAATATTTTTTTCAAAACTTCTAACACCTTAATTCAAGTCAGTTTTAAAGGTATGTTTAAATAGTGACCATATTTAACACTTAGCAAAATTTGTGAAAATTTTCATCTCAACTAGCAGCAACTAGCAGCAAGTACTTGTAACAACTTAATGCAACTAGCAGCAAGCAATTGCATAACACATATTTCTTTTGTTTCTACACCAATTGCATAAAAAGCACACATGATGAACTATAAGTAAATTTGCATAAGAAACACATATGGAGCACACATGATAAATGTGAATACTATCTAGAGCATGCTCCTAGTTGCTCCTAGTTGCAACTAGTTTGCATAACAAACACATATCTAAATTTGCATAAGAAACTACAAGTAAATTTTTAGGTTTGGCATTTTAACAAACACCTCATGTGCAAGGTGGAGGGGAAGGAGGGACGTGCGGGCGGGAGAGGGAGGGATGGGGATGGAGCAGCACCTCGGGGAGGGGATGGAGGTCTCGAGGGCGGCGGCGTCGAGGTCCTCCGCGGCGTCGAGGACGGCCGGTCCGAGGGCGGCGGCGCGCGCGGGTGAGAGCGGCCGGCGATGGGCGCGACGGAGAGAGGGTCGGCGGCCGGCGGACGGGTTACGGCGGCCGGCGGCGGCGAGTTGGGCGGCCGGCGACGGCGAGTGGGTCGGGAGCGAGACGCGCGCGGGTGAGTACTGTGTGCAGGTGGTTGAATTTTGGGCAGGGCCAGGCGCCGGATCGACACGCCTAAAACGGCTAAGTCAAAAAGTTCTGTGGCGCATCAGGAGGAGGGATGCGCCACAGAATTTGGTGGCCTAAAGTTTTAAAATCTGTGACTCTCACATTTTTTTCTTTTAAAAATATATTTGTGGTTAAATTTAAATATTTGTGGTTATATTTAAAGAAAGAACCGATACACATTTTAAAGAAAAGAATATACACACATTTGTTAGTACTATACCATTATTTTATTCATGATATACATATATATGCTTGTCTCACACACACACAAATTAATACACCAAAAAAGTATTCTTCGTCCCGGCCACCAGGGGGTGCGCCACAGAATTCACATTTTTGTGGCGACAATTCTGTGGCGCACCCACCATGCGCCACAGAATGGCAAAGTGGGTGCGCCACAGAAAGGCAGTTTCCTGGTAGTGGCATGGTCAGTTTGGTGCGCCACAGATAGTGAATCCACAGAAAGGCAGTTTCCTACTAGTGGGATATGGACCTCGGTTGGTCTCGCCGTTCGAGGATGGCCTCATCAACCTCCCTGCCAGCTCCGCAGAGGCCATCCGAAAACCGCCTGACACATCCTATTCGACTGCCGCCTCTCAAAGGGCATCTGATCTACGGCGACCTCGTGGATGTCATGTCCCTCCTTGTTGCAGTGTTTGGGTTTTGGATGGCCAACCGTGTTTTAGTATATGTAGACCATCTCAAACTCTCCTTGCAGTTCACCCAAGAAGCTGAATACATCTGTCATCCTTATCGTGTGGGAAATCTGGAAGGAGCAGAATGCGAGGGTGGTCTTATGCATAAAAGCAAAGACGAGGACAAGAATTTGATCCTTTCTGAGATTACAAGAAACTAGGCTTTTATCTTTTAGTATCATTTTTCGTGTCAGGTAAGTAATTTTTTTCTCGTTTCAAAAAGAAGAACATCAAGGTGTCCCTCCGGTGAATCTCATCCATCTGGCCACCTGTAAATATCGTACTGTAGGCTGAAAGGTAAAAAAAGGCGAGCGCTTTTGAGCGGAGATGCCACGACGCGCGGAGACAGCAAACCCTACCGCATCCTGGTGGCGCAACACGTGGCCCATATGCGACAAGCGCCGAATCCTCGCAAAATCTAACAATGTCGCAGTACGTACCCGGTGCCACATCGCCGGGCTAATCAGTTGGCTCCATTTGTTGCTTCCCAGGGCGTCGCATCACCTGGCCGCTCCCGCTGTCCAAACCCGCTCCCCGGCTCGAGGCCGACATATGTCGGCACGCGTAGAGCGAGGTAGATATTCCTATATCTAGGCGCCACCGCCCCGCGCCTCGACCGAAATATCTGTGCGAGTGACACCCAAAAGCAAAACCCAAGCCTACCAGAGCACGAAGCCATGAACAGCTCCCTGGTTTCTTACATCAGTTGTAGTTAGCTAAGCTTCGTACATGGGCAGCGAGTGCAAGAGCCACCAGTTCCGCGACGACGATGGCAACGGCCCGGGTGCCATCGCGCCGTTCGTGGCGAAGACGTTCCACATGGTCAGCGACCCGGCCACGGACGCCGTCGTGCGCTGGGGCGGCGCCAGCAACACCTCCCTCGTCCTCGACCCCGCCGCCTTCTCCGACTTCCTCCTCCCTGCTTACTTCAAGCACCGCAACTTCGCCAGCTTCGTCCGCCAGCTCAACACCTACGTACGTTACGCACGCCTCCTCTGATTCGAGCAGGAGCTACCTCAGTCACAAGTGTGGCGTTGCTTACACCTGCTGCCTTTCTTTGACTCTTCAGGGTTTTCGCAAGATTGACCCGGACAGGTGGGAGTTCGCGCACGAGTCGTTCCTGCGGGGGCAGGCGAAGCTGCTGCCGCTGATCGCGCGCAAGAAGAAGAAGGTCGGCACCGGCAGGGAGCTGTGCGAGGAGGAGGTGGATGAGACGATCCAGGCGGTGCGGAGGTTGCGGGACGAACGGAGGGGCATGGAGGAGGAGCTGCAGGCCATGGACCGCAGGCTCCGCGCGGCCGAGAGCCGGCCGGGCCAGATGATGGCGTTCCTCGGCAAGCTCGCCGATGACCTAGCGTGGTGCTGCGCGCGATGGTCGCCAAGAAGGAGGAGCTGGCCGAGGCCGGTGGCGGGATTATTCCAGCCCGGAGAAGAGGAGGCGGATCGGGGCCGAGGCCAGACGCAGCGGTGACGACGCCGCGGAGGTTGTACAGAGCAGGGCCGTGCCGTTCCCGTTCTCTGCTTTCGGACAGGTGTTCTACTAGTGAATTTCAGACAAGAAAAAAAAGTGTTCTTAGTGGAGAGTAGATGGATAGGTGTACACGTGTGATGTTTATGTGCATATGGCTATGACTATATGTAGCTGTATAAGGTCGGAATATCCTTAATGGGTTATGCTTTTACATGAAACAATTCATGAGTTATATCAGAAAAAACTTAATGGGGTAATTCTAAAGATTGACTTCGAAAAGGTTTATGATAAAATCAAGTGGTATTTCCTCCAACAAACACTCAGAATGAAAGGGTTTTCTGATGAGTGGCGTTTGATAATCCATAATTTTGTTTCCGGAGTAAGTGTTGCCATCAAAGTCAATAGATGTTGGTCGATACTTCCAAACGAAAAAAGGATACGACAAGGCGATCCATTATCACGTATATTATTTAATATAGTTGTTGATATGTTAGCCATAATCATCGAGCGTGCAAAATGGATGGGCAAATTGAAGGTGTAGTCCCGCATCTAGTGGATGGCGGGTTATCTATTCTTCAATATGCTGATGATACGGTTCTTTTTATGGAACATGACATGGAAAAAGCGAGAAATCTGAAATTAATTTATCAGCGTTTGAGCAACTTTCGGGTCTAAAGATTAACTTTCATAAAAGTGAATTGATTTGTTTTGGTGATGCCCAGGACGATGCCACCCAATATGCTGAGTTATTTGGCTGTGGACTAGGCCAGTTTCCAATAAGCTATCTAGTCATTCCGATTAATTTCAGAAGGCTTACAAATGCTCAATGGAAGCGTGTCGAGGAGAGGCTGCAGAAGAGGCTGAGTAATCGGAAAGGAAAACTACTATCCCTGGGTGGTATATTGGTTCTCATAAATTCAGTCCTAACATAGTACTGTATATGATTTCCTTCTTCCAATTACCAAAAAGAGTCTTGCATCGATTGGATTACTTTTGATCAAGATTCTTTTGACAAGGGGACAGTGAGAAAAAGAAATATCGACTGGCAAAATGGGATGTAGTGTGCCGCCCCAAACATCATGGTGGCCTGGGGATTCATGACCTTGAGGTCAAGAATAGATCCCTTCTTGGTAAATGGTTGTTTAAATTTCTTACCGAAGATGGGGTTTGGCAAACTCTGCTAAGGAGAAAGTATATTGGCTCAAGTGCGGTATCACAGGTTTCTTGGAAACTAGGTGATTCACATTTTTGAGCTAGCCTAATGGCGACGAAGAAGTTCTTCTTCCCATATCGTTCTTTCTCCATTAGAGATGGTTCGGAGATAAGGTTCTGGGAGTATATGTGGCTAGGCACTACCTCACTCCGAGAACAATATCCAGCCTTATACAATATTGTCCTTGGACGCTACAAAAGCGATACACTCGCTCAAGTGTTGGAGGATACTACTCCAAATGTGACGTTCAGAAGAGATCTTGTTGGTCCAAGACTAGCAGCTTGACATGAGTTGTTACAGCGTCTAGCTTCCGTCAATTTGACGCAAGGGACCGACGAGTTTCGTTGGAATTTACACAAGAGTGGTAAATTCTCTGTGGACTCTATGTATAAAGTTTTAATCCAACCGGATGTGCCAGTAGACAATAATAAGAAAATCTGGAAGATGAAGATTCCACTCAAAAATAAGATCTTTGCGTGGTATCTTCGTCGAGGAGTAATTCTTACTAAAGACAACCTTGCGAAACGCAATTGGCATGGAAGTAAAAAATTGTGTCTTCTGTCATAAGGACGAGACTATCAAACACTTATTCTTCGAATGTAAATTAGCTAGTTCTATATGGTCAACCATCCAGATAGGTTCTACCATATACCCACCCAGAAGCATTGCTAATATTTTTGGCAATTGGCTGAATGGTGTGGATAATAGGTTTAAGCAACTTATTAGGGTGGCAACGCTTGCCGTAATATGGTCGCTTTGGCTGCGTAGAAATGACAAGGTTTTTAATGATAAAAATTCTTCTCTCATGCAGATTATCTACAGGAGTACAACTACGCTCAGTTTGTGGTCTCAGTTGCAACGTGTGGAGAATCGAGACCTGTTTACGGAGGTGTGTACAAGACTGGACGATACGGCGAGAGACTTTTTATCCCAACATAGATGGCAGCATAATTTGCGGATTGGTCCTCCACCGCCATAGGCGTTCTTACAATTTCTCATTATGATATGTAATTCGCCTTTTTATGTTTCGTACTTATGAACTCGTGTCGGTTGTGTGCATCTTAGTTATGCACAGGCTGGGTGTAATGCTTAAAACATTTTAAGTAATAAAGATCCCTTTATCAAAAAATTATGTAGCTGTATATCCCCTCGGCGTACGAGCATGAGGACCATGGTCAATACTTTTGGTTTTGGGTGGCTACTCCAGTATTAGTATGCACTCGGTGCTCATGCTCCTCTGAAAATCGGAATCACCTCTTCTTTACCTGTCGTGTTGCATCTGATATTGGGCTTCAGCTCGGCATCCAACTTTCAACACTTCTCCGACGTTTGGTCGACTAGCTTTTCATCCAAGCCCTTCTAGCGATATTTGGCCGACAATCCTCCTTATACTTTGGAAAATTTCGGATTCACGTAACGCAAACGTAGACAGATCTATTGATCATCCCCCGCGTATCGCCATTTTTATTTTTTTGATGATTTTACCCTTTGGGGAAACCAATTTAGAGAGAACCTGCCCATGGTAGGATGGTTAGGAGGGTGATTGTACCCCAGCCCAACAGAGTTAAAACCTCAGGTTTGACCTTGGTGTTTCTCATTTAGACGGAATATTTTTTAGTGGGAGGCGACGTTCCCGTCGACAACGAGGCGCTTGTGGTGACTTCGTCAATCTCAAGACTTGACCCGCCGGCTCAATCTTTCGGAGGTGCTCATAGTGGTAGGGTGTGTGTGCGTGCGTTCATAGGGGTGAGTGTGTGCACGTGTATGTGAGCGTCTGCGTTTAACTGTGTTTCGCAAAAAAAAAATTTAGAGACCCGGAGAAATAGGTACACGCTTTTCCGGGTGATTATTCCAAGAACAAGACTCTTGAGACGAGACCATCAAGCATCAGCCTCGTAGTGGTAGGCACCAATGCGTCGCACTTCTCTTTCTCGTAAAAGGAGGGATCATTCCTTTTTTTTTCAACAACAAGAGGATGATCTAAAGAAGGGGTTTGGCAAACACGGCAAATCCTAGTTGACGACCAGGTCGGAGCTCAATTTGCTCCCGCACATCCTTTCGTGGGCCGGCCCAATAAAGTAATACCTTCAGTTTTCGATTTTTCTGGGTTTTTCTTTTTCTTTCATTATTATTTTTTCGTACTTATTTTTTCCATTATATTTGTTCATATTTTGTTTTATTTCTTGATTCTTTTTTGATTTATTTTCTCTTTTTCAAATAAGATGAATTTCAGTACTTTTGTTCAAATAAAAAATGTTCAGAATTAAAAATTATCAAAATTAGAAAATGTTCGAAATAAAAAATTGTTCTGTTTTTTAAAATTGTTCAAATTTAAAAAATGTTAAGTTTTGGAAAAATATATAAATTTCGAAAAATTAAAATTGTTCAGTTTTTGAAAAGTTCAAATTTTAAAAATCTTCAAATTTGAAAATTGTTCGGTTTTTGAAAAATGTTCAGAATAAAATAGTATTCAAAATTTCTAAAATGTTCAAAATTAAAAAATTTCCAGTTTTTAAAAAATGTTCAAAATTAAAAAATTGTTCAAAATTAGAATTTATTCAGTTTTTGAAAAATGTTCTGAATTAAAAAAATCAAGAATTCGAAAATGTTAAGGATTAAAAATTGTCCAGTTTTCGAAAAATGAACAAGTTTTGATAAATGACCAGAATTAAAAATTGTTCAAAATTAAAAATTGTTTAGTTTTCAAAAAATGTTCAAATTTGAGAAATTTTAAATTTAAAAATTGTCAGTTTTTAAAAAATGTTCAAATTTATAAATGTTTATATTTAAAATCATCCAAACAAGATAAATATATTATTATTATTTTACCCATGTGTTTTTTTTACTTTTTCTTCATTTACTATAAAAATGGAAAAAAAAAAAAATAAACAGTATGTTTATTGGGCCAAAATTGGGGCGGCCCATTAAGACAATCCTGCGGGCGGGAGCGAATCGCTCCCGCACAGGTCGTCAACTGGGCGCTCCCGGCAAACACTGCTAAAAAAACATTGGCTGAAATGCTTTGTCACTGGCTTTTGGGCCCTATTTGTTTCGTTTTGGATTATTTAATATTAATAATGGGTTGGAAATTATGTTATGAGAGGATAGATGGTTGGAAATTTCACTCTCCGGGAATAATATCTAGCAATATAACCGTCATAAGAGCGACTTAATGGCTACAGTTATGGAGTTATGTCCATCAAATGTGACATTCAGACAGGACTTAACCGATCCAGATTTGTGGCGTGGAATGGCCTAGTAGGGTGGTTGGCATTAGTTCAGCTGTCGCAAGGGTTTCGGTGAATTTTGCTGAAACCTACATGAGAATGGAAAGATCTCAGTCAATTCCATATATAGCGCACTGGTTCATCAGATACCAGTATCTGATAATAATATATATTTTTTGAAAAATGAGGATACAACCGAAATTAGAAAAATTCGCATGGTATCTCTCCGCAATGGGTAAACCTTAGTGAGGACAACCTTGTTAAGGGCAACTAATATGAAAGTACAAAATGTGTTTTTTATCAAAATGAAATAATAAAACATTTATTCTGCAAGTGTAAGTTTGTCCGCTCTATATGGTCAGTCGTCCAAATAGCGTCTAACTTCTATCCAGCATATAGTACCGCTAATGTTTGGCAACTGGTTACATGATATTGATCGCAACTTTACATTTCTTCGTTTGTTTGAGGGCGTTTGCCGTAATATGGCCGCTTTGTCCATAAAGAAATAAAAATGTATTTAATAATAAATTTCTCTATGGACAGGTTATTTACCGGTGCACACATATGCTTCATGGTCACTTTTACAATGCATGGATCCTTTGAGACCTATTTACGGAGATGTCTCTGCATGGTTGGAGGATACGGTGAGTGATATTCTTATCCCACATGGGTGACCGCATGACCGCCGGACAGGCCCTCCAGCTCCATTGGCGTTCTACGAGCTCTCGATAATTCTTCGCATTTTATATTTTTATGTTTTTTATTTGTTTTTGGCTTTGTGCATTCAATCTATGAAGAGACTAGGTGTTTGACAATGTGTATCCACACGATAACTTGATAATAAAATGTACTTTATCTAAAAAGAATCCACATGGCGGTGATCTATATCTTTGTACGGTTCATTTCTTTTTTCAAGGATCCGCGTGTGAGAGACAGCTATAGAGCATGTCTTTGTACGGTTCATTACACTACGTTTCTTTCTCAGGTGTTGCAATGAGGTAGATGTAGTAGATAACGCTTGGGAGATTATGTTTTATCCGAAGGCTTACAAAGAACTTTAGCTTGTCTTTTCTTTTAAGATTTCATATCGCTCTTTCTTAGGTCAAACAAGAAGAAAATATGCAGCATGTTGCTTGAAAAATTGGGTAGATACTGTTGGAATTTTCAGTTGGAAATATTTGAGAAGGTACGTGTATTGGGTTTGCTCTATTGTGCTGGACAGATACATTTCAAGACGTCACCTTGTTGAAATGTTGGGTGCTTGCGTTAACCTAGTTCCCATACCTCGCCGCCTCCGCCGCCGCCGCCGCCACCATTCTTTAGTCGGTAGATCTGCCTCCAAATCTAGTAGACAGTTCCCCTATCGATCTCAGTCGTCGTCCCCTCCGGCGAGTCGTCCCGAAAGGCAGTTGCCATGTCGACCTTCATAGTCTCCTCCGGTGAGCAGTCCCGAAAGGCAGCTACGATGTCGACCTCCATAGTCTCTTCCGATGAGGAGTCCCAAAACACAGTTTCCATGTCGACCTCCGTCGTCCCCTCTGGTGAGTCGTCGTCCTGCCCCTCCTGGATTCTACTCCACGCATATGGCAAAGTCGGCAAAATTCGGAACCACACCACCGCCAAAGGCAGCACGAGGAATAAAGAGGTGATCTTTGTTTCTCTTCTCCCGGAGTCCCCACCGCTCACCTCCAACCTGTACGTGGACTGCCCGGGCCGCATTCTCCGCCACCGGCCCGAACTTCTCTCTATGGTGGATGACCTCATCCTCTTCAACGTATACGTCGGGCCTCCATGTTCCTACCCGGAGTTCCGCATGTGCGACTTCTTCATCTACCGTGCTAGTCCCAAACGGCCATCGCTCAAATTGCTACCTCACCCACAAGGTCGTTTCGACGAAATCAACCAGGTCGGCATCGTCCCACGCGATGACGACCGCTACACAATTGCCTCTCTTGTTCCTGAGCGAAGGTACAAGCCCAACAGATTCGCACTCCACCTTCTCGAGTCTGAGGCCGAGGACTGGACCTCCAGAGTGTTTCATGTAGAGTTGCCACAGATGGATTTCCCAGTGAAAATCCCCTTGGAACTTGGCCATCTCCATTACCACATGACGTCTACTGTTATCACGCACGGGGGCACCATAGGCTGGGTCGATCTCTATCGTGGCATCATCTTCAGTGACATACTGGGCGATAAGATTACATCCCGAGGTGTGCCAGTGCCACTTCCGTTGAAGCAAATCGAAGATCCTGATCCGTCACGCCGGGTATTACACTATGCAAGGTATACCCGTGGCATTTCCTTCACAAAAGGCCTCCTCAGGTTTGTCCATCTGGAATTTAACATCACTGAGCTTGATGGGCATGATAAAGAAACCGGGTGGCCCTCCTCCCAAATGGAAAGCTGGACGATCACTACATGGAGCAACACAAGTTTTAATGAATCGTTTGACGCTTGGCATGAGGACTGCACACTCCAAGCTTCTGCCATTGCTCTCCGTGACTACACTGAATCCGAGCTGCCACTGTCATTGCAGAACCTCTTTGTCTCTGACCCCTGTTTTGGTATGGATGCCAGCGATGTTGATATTATTTACCTGACAGCCAGAGTGAAATTCTTGCACCCTAAGTCATGGGTTCTCGCCATTGATATGAAGAACCAAAAGGTGCACAGTGTGGTTAAGTCTGCTCTACCAACAGGACCGCCACCTGTAGATGCAACCTATTGCACTTGCAGTATCTCCAAGTGTTCCATTCCAATTAATACTCCAGCTGGTGGAACTTCAAATGTGGAGGAATCATTGTGGCTTGGGACTAAATTAAAGGCAGCATCAGCCCTTAATTTCCTTGGTGTTTAAGGTTGAATTTCGATGGATGCCTTTGCTACCTGCTAGGTTTTTATATTCCCATTAATTTGTCTTTCCTTCGTTCAGATTTGAATCATTTTCTCTGTATGCTATCGTATCAGCTTGTATTTGACCTATTTGAAGAAATAAGTAGACAAGTGTTATCGCTTTGGTGCAAAAAAAAAAAGACGTTACACCTTGCAAATGCATACAGAAATAAACATTTGTTTTGCTTTATTTTCACACGTTCATGATAGCCTCTCTTTTCTATACTTCTATTAAAAGAGCAAACTTGTGTTGTGCTATGTTGATACATTAAATCAAAGTCGTTCATTGTGATCACGTTCCAGATGAAATACCGAAACGGTATGTAACCCTTTTATGCCTTTTGATCCACGCGGCCATGCCGACCGCTGATCAGCGTCCTCCAACGACGGCCTGCCACCCGAAGAACCGCATGCTCCGGGGCCTGCGTCCCCGTCAACACCTCCTCTCCACGGCGGCCGCGGCGCCATGGACCCCGACGTCGCGCACCCCGCCGTGGCCTACTTCAGCGGCGCCCAATCGTCCGACGTCGCGCACTTCAGCGGCGCCCAATCGTCCGACGTCGCGCACCCCGCCGCGGCCTCCCTCGCCGACTTCAGCGGCGCCCAGTTGCCCAACGCCGCGCACGCCAACAAAGGACGACGCCGCCGGCGGCCGGCCACGCCGCTCTCTGGCCCGCGCAGCGGCCGGCTATTGCTGGACGCATCACGGCCCGTCCCCGACGAAATTGTGGTGAACTGTACCGGCGAGAGGGTCTGATTTCTGGAGGCCGATGCGAGCTTCTTGCGCACCGAAGTCAACGGCTTCGAGCGCTCCAACAGACAGGGACGGGTGCTTGACAGATCTGCTTTAGCCACTTCGCCGAAATCCTTGCGCCGTGGACGAAGACAGCGGGCCCCGCTGCGGGCCACACCCACCGCTGTGCTTGGTTATCCGTTTCCATCACGAGGGGTCGCTGGAATCTCAGTTATCTCCATCGAGCCGGCTCGCCGAGTGGCCGGTGGTGGTGCTCCATGGCGGCAGATCAACGAGACATCGACCTAGGGGATGCGATGGCTGTGGCGCGATGCCCTGCATCTGCTCTCCTCCGCCGGCATTCATCTGCTCTCGATGGATTGGATTTGCATGCTCCCCTGCCTATCCCGCCTCTTGATGTGCCATTTTTTTACCTTTCCTTAGAGCATCTCCAGTCGCGGCGCCCAAATGGCCGCCCAAAGGCCGTCCGGACGTGCCATTTGGGCGATGTCCGGACAAGGTGCGCCATTTGGGCGCCGTCGATCCCCACTTGCGGCGCCCAAACTAAAAAAATTTAAATTTAAACTTCGACGAATTTCATTCAAATTTTAGGAAATTTTACAGATTTGAATGAAATTTTAAAAAACTAAACCCAAATCTACTGGCGGCCCCGGTAGCGGCGGCTGAAGGCGTAGTAGGGGTCTTCGTCCTCCTCCTCCTTCTTCACGCCGCCGCTTGTTCCTGCGTCGTCGTCTTCCTTCTTGACGCGGCTAGGGCCGGCGTCGCCGTCGCCGGTGAGGTCGACGAACGGCACGTGGCGTGCATGTACGCCGACCAGGCGCAGGCAGATGGCCCGTCCATGGGCGGCACGTCCTCCATGGACGCGGCCTCCGCGGCCCGCAGGAGCTCGTCCTCGTCCTTGGCCGCCTGCGCCGCCAGGAGCTCGGCGTAGAGCGTCGTCGGCTCCGCCTTCACCTTCATCGGCTCCGGCTTCGGCGAGAGCAGAACGCGGGAGAGGGAGGAGGAGGAGCGCGATGAAGACGCTCGCGAGGACGACGCCCGCGACGATGACCCTGTCGAGCGCGAGGTGGGCGACGTGCGCGGTGCCCACACGTTGGCTGGCCGCGCCGGAGGCGGAGCGTGGGGCCACTCCAGCAGGGAGCCGCCGTTGGCGATGTGGTCCATGACGGCCTGGAGCGTGCGGCCGTGCACGCTCCAGAACGCCTCGCGCCCGGCGACGTTCTTGTCCCTGGGCGCCGGGCCGGGGCCTTCCCACCGGTTCATCTCCTCCTCGAAGAGGCGCTGGAACGCCTCCTCGTACCGGGCGGCGTTGCCCGGGTCCTCCGGGTTCCAGCGCGGGGCGTCGCGCATCTCCATCGTCAGTTCGCGCCAGTAGTGCGCGATCTGGGCCGCGTGGAAGTCGCGGTTCGACCGCATCAGCGGCCGCGGCACCGGGATGCCGCGGACGGAGATGGCGTAGCCGTGGCCAACGCGCATGTCCGGCGGCACTGGGTAGCCGTTGTCGCGCAGCGCCTCGGTCTGCTCCTTCAGCAGGGTGCGCGGCGCGAAGCCGTTCGCCGCGGCGCCACCGGTACGCCTCCAGTTGTTGCCGGCCATCTCTAGGGTTTGCGGTGGCGGCGAGTGTGGCGTGTGGGGAGAGAGGGGAGCGGTGGCGGCGAGTGTGGCGAGTGAACGCGGGGGCGACGGCCTTTTATTGCCGCCGGAGAGCGGTGGCATTAACGCCGCTCGCCTCGAAAAGGCGCGCCGCATTCACTCCGGCGAGCAGAGGAAGCGACGGCTCACTGGCCGGCCGTGAAAACGAGGCGTCGCCACGCGGCACGCGCCTTTGACGACGCCTTTGACCACGGCCGGGCGTGGCCGTGTGTCACTGCCAGGCGTGGCCCGTGCGTCGGAGGCGTGCGTTTCCTTCCGTCCGGGGCCGCCCCAAGCCTCCCCAAGTTGAGGGCGTGGGCTGGGCGTGCCGGACACAAAACTGGGCCGCGCCGGACCGAATTCGCGTTTGGGCGCCCGAGTGGGCGCGATTTTGTGTCCGGCACGCCCCAAACGGCTTTGGGCGGCCGTTTGGGCGCCCGACTGGAGATGCTCTTAGTTGGTTTGTTCGTGGGTGAGACGAGCTACTGCAGCTGGCAATATCATCTTTGGTTCGATTGTCTGTTCCAGACACAAATCCTGATTATTGTTTATATTTGTTTCGCACTTGTACCCACCTCAAAGCTCCTATATTTTCTGCCTGTTAGTTTGGATATTCTTTAAGTGATATTTTATACATTGATTTTCTGTTAGTTTGGATATTGTTTAAGTGGATATTAGTTCAGGAGCTCATCCAACCGAACGAGCTGATTATTTCTAACTTCCAAGAACATACTAGCGCGATTCGTCTCCGCTGCCCAGGTTTGTTTGTATTTCGAGTTGTAAATAGGAAACTGTAATTGTGTGTAACTGGTTCTGCAACTTCAATATGGATGGTCAATTATCAGGTTGTTTACCGAATTAGAGTAGGAACTTTGCATGCTGATTATGCAGTGTATATTAAGGAATTTGTACGGAATTTGTTCTTAACAGGAATAGTTTGATGGGCACACTTAAAACGACCTAAGAAATGACATAGATAGAGCTCTCCTTCCTTTAGGTTAGGGGAAAGGTTTTTCTTCAGCAGTTCTGGCGCAGAGCAGTTAAGCACGAAGATGCATTGAGCTATGGTTTATTTCTTTAGGCACTTAATCATACAGGACGGTAGAAGTTAAAATATTGGGAATACATACCAATATAGCATCCGGGAGATTCATCTAAGGAGTGTCGGCGACTTTTTTTTTCGCCGATTTTATTCTAGGCATCATGTAGTTTGTGATTTTATTTTCCGGGAGTGTCGTGCCAAAACCGGGATAGAATAAATAACGGATAACCTAAACGAGTTTTTGGCGCTCGACCGAAAAATTTATGGATCTGACTGTGCCACAAAACAAATACCAAGCGGGTCGTAAGTTTTTTCCTCATAAGTTGATTTTCTCTCTCCCGTTGCAACGCACGACAGTATTGGTTTCCAGAGTTTCTATCATTTTCGCTTCTGGAAAAAATTATAACCATTCAGCTTCGAGAATCTGTGCCCGCTCTGAAAGCGTGCGTTGCACGTACATGTCAACTAGTTTCCTAACAAAAGCCGAATTATAACTTTCTTTTTTTCCCTCGTAATTTGAGACGAATCATCTCTACTTAATTTCTTGCCTTCATTTTTGTCGGGAGATGCGATAAGCGTTTTTTTTTTTTGGGAGGGAGTGGTTCGTGGCGACTGTTGATGAATGAATGTGGCAGATTAGATCAATAGTGCATAATAAATTGCGGCATAATGGATTGAACCACCATCAACTCTAATTTAACAACAAATATTAGTCATATCGTGCATTACACGATTACTAGCAATCAAGGGTTTTAGGCGGCAGTGAGTGACGGCGTCGACATTGTCTCCGGCTCCATCAACCACAAAAATTTGCCAGCACCACCGTACTAAGACGACGTGACCATCCTCGTGTTCCACACCATGGGCAAGGGCATCCTCGTCCTCTCCTTTGCCAGAAAGAAGGGCCCGGACCGGTCATCTGTCGGCAGCGACGCGCCGTGGCATCTAACGGTAGGCGTCGGCTTGGTGGAACGGAGGATCGACACTGACATCATGCTGGAGAATGTAGACTTTGTGCAAGGGGAGGTGCTGGTGCAGGGAGTCAACTCCACATACCACCCAGCACTGCCCCGGCGAGGGTGCATCGGCGTGAGCCCTGAGAGCATGAGGGAGCACATCATCATCTGTGATGCAGACCCCTCGTTTTTCCATGACACTAAGGACCTCGTCGTTCAGATTCTGTGAGAAAGAGCCGCGACGCATGTGGTTATTGCCGTCCGGGAGAAATGGGGCTACACATTGGCACATTGCCCCTGAAAAACTACGTGGCGGGCATCGCGGATGAACATCCTCGCCACCGAGACGGACCAAACTCTCATATTCATTTTGGGGACGTAAATGGCGACGCCCCATGTCAGTGGCGTGGCCGCTCTACTGAAGAGTCTCCACTTAGAGTGGTCACCGATGGTCATTCGGTCGGCCAAGACCAATGGCTTCGACAACAAGGGAGGGATCATCCTGTCCGTGTAGATCTATAAGGCCACCGTCATCGACATAGGAACTTGCCACATCAGACATGAACCCGCCGGTAACCCTGGGCTCGTCCAGTTGAAAAGGACAATCCTAAAATATTGTATGACATAATGACAACGTCAAACACAATAACCATCACTTAATTAGGGCGAGGTGGGGGCAATTGCCCCTCGCGCCCCATGGTAAGGATATGACCCATTTAAGATAAATTTTTCTAAATAAATATGCAAGATTCATCTGCCCACGAACGTGGAATGATTGTGTATTTGATCAAGGATTAGGAATATACGTTCGCAGCTCTGCATCGAATACATACATATGTTCAGCTTTGTCACCACAATCACGTCTTAAGCCTCAATCGAGCTCGGGTCGTCGATCACGACAGTGGACCACTGCAGCAGCTACGAGCGAGATCCCTAAATTAGGGTAGATCAGGCTCATTCAAAGTTAGACATCTAACATATACGCACGGATTGATCGCACCAAAATTTTGGACCGTCCTCCGTCACTTCGCTCTATTGAAGATCCTCGTCGGTGGCCATCGTGATCACGGAAATGGCTTCGACAACGAGGGAGGGGGACATCCTAGATGAGCAGAACCAGAGGGCTATTAGAGTTGCCCTTCTTTGTAGAGTGCACATGCTAGGGTTTGCTCTCTTTATATAGGCCGAGTCAATGTTTCTCGGCCCTCTCGTAATTACCCATTCAATTCAAAGCTCTTGGGCACCTCTAAAACCTTTTTAGGGTCATCTCTCCCGAGTTCATAGGGTCAAACCAAGGTTGAATCCATCAAGTATGGAAAGAGTTGGAGTCGATCCCGTCATCCACTTTCGAAATCCAGTAATAATATTTGGGCCTTCCATAGATCGGGACTACAGGTCCCGTCCGGACTCTGTTTTGAAAGAATTTTATAGGGAGTCTCTAATTCTCAGTTGCACGGAAGCAGATTTGGTCATGTTTTTCCCGCTTAGTTGTTGGGCTGGTTTGTTGTATTTTTTTCTTATCTACTAGACTGATGTTGTATGGGCTTTTTGTTTTGTTTTTTATTGTTTTATCCAAAGGAGGTGGAATCATTCGACTTATCGAACGAATCCAAGTCCTCTTTGTTGGAGGGGACATCCTCTTCAGTTTTGTGTACTGCCAAAGAAGAGCACAACTTTGCCGGAAGGGTGTCGCGGACATGCCGAGCGGCTTCCCAGTCGAAGGGTCGTGACCGTCAAATAGCCCACAGAAGATCTGGTGAAATCTACATGGCGTTCCTCCCGGTAGATGGTCGTGGCCCTACTAGTATCGAGGTTGAAGCAGCAGTGGTGGACGCTCGCAGCATCGGCAACGGTCCATTCTAGAATCAGGCGTCGACGTTTGAAACACTAGGCATCGCTATTTGGTTCACTATTCCAGAAGCAGTGCTGCAAATAGCGATGCCTAGTGTTTCAAGTGTCGACGCCCAATTCTGGATTGAACCGCTGCCAATGCTGCGAGCGCCCACCACGGCTGCTTCAAAGGGCCGGTCGAAGGACCGGTGATACGATGGAATTTGCTACTTTCGTTGGAATAATTAGTGTTTTGTGACGGATTTGTAGTGATTTTGCGGCGAAAGACGTAGCAATCAAATGATTTCGTGCATGAAATTGTTACTTTTTTGCTAGAGTTTGCTGCTGATTATTGCTGCAAACAACTTTGTAATTTTTTTATAATTTGATTTTGTTGTAATTATCTTAAGGTATTTCCTGCATAAATTCTATTTGCCATATTGTATTATAATTTCATATGTATGTTCTGTTAAAAAGGCACGTACTATTTGTTCGGATGCTCATTCCATAAGGAGGATGAGCATAGGTTTTTTTTAGCGGTAATGGGCTCAGCAAGATGACGGTGAAGAAAGTAATGCGCTATGGATCGGAGGGGAATGTTCATGTTTGCCGCGCCAACCGCGCATGTGATCCATGTAACGGGTGATCCCTACCTAATCCAATGATCAGCACACAACGATAGTACGGTTCGGGACGCGCCCGATTTCTCCTCTTGGGCGTCCGACGGCTAGCATTGGCCTTAGTAAAATCGATCCGTATTTCCCCTATGCAAAGATTGATTCTGAATTCTTAGCTGTTGTACCATCTTGATGCCACAATTGAGTCAATAAAACTTCCTTGGTGGGAAAACTTTCCTCCTTAGGCTTGTTTACCTCTAGTGTATTTTACGAGATGGGAGGAGATTATTCCGGATCCCGGAAAATCCCCACTAGTTTGTTTACTTCTAGTTTATTTTAGGGGATGGAAGGGGATAATCCTCAAATATCCTCTATCAATCATCTCATTTTTGCCTAACAAAAAAACTCTAATCCATACTAGTGTGTTGTAGGTTTGTGGGAATTTGTGGGGATTGGGTGTTCGCCAAATCCCCTCCCATTCCCACTCTTCCCATCTCCTAAAATACCTTTGGAGTAAACAAGTCATTATCCTTATAGTGGAACGAGGGAGCGCTCTGCCTTGTTAGGAAGTCATGGATGAGCAGTAGCTAGTGAGTATGCAGTTGGCACACACACAAGTAGTATCACCAAAATTACTCAGCGCTATGTCCTAACTCCTAACGATGCGCGATCTTCTGATGGGCGCACAATGCATATATGTCCTGAAAAGCTGGTAACGATAACTTTGTACGTAACGCCTCGCTGCCTAACGCCCAACCGTGCTCAGTCAGAAAAGGCGGGCCGTGCGTCCCTCCCGGTACATAACTACGTGTACCATCGTTCCAAGCTCTACTCGTGCAGGTTTCGCTTGCTAGTGTGACTAGTCCCAAAAAAAATGGCAGGATATATTTAACTTGTCTCCGTTGATGGTTATCAGGAAATTAACTGACAACCAGCTAGCCATCTATGGTGGCATAATTTATAATCGGCATCAAGCATTCAGAGATCGATATGTCGTCACTCATCAGGCTGCGGTTCCAGAAGTCAGAGTTGAGTGTTTGAAGATGTGTCGGTCCTGTTTACAGCATTGCCTCATCAAAGAAGCAGTTGAAGTTGATAACCTGGCCTCAGCAGAAGCATAGCAATGGCGCTAGCTTTATATATCTTGAATTAATGGCCATCCGTTGCCTTGCCTGAACTACTAACTAACTATAGCTACGGGATTAAATCAGAAATAAACTTCTTCACTTCACTGTTGGTGCAGCTCGGGTACTGCTTTCAGTGGAGCAGTATACCGTGAGAAGCGGTAGACAGTGGTGAAGATATGGATGGCAACGATTGAGCGCTGATTGATGACAGTGCTATGAACATTCTGTCCATACACTTGCCAGAATCGCAAAAAAAAAAAATGAAAATATAACCATCAAACGTAGGTGGTGGTTCTAGAACCATGCTCGAATAATATTGCATGTTCTAGACCAAACACACAACAAAACGAAAATGAAAGGACAACCACGTCCACACCAAGCACGAAGACTTACAGAACAATCCAGTTCATATTTATAAGGAACTCATATTTGAAAGGTATACAAAGATATTGTTGGAAATAAATGGGCTTGGCTCAGCAAGTTTCAAAATTACAAGTAAATTTCAAAGGCCCGAGAACATTCCAGTTCATATTTATAAGGAACTCATGTTTGAGGCTCAGCAAGTTTCAAAATTCCTAGTAAATTTCAAAGGCACGAGAACAATCCAGTTCATATTTATAAGGAAATCATATTTGAAAGGTATACAAAGATATTGTTGGAAAAAAATGGGCTTGGCTCAGCAAGTTTCAAAATTCCTAGTAAATTTCAAAGGCCCGTGTTATCAAGAGGTGGATGTGCTTTTAGTCACACATAAAAAGTTGGAGGAGACTTGGACCTCCTTACAACGGAGGTTGTTCCACCACTTTCTTAAGTGAGTGAGAATAGAAGTGGTTCACGGACACTCCTCTGCTCGCTCATCGCGTCGCGTGAATCGAGCCTCGAGCCAAGTCAACTTATACATTTTATTTTTGTTGTTCGGTAAAACCGAGTCGTTTATCACACTCGTCACAACAGTTTGGGTCGCTCGCCAGCAAATGAGAGAGCAGGTCTCCGGAACCGCTCGTCCTTGTATTTTATACGGGTGAGCCAGTGAGGGTCAGTCTAGCGCCAACATGGTGCAGAAAAACTCCAGCCCTCTAGATCAGAAAATCAGAAAAAGTCGTTATTTGTGGGGTGACAAGAGGGTGCCATGAAGGATGTCGAGCGGGTATTTGGTCTGCTCAAAGTTGGTTTTGTTGGATGTATGCCCAAAAGCCAATGTTTTTATACATCTGATTCATTATTATGATTCATGTTTATATGTTATAACTGTTGTGGCTCCTGAACGTGAGATTTAGAGGAAAGCTCATACGCACGTTGGTCAACATGAACAGGAAACATATACCCTAGTCTTGTATACAAACTATTTTTTGAATGCATGATGACCGTGCTTTTCTGGTCATGGACATTGTGTATGTCAGCGTCAACAAATGGCATATTGTTGGTAGAACAATATAACTGAGTAGACCCAAGTTTTTGATATACTAAGAGAATCCATTACAGTGTATTTTGTCCTTAGTATCTTACAAAAGAAAAGTTATTACATAACATGTCTGTAGACCATGAGGTTATTGAGGTTATGTGTTGCACGATGTGTTGCTTTGGTACTGTCAACCATCACGGCCTTAATTGGGTGATCATAATGGCAGCCACTGGGTGACACCGAGGGTATGCATATATCTTAATGTTCCAAGATGGGATATTACTCCTCCGTTAAAAGAGAGATACTTTCTGGGGCCACTCGGTATGAGAGATATCCAATATGTTCTGCAGACAATGCATAATGAAGTTTCATCGTGTGGGATATCGTAATACGGGAAGGAGTAAAAGGAAACTTGCCGGTTAACAAGATTGACTACTATATGGTGAGTCAAGTTTGACTCATAGGAATTATCAAATGGATCTAAATCTCGAGCGAAGTTCAGTATCACGAGTAATGGGATTGATATATTATAACAGACAGGTCCAACATAGTATTCTTCGTATAACAGTGATGGTCATTCAGGACGTCCTCGGTCTCTGACCCTTTTTCGGCGGGCCCTGAGTGTCCCGGATCATATAAATAGGTTTATATGATAAGTAATTAATTCCAGAAATTTTCTATAAACGGAAAATATTTAATGGAGAATTAATTAGACAAAAATATTAATTAATTATTTAGAAAATATTAAATTAAATAAAATAAAAGGTGCCCACCAAAAGGAGGCTACCAAATGGGCCCATGGGGCCCACAAGGTAGTCGCACCCCACAAAGGGGGCGGGTGGGCCGAACCATGGGAGGAGTTCCCCCTCACCCGAAACCCTAATGGGCCAAGGCCCATGAGGGGAGGCGGTTTGGGGGGAGGAGTCCTCCTCCCAATCTGAGTTGGGGAGAAGGACTCCTCTGCTAGGGCCAGCGCACCAAGGGAGAGGGCTTGCCCCTCCTCCCATCACCCCTCCCCCTTGCCCCCTTTATATACTCCCACCCCCTCCTCTTTTGGGGACAACGGTTGAAACACAAGTTTCTCTCAAGTTTAGAGCTTGTCGAATAGGATTGAGGGATCCTCTAATTAGAGGGGAATTCTCCAATTAGACTATATCTAATCTCGTTTTCTCTCTGTCTAATCTCATGTGTTGAGGAACTCCACCTTCATATACACCAGTAGTGCTTCAAGCTTGGACGGCGAAGCACTGCTGAACTAGTTCCGGTGGACGTGTGCAAACTCTCGGAGGGGTTAGTTGTTGGAACACCAACGGTTGACTCTCACTCTGCTGGATCCAGAAGGTCAAGCTAAGGAGGAGGAGGCTACGTTCTCTCGACCAGGCTTGGTTGGGGGAAATCTTTGACATGCTACATCGACTACGTCATCCACACTTCTTCCGCTTCATCAACCACATAAAGTTGCCAGCACCACCGTACTAAGACGACGTGACCATCGTCGTGTTCCACACCATGGGCAAGGGCATCCTCGTCCTCTCCCTTGCCAGAACAAGGGCCCGGACCGGTCATCTGTCGGCAGCGACACGTCGTGGCATCTCACGGTAGGCGTCTTCTTGGTGGAACGGAGGATCGACACTGACATCATGCTTGAGAATGTAGACTTTGTGCAAGGGGAGGCGCTGGTGCAGGGAGTCAGCCCCACGTACCACCCAACACTGCCCCGGCAAGGGTGCATCAGCGTGAGCCCTGAGAGCATGAGGGAGCACATCATCATCTGTGATGCAGACCCCTCGTTTTTCCATGACACTAAGGACCTCGTCGTTCAGATTCTGTGAGATAGAGGCGCGACGCATGTGGTTATTGCTGTCCGGGAGAAATGTGGATACACATTGCCACATTGCCCCTGAAAAACTACGTGGCGGGCATCGCGGATGTACATCCTCGCCACCGAGACAGACCAAACTCTCATATTCATTTTGGGGGCGTAAATGGCGACGCCACATCAGACATGAACCCGCCGGTAACCCTGGGCTCGTCCAGTTGAAAAGGACAATCCTAAAATATTGTATGACAACGTCAAAGACAATAACCATCACTTAATTAGGGCGAGGTGGGGGGCAATTGCCCCTCGCCCCCATGGTAAGGATAAGACCCATTTAAGATAAAATTTTCTAAATAAATATGCAAGATTCATCTGCCCACGAATGTGGAATGATTGTGTATTTGATCAAGGATTAGGAATATACGTTCGCAGCTCTGCATCGAATACATATATATGTTCAGCTTTATCACCACAATCACGTCTTAAGCCTCAATCGAGCTCGGGTCGTCGATCATGACAGTGGACCACTGCAGCAGCTACGAGCGAGATCCCTATATTAGGGTAGATCAGGCTCATTCAAAGTTAGACATCTAACATATACGCACGGATTGATCGCACCAAAATTTTGGACCGTCCTCTGTCACTTCGCTCTATTGAAGATCCTCATCGGTGGCCATCGTGATCACGGAAATGGCTTCGACAACGAGGGAGGGGGACATCCTAGATGAGCAGCACCAGAGGGCTATTAGAGTTGCCCTTCTTGGTAGAGTGCACATGCTAGGGTTTGCTCTCTTTATATAGGCCGAGTCAATGTTTCTCGGCCCTCTCGTAATTACCCATTCAATTCAAAGCTCTTGGGCACCTCTAAAACCTTTTTAGGGTCATCTCTCCCACCCCCCCCCCACCCCCCCCCCCCCCCCCACACCCCCCATGAGTTCATAGGGTCAAACCAAGGTTGAATCCATCAAGTATGGAAAGAGTTGGAGTCGATCCCGTCATCCACTTTCGAAATCCAGTAATAATATTTGTGCCTTCCATAGATCGGGACTAGAGGTCCCGTCCGGACTCTGTTTTGAAAGAATTTTATAGGGAGTCTCTAATTCTCAATTGCACGGAAGCAGATTTGGTCATGTTTTTCCCGCTTAGTTGTTGGGCTGGTTTGTTGTATTTTTTCTTATCTACTAGACTGATGTTGTATGGGCTTTTTGTGTTGTTTTTTATTGTTTTATCCAAAGGAGGTGGAATCATCCGACTTATCGAAGGAATCCAAGTCCTCTTTGTTGGAGGGGACATCCTCTTCAGTTTTGTGTACTGCCAAAGAAGAGCACAACTATGCCGGAAGGGTATCGCGGACATGCCGAGCGGCTTCTCAGTCGAAGGGTCGTGACCGTCAAATAGCCCACAGAAGATCTGGTGAAATCTACATGGCGTTCCTCCCGGTAGATGGTCGTGGCCCTACTAGTATCGAGGTTGAAGCAGCAGTGGAGGACGCTCGCAGCATCGGCAACGGTCCATTCTAGAATCAGGCGTCGACGTTTGAAACACTAGGCATCGCTATTTGGTTCACTATTCCAGTAGCAGTGCTGCAAATAGCGATGCCTAGTGTTTCAAGTGTCGACGCCCAATTCTGGATTGAACCGCTGACGATGCTGCGAGCGTTCACCACGGCTGCTTCAAAGGGCCGGTCCAAGGACCGGTGATACGATGGAATTTGCTACTTTCGTTGCAATAATTAGTGTTTTGTGACGGATTTGTAGTGATTTCACGGCGAAAGACTTAGCAATCAAATGATTTCGTGCATGAAATTGTTACTTTTTTGCTAGAGTTTGCTGCTGATTATTTTGCTGCAAACAACTTTGTGATTTTTTTATAATTTGATTTTGTTGTAATTATCTTAAGGTATTTCATGCATAAATTCTATTTGCCATATTGTATTATTATTTCATATGTATGTTCTGTTAAAAAGGCACGTACTATTTGTTCGGATGCTCATTCCATAAGGAGGATGAGCATAGGTTTTTTTAGCGGTAATGGGCTCAGCAAGATGACGGTGAAGAAAGTAATGCGCTATGGATCGGAGGGGAATGTTCATGTTTGCCGCGCCAACCGCGCATGTGATCCATGTAACGGGTGATCCCTACCTAATCCAATGATCAGCACACAACGATAGTGTGGTTCGGACGCGCCCGATTTCTCCTCTTGGGCGTCCGACGGCTAGCATTGGCCTTAGTAAAATCGATCTGTATTTCCCCTATGCAAAGATTGATTCTGAATTCTTAGCGGTTGTACCATCTTGATGCCACAATTGAGTCAATAAAACTTGGTGGAAAAACTTTCCTCCTTATAGTGGAACAAGGGAGCGCTCTGCCTTGTTAGGAAGTCATGGATGAGCAGCTAGTGAGTATGCAGTTGGCACGCACACAAGTAGTATTACCTAAATTACTCAGCGCTATGTCCTAACTCCTAACGATGCGATCTTCTCATGGGCGAACAATGCATATATATGTCCTGAAAAGCTGATAACGATAACTTTGTATGTAACGCCTGTTGCCTAACGCCTAACCATGCTCAGCCACGGGCCTGGGCCCATGGGAATGCGACCTGTGCGGTCGCAAGGGCCCCAAATTTTGGGGGCCCAGAATTTGAATTTACAGATTGTATGTAACACAACAAATAAATTGGTGCCAAATAGAAATGCAAAAGAAGCCATGGTGTGTGGTTAGAAGGCATCGTTTCTTACTGCAGGGGGAGGTGGTTGGCTCGATTCATGCAGCACGTTTCTTTACGTTAACATTTTCCAAAATATTTAACCTCTATGGATGATTAACTTTTTTCCAAATATCTAACTTCAAAAAACAAAACATAGAGGGATACGGGCCTATACATTATTTATCTTTTTTTTGAACGGTGACGTAGTTCCTTCCTAACCATTTTTTCAATTTCTTACCGCGAAAAACAAAAAAGTAGAGGGAAATTGATACCATGACCGTCGGATGCTAACTAGAGATATCTTGGATATCTGCCTATACATTATCCAATATCCATTGTAGCTAGTATTAAATTTATTTATTTTTCAAACGGTACCAATACTCCTCGGAGGGAACGAACGTTTACGAGCCTCTCCCCCTCCTCCACCAGTCGATTGATCATGCTAGCGGCGCGAGAAAGTCGAGACGAGAACCGTCGAGCGATAGCATCCCAAACGACATTTCATCTTCTGTTCCTTACTAACCTCCTCCGAGTTTTTGATCGTCAATCGCCGAATTCCTATCTGCATTTTGGGTAGGATTGGTCGCAGATTTTGATACATAAATGGTAGGTTCCCATTTCAGATTTTTGCACAGGTCCCCATATTTTGTTGGCCCGACCCTGCTCAGTCAGAAAAGGCGGGCCATGCGTCCCTCCCAGTCTCCCACTACATAACTGCGTGTACCATCGTTCTAATATGACTAGTGTAGGTTTCGCTTGCTAGTGTGAAATGATGCAGACAGCTTTTTATTGCAAAGTATCAATCATTCAAAAGTTTACAAATCACGGATCACTTAAGATGGCTACATGAATCAACCATCTAAAATAGAATAACGAAAAAGATTAAGCTTGCTAGTGTGACTAGTCCCAAAAGAATTGCAGGATATATTTAACTTGTCTCCGTTGACGGTTACCAGGAAATGCACCGACAACCAGCTAGCGATCTATGCTGACATAATTTATAATCGGCATCAAGCATTCAGAGATCGATCTGTCGTATTTCATCAGGCTGCGGTTCCAGATGTCAGAGTGGTGTGAGTGTTTGAAGATGTGTCGGTCCTGTTTACGACATTGCCTCATCAAAGAAGCGGTTGAAGTTGATACTATGCTCAGCAGAAGTATAGCAGTGGCGCTAGCTATTTGAATTAATGGCCGTCGGTCATCACCCATCCGTTGCCTGATGAATTACTAACTAACTAGCTACGGGATTAAATCAGAAATAATATGAACTTGTTCACTTCACTGTTGGTGCAGCTCGGGTACTGCTTTCAGTGGAGCAGTATCAGGAGAAGGGGTAGACAGTGGTGAAGATAGGGATGGCGATTGAGCGCTGATTAATGACAGTGTTTTTACCATTCTGTCCATACACTTGTAAAAATCGCAAAAAATAATTATAGGAAAATAAAACCATCGAACATAGGTGGTGGTTCCAGAACCATGCTCCTGTTGATAGTAGATCTAGGTTCAGAGTTAGGGTTTGCTTTGTTTTCGCCTGCTTGGTCTTAGGCTCTTAGCTGGCGTTATGCCGTGGAGGCTTGGTGCTCTGGTGCTTCAACGTGAGGTCAAGCAAACCTTCGTGATACTATTTTTTTTGAAACCGGGCAAGAGGCTTGCCTTCTCATTGATATAGAAGAAGTGAATTGACCCGTTTATAAGGAAAACTAACCGAAAACCGGATACAACAACACAACGCACCACGCCGGCCCCGAGGCCACGCACCACACAAGTCGACGACCTAACCGCCCAAGCGGCCAAGGACGACACCCATAACCCTCAACGCAACAGCGGAGGCGAAACCCGGAGCCGCCGCTCCGACATCCACGCTGGCCACGGGCCACGAAACCGCCCAAGCAGGAAAGGCCGACACCCACGCACCTCAACGTGACGCAGCGGAGGCGAGATCGGAGCCGCCGCTCCGACATCCACGCCGGCCCCAGGGCCACGCACCACCTAGCCGGAAACGAGAAGATCGTCGCCGCTGACCACCAAACATCCCCACAGGTCCCTCTGGCCGACGAAATATCCAAGACGATGCCCCAGGGGAAATACGACGCTTCTGCGCAGCCCTCGCCCGATCCAAGAAGGATCTAGGATTTCCCCCGGAAGTTCCCGGACGGAGGAGTGGGAGCACCACCACAACGACACCTACAAGAAGGAAGTGGCGCCCAGGGGCGTCACCGTCGCCTGTCCTGGTCGACGACCAGGGCAAGGTTTTCACCCGGCGGTCTCCGCCCGCCCGCCCACACGGGGACCGACCAGCCCACCATCGCAGACCCGCACGCAGACACCGTCAGCCCCGCGCGCCCGATGGTCCACGGCCACCCAACAGAGCTAGGCGCCGGGGCCTAGGTCCGTCTCACGCTGAGCCACCTCCTAGCTCAGCTCGATGCAACCACCATGTCCGAGGCCGCCGCTCCGGCATCCAGAGTGCTGCAGGACAGCCGCACGCGCAGCAGCACAAGTGCAGCTGCCCCCGAAGCTGACCCGACGTGACAACCAAGGGATGCTGGACGGGGAGCCTCTTCCCCGCCGGCCGCGCTACAGCCCCCTCGAACACGACCTCACAGTAGCACGGCCGCCACCCGCGCAGCACCAGAGCGGCACGACGCACGGGGACAGCCGCCGAGCACAGCAGCGGCCCGCCGAGCCCATCGGGGCCCAGATCGGGCCCTGGCCGCACTACATCGCGCCACCGGCCGAGCCAAAGGGCGCCGCCACCACCTGCCGCACCGTCCTCCACCACGTCGTCGACGAGCTTGCGCCCAGCCCGCCGCAGTCCAAGCGCCGCCGCTGCACCGCATCGCCGCCGCCGCGAGAGGAGGAGGGTTGCGCGTCCACCGCAAGCTCTACCCGTGCCGCCTTTGTGGAGGCCGGGGCCGCCGCCACCACGGCAAAGCCGGCGGCAGCGGCGGAGGAGGGCCAGCGGAGGTCTTCCCGGCGGCGCGGTAGGGTTTCCCCCATGTCGCTCAAGCCGAGCGACGCGGGGGTTGGGCTTCTCTCCTGTATCCTGCCTTCGTGATACTCTCCGTCGAGCCTACGAGGAGGAGGACCGATTGCTGCTGCGGATCTCAGGCGGTATGTGTGTCCTTCTTCTCAATCGTCCTGGTTGCCAGTGGTCTCGTTCAAGGCGATGTGATGCTAATGTTGCGACGTATCCAATGAGTCCCCTATCAGCGCAATCACGACGACGGTTGTTATCTTGCCGCTGCTTCTACAAGTTGAAAGGCGGCCGTCCTTAGCAAAATCTTGTTGGTTACCCTTTCTCCTAGCCTCATGCCGCTCTGGAGGATCTTCAACTCCGTCCAGGAGCCTCCCAGTGGCCTAGGCACAAATGGTTTGTCCCCGGAATTGCGTCGATGTCCCGGATGCTTAGTTCGCAATGGTGCTGTGGTGGAGAAGAACCCGAGGGACCTTATTGCATTTATTTTCATACCTTTTAGGGTTTTATTTGTAAACGTTGTATTTTCGTTTCTTTTTTGGACCTAGATGTAATTTCTCTATTCGAATATATATAGCAACTTATGGGTCCTTCGAAACCCGTGCCTTGTTCAAACGAAAGGACAACCACGTCAAGCACGAATACCTTATAGAACGATCCAGATTATATTTATAAGGAGCTCATATTTGGAAGGTACACGAAAATACATGGCCTCAAGGACATTCTTTGTCGACAAATCCATGGATGTATGTACGTACCAGAAGTGACCATGCACAAGGTGAAGTAGGACTACATGCCCGTTGGTAACCGCGATAGGAGGACTTACGAGAGGCGAGAACATATGGCCGGTTGTAGCATATAGGTTAGGGCGACTACCCATTAAACCATACTTGGCATACTGAAGATACAAGCGGCTATTTGGAGACGAAAGCACGTACCAAAATAAAAGAAGCCAACAAAGAAAGCCTAAGATCACACCGTCTCATGAGACTAATGTGAGATCTTAGCCTAAGACTTAATAGGATTGGTAGGATACACATATCAACAAAGTTGTAACTTTTTTTTTTTCCAGAAGCTCATATGAAAATAACTTTGAGGTTAAACGTGCTTTGGTCCGGAGCAATTTAAAAATGGGTGACCGACCGGGAAGTGATTACCGGGTGCTTACGAGTGAGAACAAAGTGCGCATAAAAAACAAGTGTTGGTCTGTGGGGGCTAGCTAGCTGCCCGACATATTCGTTATGCATCCCATAATCAGTTTGTTGTTACGCATAATTCAGATTGATGTCAGAAATTTACATCTATACATTGCCGTCATAGCTGGTCGTTCAAAATTCAGACTATTAAGGCCAAATCTTACATCAAAGTTAATACCTGCCGGCTGTAACAATATTTCAATGCATAGTCCAGCACTCAGGTGGCCGGAAGGTGGTGGCTAGAAGCGAGATACAAACAAAGGATAGTTCAAGTTCGGTCTGAACTTGCGCCCAACCAACTCCCAACTGTCGGGGGCTGCACCAAGTTTCCACACTCCATTAGTGCCCTAGGTCCCTCCGGAGTTGTCACCCTCAAAGTCCGACCGCGACGCATGCCTGCTGCATCATGGAGTATCACCAACACGCGAGTACTTACGTAGGCCAGCATGGCTATATAGCTCCCAATAAGTGCTTTGGGCAATTCCCGGACATCCTACAACTACCAGAGATGAACGGCACTAATGGTGGTCGGTGCTGTCCATGGACCGGCAGTTCATCGTTATACTGCAAAATCAGCAACAGAAAATTGATACGCGATCCCACTTTGCTTTTTATACATGGTACCAGGATTAGAATGCTGGTACATCAGTCAGCACGTGTGCAGTGGCCAAGCGGCTAGCAGTCACACTCGCCGCGCAACCGTCAGCCGGAGGAAGAAGAAGGCGTGGAGGCGAAGCCAGCCGGAGCCGGTGGCGCCACCGCGTCATCATGGGACGACCGACGGCGACCGGCATTCAATATTGCGCCGGCCGGTGGCCGGAGACAGTTGAGCTGCACCGGACGTCCTCAGTGGTCTTGGTATCTACTCCAGCTACGTACGGTGTACTGGGAATGCTATTAGCCTATTAGTGTACAGTACGTACGTATTACCTGCGCAGCCGTACTCGGCGACTGAGTGATACGCGGCCACTGCTGAGTACTGCAGTGTTTGCATCGGGGCAGTTAATAGATCTGTGCAAATTAATTTCCCCCAACTCCCTAGCTACTCTCTAACTTGGTTCTATAAATATCGATCAGTGCTAGATGCAGGGACATCATCTCCTCTGTTCTCTGCATCGTTTGCGAGCACAGTTAGTTCATCTTCGCCTCCTCCTGAGTTTCAGCAATGGATAGGCTCCTCGCCGGCCTCCTTGGCTTCCTACTGGTCAGTTCCGCACTACCATGAGTCCATGACTATCGTTTTCTGTTCCCAGTTTATTATTTCTGGCACTCATGAATGTACGTGTGGTTTGTGTTTCATAATTTCCCCTAGTTCTTGCGGGGGGAATGTTGCTCTGTTATATTTCTCGCTGCATGGTTATTTTGGTAGTGCTCAAACATGTACTCTTTCCGCGGAGGGAGTACTACATAAGGCGATCTGATGGGAGGTTTAGCTGACAGCACATATATATACTCCATGTTCCCATACAAAATGGTGTGCATATAAAGCTAAAATCCAAATAAAAATGGACTGAAAAGGGAAAATTATATTAAGCGACACGTGTTGAAAATCTGATTAAGTAAAGGTTTATGCACAACATATAAAAGGTGCTCAACCTGGAAGCTACTCTGATTTTGCAAGATTTGTTAAGTTGGTAAGTTTCGATATATCAGTCATGTGCAGGGATCGTGAGGGATAGTATAATAGTACCAGATCATGCATATAGATCGTGAGAGGAGCGATTCTTTCATCAAAGTTAATGGTTAGAAACTAACCATGTAATTCGGATGCAGATCGCGTCAGTAGGAAGCCATGCAGCTCGGGCTCCGGAGCAATACTGGAAGTCTGCTCTTCCCAACACTCCCATGCCAAGCTCCCTCTCGCAACTCCTCAACACTCAAGGTACCCAATTTCTTAAGCAAAATCTTCGGTACACTTGCATATAGTACAAAGCTAACAGCGGATCAAAATATAATCCTTCTCCCTGCTTGGCCATAGCCGGAGGCACTTCCGTGAACGTCGGCTCGGGCGGTGTCCATGTCGACGCGGCTCATGGGAAGCCCGGTGGACGACGGTTGATGTTGGCAAGGGAGGCGTCGGCGTCGACGTCAAGCCCGGCAGCGGCAAGCCCAGCGGGACTACGGTCGGCGTCGGCAAGGGCGGCGTGGATGTCAACGTCAAGCCTGGATACGGCAAGCCGGGTGGCACCACGGTCGGCGTTGGGAAAGGCGGAGTGGGCGTCAACGTCAAGCCTGGCTACGGCAAGCCCGGCGGCACCACGGTTGGAGTCGGGGGAGGCGGCGTCGGCGTGAACGTCAAGCCTGGATACGGCAAGCCCGGCGGCACCACCGTGGGTGTGGGGAAAGGTGGCGTGGGCGTTAACGTGAAGCCTGGCTACGGTAAGCCAGGCGGCACCACGGTCGGCGTCGGCAAGGGAGGCGTCGGCGTCCACGTGAGACCCCGCCGCGGGAAGCCGGTCAACGTCAACGTCTCGCCTTTCATCTACAACTACGCCGCGACGGAGACGCAGGTGCACGACGACCCCAGCTCCGCGCTCTTCTTCCTGGAGAAGGACCTCCACGCCGGGAAGAAGCTGGATGTGCACTTCATGGCCACCCCGGGCGCCGGCGAGAAGTTCCTGCCGCGGAGCGAGGCCGACACCATCCCGTTCTCCTCCGAGAAGGTCCCCGAGATCCTCAGCCGCTTCTCCGTGAAGCCAGACTCACTCGAGGCGGCGGAGATGGCGCAGACGCTGCGCGACTGCGAGGCGACGGCGGCCAAGGGCGAGAAGAAGTCGTGCGCCACGTCGCTGGAGTCCATGGTGGACTTCGCGACGTCCAGCCTCGGGACCAGCCACGTGAGGGCCGTATCCACGGTGGTCGGGAAGGAGGGGTCGCCGAAGCAGGAGTACACCATGACCGGCGTGAAGCGCGCGGCGGCGGGCGCCGACCAGCTCGTGGCCTGCCACGCGGAGCCGTACGCGTACGCCGTGTTCGCGTGCCACCTGACGCAGGCGACGAGGGCATACACGGTGTCGATGGTCGGCAGGGACGGCACGGAGGTGGAGGCCGTCGCGGTGTGCCACGCCGACACGGCCGGCTGGAACCCGAGGCACGTCGCGTTCCAGGTGCTCAAGGTGAAGCCCGGCACGGTGCCGGTCTGCCACTTCCTGCCGCAGGACCACGTCGTCTGGACCCGCAGCGGCTGAAGACGTACGCGCCGTTCGTGAACACCGCCATTATACCGTTGAGTGCTTCGTTATCTGGATGCCTGGTTCGTGATGTTCTAGCCTGTGTGCAGATACTGCTATATGGTATCTTGCATACAGTTTGAGTTGTTGCTACTAGTAGCTTACTATACTTGGATGATGGAGTTGCCAGTATCGCCCGCTTATACGGAGTGGGCTATTTGCTGTACAGTTTAGCGCGATGACGCAATAAACGGACTGGTTCTTATTTACCTACCTCTCTTGATCGCCAATGCTTCGATTTATCAGACTAGCTCAACTTGAGCAGACACAGCATGGGGCTTCAGATATGCAAGTCACCAACTACGACTCGTACTATAAAGCTGCAATAGATCTCACCAAAGAACCCAAGCAATCAAGATGCCACCTGTGTATTCAAGGTTGTCCGAGCCCAATCCAGGGCAACAAAAAGAAAGCTTATGAGAAGAAAAAACAGTTAGAAACTAGCGCTGAGAAAAACTGATCGAAGAACAAGGCAAGAAGGTGCATACTGGAGATAATTCAAGCATACCAGGTCTGCAACAACACCTTCAGCAAACAAATGATAAAACTGTTACAAATTTCCACTTCATAAAATCAAACTACCACTCTTCATCTCTGTACCAAACCTTCATCGTCCCAAATACAGGTACCACAGTGAAACAGGGAAGGCGTTTGCTTTTCCCTTATAATTTGTTCTGTCCAAGAATGAATTATTCTCTATCTGTATGTTTGTGCAGATATACAACTCCTATTTTTTTCCTGACATCATAGATCTACACTAAATTCTACAGTTCCTTGCCCCGTGAATAATTGTGGAACCTGATTGTTCGAACATATTTTCTTATCCCTGTTTGACAATCACAATCACGACCAGGTTTCAATGTTAAATTTACCAGCCCTTTCCAGTTTCCTGAGCCATCCTGAAGCAGCCTCACCACCCTTTTGGCGGACCACTTCTTCTAGTGCGGCCGTCACATCAGCAGGCATTTTGGTAGAAGACCCTGCAACGTATATTGCAGCCCCAGAGCATAATATGTTCCACACTCTGGCACTCTGCTCCTTTATCTTGTGTTGTACATAGACCTTCTGAGGCTGATCCCTGGAAAAAGCAACGAACAGACCACCACCCTCTTTCAGGGACAACACTCCCTTGTCCTGGGCATGATTTAACCAGAAGTCCTTGTATAGAAAATCGTTGTCTTCATTTCTACAACCAAAGAAGAACAGAACAGGAGCTGTCGGTTCTCTAAGGCTCTGTAAAGCCCTTTCCTCCACAAATGCTCGAAAAGGTGCGCATCCTGTTCCTGGTCCAATGAGCACAAGAGGAACAGATGGATGCGGAGGAGGCAGTGATCCTTTCTGTATCCAACATGGTATAAGATTTTCTGCACATAAGCACAGTGACATTTAGATAGGGTTGATTTTTTTTTGTGACCAGAGAGGGTTGAGTTGGTGCATGTACTAAGTAAGTTACAATGAAAAATGTTATTACAGCGCCAGAAGGAGTAGCGACGTCCAGGAAAAGAACAGACGAAATAAAAAGAGAGGTCTCCAGCTAAGATTAAAAGAAGCAATTCATACCTTCATTTGGACTAAGCCCCGCCAGCCATGTCGAGCACAGACCATGCCTTGCCCTCTTGAAAGGAGTAAGCCATGACACAACACTAACAGTCAAGTGTATCTGATTTGGATGTACTAATGGGGATGAAGATATGGAAAAGGCTCGTTTCTTTAATGGAGGAGTTAGTTGCACCAACCATTCAAAAGGCATGTGCACCGATGGAAAATCCTCCAATACCTAAAAGAAGAAAAAACAGTGTCCAACAATGAAAATAAATTCTGAGAAAATGGCCTATTGCCATATAAATTTGACACACTAACTTTTGCATTGCAAGAACGTCACGAAGAAAATCTTCAATAAATACATAACTTACTTCTAAAACAGTCCGACTCTCCTTTTGATTGTACTGGTAAAGGTCATCTCTTCCTTCAGGAGAAGCAAAATACTGAAGCCTTTCCTTTTCATGTTCAGCTGTGGCAAAGTAGCTCATTATCTACAAAGGAACAATGAAGTTGTATGAACATCAAGATGACATATTAGTCACACATATATATCAGGATATCAGTGGCATCTATAAGGTTTCAAAACAAGTAGACAGGAGGTGTATGAGATGAAGCATTCAGGGTAATTGCTCTTGCCTCAAAAAAATATCGTCGAGGGGAAGCTGATGCAATATCCATCGTCAAAGCAACAAAGGTCTTCAACTTGATGCGGTCCATCATGCCATTGACAAGTGAACACTTGGAAACTTCGTCCCCGCCCTTTGCACGAATCTGGGAAACAAAGAATAGTCTCATTTTTAGTCGGGTAAATAACAGCAGCAGATTGACTAGAAGATATAAGAAGGCTAACTAAATCTTAGTCATGCTTCTTGTGTCAGTTCCCTCTCGACTTTTCTCCCGTTTTATGGACAAACTAAAGAACCATGCATTCGAGAAAATCGAAAATGATGTATTGTCTAAACATGATAGATATAGCTCAAAAGATATGACTAGTCAAGGCAGTTGTACTTTTGCAACAAAAAATGTGTAGACAGCTACTAATGTGGACCGGCAAGTAAAGGAAGTTGATTACTTGCCTCTGTGGCGGAGAAAAATACAAGGTACAAGAAACGAAATCAATGAGGTAAAACAAAACAGAGCCACGTACCATTATGTAACAATCTGGATCCAAGTTACAGCGTTCAATGAAAGCATTAACATCTGATGGATTCTGACTTGGTAGAATTTCTAAAGCATCACCAACTTGATAACTGATTGCCTATGAAAAAAATTAAGAAATCATTCAATCTCTTTCATGTCTTCAGAAGATGATTGTGAGCTAACATCATCATATGGAACAAGAACACAGAACGCACAGAAGATAGATTCTCCAGTTCAAAGTGGCGCACATCTTTCTCAGAGTCCTCCTTAGTCAAAGCTGATTTGTTACCTGAAGAGGTTAGCAGTATCATCACCAGCATGAACTAAGCAAATAAAGACTGCATTGATTAGATAACAACAATTGTTACATCGGTAATCTATTAGTCATAAAACAGGAGGAGCGTCCCCACGATGAGCCATTAATATCCCCAGTCTGTTGTTTACTACACAACTACAACTCAGCTATTATTCATTAGTCATTAAGGTAAACTTTCTTTGAGCATGGTAAATATCTTGCCATGCTTACTGAACCTACTGAGCGAAGCAGCATCACATTCATGACATAGAACTGCAAGTTGAGGTCAGTCATGCAAAGCATCTCACAACATCAACTAGTGTAATAGAGATTGCTTGGAATTAGGGCTTGCATATTGTGGACACTTGCCCAGTGCCCACTGAAAAGAACAGTAAAAGAAGCTAAATCCAGTATATGGTGCCTCACCAGTAACAGCAAATCCAGTCGTATGCATAGCACTAATGAAGTGTAAGGTCGGTTCAAAATAGCAATTAAATTATGGTTACAAAGTCTACTTTATAAAATGGGTTATCCTTTAAACTGTGTTATTCTCAGGAGCAAATACTGCATTTGGTAAGCTAATACACAACATAAGTTTAGAACTAGAGAAGATTCCTTAGAGATGAATGTATATACTCATTTTTAGAACTGCTGGATCATACAAACCTGATATAATCAAACTATACATGAGAGACACGAATAAAATGAATATGGATTTAAATTGTTAAACACCTGGAGAGGATATAGAACGTACCAACTTTAACATGTATTGTGGCTCTCCATCATTATGGAACTTCAGGGCAGGGGACATTGAGCGTGCTCTCTCAATTAATTTCTTGGAGTCTGGTCAGTAAATGATAGATATAATCTTTAGAAGAGACTACACAACAGTATACAGGTTACCGCTAACATGATTAACACCGCACCTGAAGCAATGGAATCTTGAGGAGCATCATCGTGAGAGTAATATACGACTTCGATCTTTGAATCTCCCAAATTATTCAGATTAGGATTAATGATATCAGATATTCTTGGTAAAAGTGACAGATTTGCTTGATTCAGCGATCTCCACAAAGACAGCAGCCAAGGATCTAGAGCTCCTTCGTATCTGGTATACAACAACAAAAGAATCACTTGGTAACTTTGAGGAATTGTTTTCCAACACGAAGAAAATGATGCTTAAAATTTCGACAACCAGAAAAACTTAGACATTAGACTTCTCCAAAACATGCAAATGGTAGATATTTAACATCATACCCTGAAGGGTGTTGATCATCTCCCAAGCCTATCTCTATGATTGGTTCTGCACCAAGATGTAAAAGCCTTCTATCGATCTTCTTTGCAGCAAACTGCAGTATATACACAAAGGTGAAGAGGAAAACAGAAACAAGAAGTCAGTACAATTTTCGAAGTAACAGTCATGATCCGTGAGCAATAAACCTAAAGTATATTGTAAAAATGAGAAATGAGCATGCAGCAAAATGAATTTTGGGAACGCATAAGCATCATGTGTTGTTTGTCATAACCGTATGGTACTTCTTTTCTAACACTAAGCAAACTATTGATTGTTCTATCAATAACAAATTCCCCAAAATAGTGAACTACAGACAAACTGAACAAATCAAATCACCACACATAATTGCATTAAAGTACCGCAGGGCACAATAGTAAGCTAAAAAGAAGACTAACATTGTACTTCTGGTAGCCTGAATCGCCGAGCCCAAATACGGCATACCGGAGCCCTTCCAGCCACCGGGCACCAAGTTCCTTCTTAAGAAGGTGCCTCCAAAACCCCTGCACCCGCAAAACCGACAAGAAAATTCTCAATTAGCAAACCAGAGTCGAAACCTTGCAAACAAAAATGCATTTCAGTGTCTGTCACTACCTTCATGGAATCGGGGGGATCACCCTGCCCCGTGGTTGACACGACGAACACCACGGACCTTTCGCCCGGCAAGCAACTCTACACAGAATGGAAAAGGAAAAGTTTCAATATGACCTCAGATGTAAGTGTTGCCGGGAAAGCCGGGACAGCCGGGTGGGTTTTCTAGGGTTAGGAGCTTACGGGGTCGAAGCTGTCCATGGAGAGGACGTCGACGGCCGGGCAGCCACCGCGCTCGGCCTCGCGGCCTACACGTTCGGCGGCATCCATGGCGTTTCCGGTCTGCGACGCGTAAGCACGAGGATGCGGCCGGTCGCCGGAGGCGGCGGCGGCGCAGGCGAGGGCGCCATTAGTCAGAGTCAGAAACGGTGATGCGTGCAGTCTGGAATTGGGGTTTGGCCGGTTTGGGACGATTAGAGCAAGTCCAGCAATTCCCCCATACGGTCCCCGATAGGAAAAATAGGGGAGAGAGAAAGAAAAAACGCCTCCAGCAGTTCCCCTACCCGTGTCCCCGCTCCATCGGCGTCCCCGACCGAGACCTCGCTCTCCCCTACGCATCGGGGCGGTGGAGGCGTCCCCAATCCATCGACGCGAGCAACCGCTCGCTCTCGGAAGAATCCCTCCCGCCAGCACGCCATCGACGCGAGCAGCAGGTTCGTCTCCTCTCCCCTTTTGTTCTTCAATTTCTGGGCGAAATCGACCTCCAGATCGAGTGGAGAGAGGAGGGAAAGGGTGGGATGCGGTGGGGGCGAGCTCCGGGCGGGGGACGGGCTGGCTCTGTCGCTCATGGCGCTGTCGTTCTGGACGGTGCGGAGGAAGGGTGGTGAGAGGGGGCCGGAGGCGGAGGTGGACACCGCGGTGCTGGACGCGGTGGCGAGGAGGGAGAAGCGGACGCGGGAGAGGAAGGAGAAGGAGAGGGAGAGGCGAGCCGTGGAGGAGGCCATGGAGGTGACCGAAGAGGAGATGGCGGCGTGCTCGAGCACGTGGGGCGGGCGGCGCGGCCACTTCCGAGGCGCCGGGAGACGGGGTCGCGGCGCGGTGGTCGGGGACGAGCAGGGCCGGAGGAGGCGGCGTGCGGGCGAGGGAGAAGAGCCGGTGGCCGGCGGCGGCGGCGTGCTGCGGCTGGAGGCGAGGGAGGAGCCGCGGAGGAGGAGGGAGGAGGCGGGCGGAGGGAAGATGTGGTGCGCGTCGTGCCTGGCGTCCTCTTGCGCAGGCTGCGCCTGCAACCTCTGCACGTCGGCGGCCTCGTCCGTCACCCGCCGCTCAGCCCGCCTCGCGTACTGCGGCCTCTTCGCTGCTTCCCTCATCCTCTCCTTCCTTTATCTCCACTGGCTTCCACTATGGATTGGGTCTGCCGTAGTTACGAGCTGAAGCTCCTGCCTTTGGATTGGGTCCATGCCATTCTCTCCCTTGATGTTGAGCTGCCGAAACTATGGATTCTTGCATTTACTGAGTTACTTATACTGCTAGAAACTAGAAATAATTTCAATCACTAGTTGAATTAGTGCTCATAGAAGATTGAATGTCAATATTTGCTTAGTTTCTTATCTTGATCCTGGGCATAACTTTCTACAATTCGAGTACTGTATTTTAGTATCTCCATGCCACTAATATGAGAGATAATATTGCATGCCAATTTTTATCTCTTAAGAGGCACAAATTACTAAGTCTGAATCACCTAGTGGATCAGTTAAATAGAGCACACCATCTGACATCTGTATCTTTAATTTTTCGCAATATTTTTGATTAATGTATATATAATACTACTGCAGCCTGTTGATTAATGTGTTTGTAAACAAAAACAGTACTAGATAATAAAGGAAATCATGTGGTGTGTATAGTTAATTGCACAGGTCTCTATGGGATAATTCACAGCTCAATTCATTCTTCAGCACTAGTAATTTTGGTTCAGTTATGTGTGGGGTTTAGTTTGATGTCTGTCGTATGTTGTTGTGGTATGTTTCCAGTGACAATACCTTCTGTTCGTGAGTTTGTAATCTCCAAAGTGGTAGCAAATTTCTGGTTTATTGCTTGTGTACTTAAGCCTAGAAGTACATACATACTACATTTTGTAAGCACGCATATGCTGCTGTTTGCAATCATGGTCAGAGGTGCAAAAAGACTTGGTTTTGCATCCTCTTCTCTTGTAAATAATTATCAGATTCAGAGTTTCCCATGACAGCTAGTACAGGTTCCGTAGAAATTTCTGGTTAACTACACACACTTTCTCATGAGCACTTGTCCTTGTCAAATACTAGCTGATAGTACCATATTCTTTAGTGGTGTTTAAGTAGGTTGGTGTTAGCTGATTTAGAGCTGCTGTAGACTTAAGCAGTGAATGATTTCCTTTATCTCCACTGGCTTTCTTCGTTTCCAGACAAAGAAAAAGGCCCACCACCAGAAGAATGGTTTCAAAGGAATGCTGAATACCAATTATGTTGAATAAATTGTGCACTGGTGTCTGCTATATGCCTATTGCTTTTCTTGAATAAATTGTGCCCTGTCAAATTGTTGTTGAATATATGACTGAACTTGTTGTGCAAGGAGTATATGAAATTGATGTCAAATTTCTTTCAGTTTGGTGTTAAATTCTACACTGTTTGTATATTATTGCAGATTGATTTGATGGCGGAACCATCGTATTTTGAGCTTTTGAACAATGGTGTTGATTTGAATGATGTTGATTTGAGTTGGGGAGAGACACGCCATACGGATTTGAATGGCGTGGAGCATTCAAACGGTCCTGCTCTTGCTGACCTACGACAACAGCCATCGCATAGAGCTCCTCATCGTCGGACGACGATGATTCCTCCATGCACATTCGCACGGCCATGCTGCGGCGGCGACTCATTTTTGTGGGCGGGTGTATACAAAGAGATTGAGAGAAGTGTGAAAGTAGAGACAGAACCAGGTGTGAGGGATATGTGAGGGATGGAGCTGTATATATAGACCTGAAAACTAGCCGTTAGAAAAAAAAACACTGTTAAAAAACTAGCCGTTAGAAACAACACTGTTCAAAAACTAGCCGTTCAAAAAAACACTGTTCGAAATCTAGCCGTTAGAAATAGTGTTGTTCAAAACTATCCGTTGGAGATACTGCCGTACGAATTACGGCGGTTACAGAAATAACCGAAGTTAGTTACAAAATATTGTTTAAATATAGTTGAATGTGATATAGGGGAGATGATATAGGGGAACTGCTGGAGATGACAAAAATATAGGAGAGGGATCTTTTTAGGGGAATCCCCTATATGGACATATAGGGGAGACAATATAGGGGAATTGCTGGACTTGCTCTTAAAACCACCACAATTGTGCACACCACCGGCTTTGTGACACATAAATATCACTACTGGGGCCATGACACAGAGCATTAATTTGTCTGTTTAAGCCTGTTAACACGATTTATGATAGTTCAGACCCGCCCGTCAGGTCTACGTGGCAAAAAAAAAGCAGGTCAACGCTACCTTTTATTTTTCTTTCCTTTTTCCTTTTTTCTTCTATCCCGCGCCCGTGCTGCACTGGTACTGGTAGAGCATGCCCGTGCCGGCCGCCGCGCACGGAGCCACGCGCAGGAGATGAACGGAGCCGCCGCCCCGCCCACCCCCAGCTCGTGCACATAGTCGCCGCGCTGGCCCGTGGCCGCTCGAGCTCGCGCCCGCGCCGTGGCCGCTCGATCTCGCGCCCACGCCCACGCAGGCCGTGGCCGGCGCTCACCCCGCGCACGCGTATGGCCGCGGCCGCGCCCGTGCAGGCCGTGGCCGACGCCCCGCCCCGCGCATCTGCTGGTCGAGGCAGAACGCCCCTCACGCCAGGACACGCAGGTTGAGGACGAAGACGAGGCCCATCGTCTTCCCGGCGGCAAGGGCGTAGCCAACGTTGCTGTCGGCGGCGCGCTGCTGGCGCAACGCAGTTGGCACGAGGCAAGGCGAGTGGCTGCTCCGCTCGCGGCACTGCCGGCGACGCGGCCGGCAACGCGCACGTCGGGAGCTGTCCGTGACGGCATCGCTCGTGGCTCGCCGTCAGCGGATCTCGGCCCTCCACAGAGTTCGGCCACGAACTCGGACGCGGACATCGGGACATGGCGAGCTCGACCATGGCACCACGCCCATGGCAGGGACAGCACGGGCGGGCAGCAGACATGGCTCGCCGTCGGCGGATCTCGGCCCTCCGCAGAGTTCAGCCAGGGCGCGCTTGTCGCCGGCCGGACAGGTGTGCTAGCTAGCTAGCTAGCACGCGTGCGTGCACACTCGCTGGCCGGCTTGCTAGCTCGCTAGCTGCAGCGCGTCCGTGCGTGCGTGCTAGCTGCGCGTGGTCTGCGTCGGCAAGGGTTTGGCTGCGGACTAGCAGAACCGCGCCCATATTGCCCACCACCTGTAGCCACACCACCTCGCTGCCCCGTGGCCGACGCCTGCGCGGCGGAAGTGCTCGCCGAGGGCCAGCAGGACTGCAGGAGCCCACGCCCAGGACGGAGCTGGAACCAGAGCGCCATTGCACACAACGTGTTTGACAAAGTGTCTGCTATTTTTTTATTGCCACATGTGCACTGACAACGGGTCCCACCTGCCAGAAATCATGTCAGAACGCTAACCACGGGTGATCAGTGCTCCGCGTCACGACCTAGCCCCAATAGTGGTATTTATGTGTCACAAATCTCTAAAGTGGTGGTTCATCATCGTCTTGTGCGTGGTTTTTTGTCATTTTCTTCCGGTTGGGCCAGCCGCCAGCGTTCAAAACCGGTTCTCTCGGGTCGGGTGGGAGAGAAAACCAGACTCGCAGCTCGTCACGTCGTCCCCAAACGGTTTACAGGCTTGGAGCAAGTCCAACGGAAGACGTCTCGACATTGGGGTATTTTTCTCCCTTTTCTGTCATTTCTTTCCTTTTTTCTTCTTCTTTGTTTCCATATTTAAGTCATTTCTTTTCCTTTTCAGATTTTATTTATTTTTCTTTTATGTTTTATGGTTTTTACCTCTTTTCATATTAAAATTTGTTGACATAGTTAAAAAAGTATTCACAAGGCTAAAAAGATATTGTTCATAAATTCTAAAATCAGGTTAACTTATTCACAAAAATGTTCATGAGGCTTAACTAAATTGTTCATGGATTTCAAAAATAGATCAAAGAATTCAAACAGATGTTAACCTGAAAAAAATCCGATGCTGGCCAAACCAATCAACCTTTTATGACATTGATTGTATATTTTCACGTAGATAATAGTTCGGACGAGTTTTTCTACTCCCATTTCATCGATACATGTTCTGATGATGATATCGAAATTAGGATGGCCGCGCCAGCCCTTATCCAGAACCGCAATGAGAATGCACTTCAGCGCCGGTGTTGAACCATAGTAGAGAAGCCGACCATGAACTACTCTACAAGGACTGCATTCATCGCACCAGTCCAACATTCCCTCTGCCTGTTTTTTGGCGTCGCTTTCGGATAGCAAACATGTGTTCACGCGTCTTCTGGAAGGAGTGAGGGAGTACGATGATTACTTCCAGCACAAACTACACCTCGCCATCGCCACACCCAGCAACCTAGTCGTCGTCGATCCCTCGTCGTCGCTGTCCTAACTGCCTGCTCCCGCCACCCGCGGCCAGCGGTGCTCGCCTTGTTCGAGCCGCCGCCTCTGCCGGTCTTCCACTACCACGGGTCTCCCTCTAAATCCCCCCTTTGCTGGCGCCGACGAACGCTCCCCACACCCCCAAACCTTAATACCTCGTCCCCGACCCCCAACCCCCTCCCCCCTCCCAAGATAATGTCCTTCCTCACCTCTAGCTACGCCGCTGCGACGAGTCACGTCGCTACAGTGAGGTCCATTCCTCGCCTAGTCGGCGACGTCTTCGTCCTCTTCCACCTCTTGGCATCGACACAAACGGGCCTGGCTCAGAGCAGAGAGAGAGGGAACGGGAGCAACGAGTCAAATATGATTTGCCCGCTGCCGCCTGCCATCGGCGGTGTATAGCAGGCACCTCCCACCGGTCTCACGTGGGCTACGACGCACCGTGCTGTTCAAGGCCGGCCCAGTGCGCTGCTGTGGCCTACGGCCTGCTAAGCCCCGGTAGAACAATCTCCCCCAAAACCTTCCACCCTCCGCCGCCGTGTAGCTTTAGCATGCCCCCCTCCCGACGAGCAGCAGCCACCAGGGAGCGATGCGACGACGGCACGGTAAAATTCCCACAATCTGTCCTATCTTTCTTCTTGCCATTGTCTCTTTTTCCTTCCGTAATCACGAAATGAAGTAAATCCCGAGTCTTTCATAGAGCGCGATAATTTGTCCAGCTGCAGTTGATCTAATCCTCATTTGGCGAGACCACTCCGTAAGACATAGGCCGTTGTGTCCGTCAGTACTCATGGCCGGCGTCCTCCATAGACGTGCAACTGTAACCCGAAGGTGCAAGCCACGGACCGGTAGATCCCGTTCTGTGGACGCTTGACGGGTTGCGACAGTGTAGCCGTCTCCAGCCTCTGGTAGAACCCTTCCCGAAACTGGGCCAATCCACCGCCTTAGCGATATTCTCCCGCTTGGTTTGTAGACTGTTATCTGCAGTTCGAACTCTGTAGTCACTTGTATTCATGCTCTTTGATTCAAGATGTCAGTGCGTGCTTTGCTAGGCATCTTTTGTAGTTGAGTTTGCTTTGGCATGAATTAATTAGTGTGTATGCCACATATTACCTGTGTCGTTGTTCATGCTCATGAATTATAATAGGAATCGTCATCCTGTCAAATGTGCTGTTTTGAACACTGTATTCTGGCCAAATAGAGGTAGGTCTTCAATTTGTGTAGCCACTGATTACAGAGGAAATAACCCCCCAACCGATCCGCAATGCCCCATTCCCTCGACCAGGGTGGATAATTGAGGGAGACAAGAATATCCGGGCTGGGGATGTTCTTTCACTCTTCACTGGGTATCCCATTGCCATTCTAGGTAGGGATATTACTGTTGAATAATATTTCTGGGGGCATTTTGTAGCCCATTGTGTGTACTATGTGACATCATTCATTGCTTGCAAAGGAAATAGTAGATTGAATGTACTTTGAATGTCGGTGGCCACACATTATTTTGTGTGAAGCTAACAGACAGTGCACATGAATTTGTGCGACCATATGATTCTCTTTAAGGGTTCTATGTAGGACCAGGGCCGGTCCAGGGCATGTAGCCGGTGTGGCTGCGCAGGGCCCCCGACACATGTATGTACATACGTAGTATGAGATAGAAATTGGTCAGTTGCAGGTTATTTTTTCGTAATGAAAACGAAGTCGGGGGAAAAAAGCCATCAACAAGCTAGCGGCTAAGGCCTTTGGCCCATGTACGTGCTACCTATGATGCCACTGCCTCCCTTGTATTCTCGTTTCCCAATCTCCAAACTCCCTTGCCAATCCATTCCGTGCTGCCGGCCAACGATGGTGCACCATCGCCCGCAATAATTTGCGGTCGTTGATTCTTTCTCCCATAATCTCCATTCCCGTCGGCTTGAGAGAACCAATGGCGGTGAAGAGAAGGCCATCGCTACTTGCTCCACCTGTTTGAACCAGAAGGCGATCGCCGTATGGCCCTTTTTGCTGGAATTGTTCCATGCTACTAGCTGACATCAAACCGTCAACTAGTACAACCTTTTTTTTTACGCAAAAACAGTAGGGAAAGCCCCCTACTGCGTCATTTTATCATTTTTATAATAAAATATTTACAAACAGAGTTTGTACAACCTCCAGGTGCTTTTGTTTTAATTCCATGCCATAATTTCGTTATAATTTGTGTGCTAGGATGCCATCTAGAGAATATTTGTATGGTTGTGAAAACAAAGAGAGCAAGCTAGTAGATATAATTATCGACAAAATTTTTAGGACCAATACAAGGACTACTAGCACTTCTTGGAATTGCTTCAGCAGTTGCTGAAGAAAAACCTAATAAAAGTGTACATGAGCGCAATGAAAATGTTAGTGATCATAAAAAATGAGGCGAGGATGATAATGCTATGAGTGAACATGAATTTTTTGGATTTCACATATGAAAATGTTACAAGAAATTGCTTCAGATGGCCACTACACTTGTTTTGCTTTTATCCAAAGGACCCCACTTTGTTTTGTTGCAGAGGGCCCCTAGCATGTCAGGACTGGCCTGTGTAGGACAATGGGCTTAAGCATCTATTTTCCAACGTTTGTTTCAGATTGCAGGAAAGAGGTGAAATCATCTTGTAGTTTCTGTTGACTAAAGATGAACAAAGGGAAGATTTTCAAGTTGGCAAAGGGATTTAGAGGAAGGGCAAAAAATTGCATAAGGATAGCACGTGAGAGGGTTGAGAAAGCCTTGCAATATTCCTACAGGGATAGGCGGAACAAGAAGAGAGACATGCGATCCCTATGGATTGAGCGCATCAATGCTGGAACACGACTACATGGGGTATACACATCACACTCAAACTGTCAAAAGGAATGTTGAACTACTAATGTTTGCTAGGGATACACTTCAATCACATGTGTTAATATTTATTAAGAAATAAATCACAATAGTCTTGTGAATGCTCATATGAAGACAAAATAGATTAAGAGAACGCTACAACTAGCCTTTGCATTCTGCTGTTTAAGTAGATCTTTTCTTTTATCTGACTACCAGGTGAACTATGGCAACTTCATGCATGGATTGATGAAGGAGAACATCCAACTGAACAGGAAGGTGCTCTCAGAGCTGTCAATGCATGAGCCATACAGCTTCAAGGCGCTTGTTGATGTATCTCGCACTGCATTTCCAGGGAACAGGCCGCCTGCCCAAAAAGTTGGCCTAGCAACTATTCTGTGAAACAGGGTTGTCCAATAAGTCAGTGTAGTCCGGATGTGGCAACTGAAAGTTACTGCAGCAAATATATTGATTATGAACTATGTAACAAAACGAGTAGAGACTGGTGACCCTTGTTGGTTTATCATGTTGGCCATGTGGCTTATAAATAACCCTGCTCTTAAGTGCATATTTTCAGAGAAAAACGAGGGTATGTTGCACTAACTATTAACCATTTTGTCACTTAATTAGAATGCACATCCATGATATTCAGAATTAGTTTGAAGTTATGGAGCATTCCGGCTTTATCGCAGTGAGTCGGCTGTCTGGTACTCTTATCAGTTTTAGGTCTCCTGGCATTATACTTTACCAGCTACACACATTGGTCTAGCAAACTATTACATTTATTGGTTCAGATGGGTGCTCCGAGTCTCAAGCTCAGTTGGCACATTTTTTATCAATTCCAGAAATGAAGAAACATATTTTTTTTCTCCAGAAGAAAAGAACATTTTTTTGCTGGCATTGCTTGATTAGCTAACATATATGCGTTATGTGTTTGGTGCCTCGTTGCTTCAACTGTAATATGCATTCAGAGAATTTCCTAAGATGCGTTCTTCTGGCACAGGATTTGGCAGATGCTATTGTGGTACAGAATGTCTTTTTTAGGGTAACTAGGACATATGCCCGTGCGTTGCTACGGGAAGACATCACATCGTTAGCAAAACTATTTATGTATACGTGAAATGCTCTAATCGACTCAAAATCGACTCAAGATCCATCACATGCTAGGAAAAAAATTCAAACGCGTATCACATCATGAAGTTCATCTAACCAAACATACGCCAACAGGTAAAATATCAAAAACACACTACAGTCGCTATAGTGGTATGCTATTGTTTACCATGAAACAGTCGCTATACTGGTATGCTATTGTTTACCACGAATCTATCAAAACATGCGACATATAAAGCAAAAGTGTGCACACTGCAAAGGATTAAGCTATGCAGAACAACAAAATTGTGGTGGTCTAACAAAATATACAACCTCAACTGGGATTCGGTTCCTTCGGATTTCACGTTAATTCAATTTTTATACCCCGTTGCACCGAACGGGTAATTACCTAGTACCCAAAAAATAACATTAAATTAGGATTAATGTTTGGTTTATTTTATTTTAAAATTGTAAACATCAACATTTTATTTTACAGAAATGATAAATTTATATAGTGCCTTCAACATTAGTGAAGTGGTTCGTATATTAATATAACTTTACAACCTTAAAAAATATTATCACATCGTGATAAAAATCCTCACATAGTTATTTTTGTCATAAGTTTTAAACATGATTTACGGATTAATCTCTGATAGTTTATACCTATGGATCTATTTTATTTTTTTGAATAAGAAGGTAGGGATCTCTACCTTATATATATTCAAGCAGACAAGGTATGAGAGTACAGAGAAACACCAAGTGGCAGGAAGCCACGACATGGGCAGAAACCCACAGCGAGAAGAGCCAGCTAAAAGATGAAAATATATAAAGAAAAGGAAAGCAAAATCTGCGAAAACTTATTTACCCAGGCTAGGACACCATCCTTGATTTGACCTTGCTTGGCTCTTGTACTCCAAAGTTGAAGTAGATACTGAATTTGTTTTTTGACCATAACCTTAGTAAAAAGGTGCCCTTCAAAAATCTTTGAGTTCCTGAGTTGTTGTAAGACGACAGCACAGCCAGCAAAAGCGACATTCCACAAGTGATCCGTCATGCCAGAAATGGCTATAACGAACTCCAGGATGTCCAAACTTTGAGTTGCAAGTTCTTCAACATCGATATGTCGCCAAACCAGCTGCGTTTCCTTGCATCTTGAAATAATATGATTTATGGTTTCAGCAGCAGGGAAAGATTCACGTCAATCGTGCGCGCAGACTGAGCACTGTTTATGAAGCATGTTAAATCTTGTATTTAGCCTGTCCTTGAAAGCTAACCAGAGGAAAAAATAGTGCTTCTTAGAGATGCATTGCTCCACAGATAATAATGGGGTGCCCAGAGAGCCCCATCAAAGGTGTGAAGCCTGTAGAAATAAGACGTTGTGATCTTGCTATTGAAGGAGGCCAAGCGAGTGTCTGGCATGTTGCTCACAGGAGCGACTGATGCAAGATGGTGTAGATCGGAGTTTTTCACTTGCAGCTAGGGATAAGTTAGGATGCAGATCTAACCGCCATGCATCATTGAACTGTGAAGCCACGGTGCAGCACTTATCTTTGGCGTAAGTTTCTAGAATCAGATGCCTCAAGTGCAGTCTGCCATGATCTGTTTACATGAAGAATTACCCCTTCTCCCTTGTACGTGTGCTCAATTTTTTGGTAAGGTTATGCTTTTCAGGACATCTTATATCAATTCCTGGATGTATTCACTTTTCTTGCTACAAATTAACTTACAAAGAATGCTTCAACCTATTAGGGTTCTATAATGCATGTAATTTTATCGTGTATTTTTGTTTCTGTAAACTGAATAACTGATTACTGTAAATTAAGTGGACAAACCAATTTCTTAATTGCTCACGTAGTTCCTGACTTTTGTACTGGTAAGTGCGGAGCAAATGAATGTTGCTTCAGGCATGGCTGCTGCAGGTGATCAGTAATACTAATATCAGCACTTTACTATCTGAAGGCATGTTCTTGAAGTATGATTTACTCAAAATCCGAATTCTAACTTCTGTGTTCCTATTTTCTTATTTGTATGTGCTCACATCTATCCCATTTTTGCTATTCACTTTCCTCACTGTTCCTAAATATTACATTAGCTTGCTATTTGGATGCACGCCAGTGACATAACCACTCGATCTGAGGATCTCACCTGATGTTTGTATGGTGTTCCGAGGGGCTTACCTGGTACTCTTGCGAGCTTAGAAACTGTTCTCTGGTGCAGTTGAAAGATGGTGCTCTTGTCCAGGTGAGGGGAGACCGACGGAATGGAGCAAATGATGGAATTCTTGGTCGTCGACGGACGATGGATTTTACGCCAAGCAGCGGTGGAGAATTTGCTAGAGACACGCCAGATGTGTGGGGGGTCGCGAGATAGAGGTTGCGAGTGCGTGAGGATCGCGGTATGCGGGTGGTGGCGCAATGGCGCTAGACGGTGGCAAGGAGTGCGGCGAGAGCAGCACGGCGGAGTCGAATGCAGGCGAGTCAGGAGCTATTCCGCGCGTGGTTAGATCGATCGTGCAAATAGGAAAGTTATGATTTTTAGGGCGTGCAATTTGAGCATGTAATTTAATGCTGATTGAGGTCGTTTCATTACCGCTGATTGAGCGTGCAATTAATTGAGCGTATAATTCTTGCCGATTGATTGCTGTCAGTTGGTCATCAGCTAAGGGAAAATAACTGCGCAGGAAAAAAAAAAACTCGGATGAGAGGGTGCTGGACGAAACCTGGGCAGAAAGTGGAACCAACCGTTCTTTTTAGATAGTAGAGATAGAGATGTGTACAGAATGTTATGGCTAACTTTTTTCGGTGCGTCTGAGCTCTCTTTTTCGAACGGAATAAGATTGAAAAAAGCAGACATAAAATCTCATTCTAGGAATTCTTTTGTGGACACAGGTTATGTCTGATTCTCTTTGCTTTTCCAGGCAAAACGCACACCTGACTTGTCTCCATGCTTAACTTTTGTCTCCATGCAAGTATGAACGCCACATGTTGATCAGAGCATCAAAGCCATGGATGCAGCTGGTTTCCTTTTGGCTGGAGCGCACCACTAGTTTTTATCAGTCGATGAGGGAATAAAGTAGCCGTTCATGATTGAGTTGCATTATCAAACAGTGCAAGTATTTTCTTTGGAAACTATAAAATCCACAACTTTTCGCCATCCCCTCTTTTACAGGTTACAGAAAGGGACCGTATTGTACTGCGTGTGCTGGAACTGTTGTGAACCGCCTTCGAAGTTCACACTCATTATGCATGTCATATTCTCTAGCTAATTGCCTTTTCGGTTGCGCAGGGTACAGATTGAGTAGATTCTGAATGTGGCCTAGCTCTCGATCTAACACGGCACTGGTAACCAGCTTGGCTAGAATGACTCTTGAGTGACATCGTGCGTAACCTCCAATCCTATGCTTTCTGAACGACGGAGACAACAGTAGGTGAACCACGCAAAAATCACTCTGAGGGATTCATGAAGAGTCTATTAGGGCATCTGTTCATTGTCTGTAGCCATGGTTTGTGTAATTAAAAGGACACCTTATACGTTTCCTTTCCTTTGGATGCAGAGGCTGGGGGTACACCCTCCATTTCTAAAAAAAAACGTTTCCTTTGCTGATTAGCTAAAGCTGTTTCGACTCCGGAAAGCTTCACATCTGGACTATTTCGATGAAGATACCAACCCAAAGTTCACATCATGCATGAAAGCAGGGTGGATCATCGAGCTAGTATTTTATCCTTTGAACCCGGCCGATTGGATGGAGCAGATGAGTTGCTTGTCATCGGATCCTGGGATTTGGTGGCCATCTCAGGAAAATAACTGGCAAATAAGCTCATCTGAGCACGTCCACTCGAGAGAGAGTTTGACCTTTTGTCCCTGACGTCGCAAGTTGCAACCATAATAGTTGGTGCCACCTTCCCCTCTCTAGAAACTCAGTTCAAACGTGGATCATGCTAGTGACAATTTTCACAGTATTTCTAATAGCATCGGTTACAATGTTGCTTTTCATGGCACAGTTTATCTCCCATTCACTTATTTTTCTGTCCCCTCTGACAAGCTCTGACTAAATGAACTTTCTCGCATTTCATTTCTCCGTCAAGTGGATGCGTGTGGAAATTCACTCGTCAACTATGAGTTCACTTAACATTCTAAGGTTAGTCTAGTGTTAGGTGAATAGGTGGCTATCTCTGAAATAAATAAATAATCAGAGATCTCCTTTAGGCACTCGCTGTAGCATTGCAATTGTCTCGCGCGCTTCAGGGTGGTTGATCTCCCTTGCGTTGTTGGACTACGATCTCGTCATTGATTGTGTAGCTAGGTAAGACACGGAGGGTAGCTTTAGACTTTGCCTCTGAGACCCGGGATATATGCAACAGGTTTTCATGCGATGGTTTGTCAAAAATTTATTTGTTAGTTCTTTCTTTCTGTTCTTTTAGAGCAGGTGGTTCTTTGAAAGGTGAATGAGGAAAAAGGGAAGGTGCCTTCCTGACGCTACAGATTTAAGCATGTTCGATAGGCAAAGGAAAATCTTGATACCATATTGGAGTGTGACATGCAAAAGAAGCAGCACAGAATATACTGTCACTTTAAAATTTTCGGCTTTATTTAAAGAAACAGTAGAGGTTGTATTTATATGCAACAGTAATATCGTACGGTTAGACTGGCTGTCCAATAAAAACGTTTTTTCCCGGGAAATAAAGCTGCTTCGTGTGGAAGTAAGCCTTTTTTCAGAAGAATCTGCAACAAAATTAACTAGCTAGTTTGCTTCCAAAGCAATTATACTGTTTTATACAATCAACAATACCTAATACTTTATTTCCCTGTCATTTCAACGATGGTTGCTATTTGTTTTATGCCGTTTGTCCATATGAAACGAAGTGTTCATCTCGCTGGAACCATATGCCGCGTTCCCCAGCATGTGTTTGCAACTGCGTGGGGGGGTCAGTTATAGTAGAAATCGGAAGTATGTGGAGTAAAAAAAAAAACAATCCTTTCTGATGACCCATACACTACCTGCTTTCAGATGGACGGTAACAACTTCTCAAGAATTTATGGTCGATGCCATGACGACCTAATCTAGTCAATGACGTTGCAACTGAGTTTAAAGTAACTATCCATCTTTATTCATGGTCTTCCTACTTTGCATGTCACCTAGGTCAATCGCGATTTTTTGCTTTATACTCCCTCCGTTCCAATTTAATTGACTTTCTATCCATCAAATGTGGATGTATCTAGACAAGTTACATGTATAGATACATCTACATGTGGTGGATAGCAAGTCAATTAAATTGGAACGGAGGGAGTACATCATGGATTCGTTTCTTCTCTCGTTTTGCTGATCCTATAAGATGGCCGACTTGATTATTCCTCCCACCACCTCTTCGCTTGCTTTGGAAACACCTTCTCTGTTTCATATCTCAGCTGGCTGGAACGCATCAAATCGAACGAAAAAGAAAATCTGTGCCGAGACCATATAGTCGTACAGTGTACTAATTAAGCTCCGCCGGTACAGTTCAAGCCTTTAGCTGACACTTGTTGCGCTGCAGGTCAAAACACTTCCCGCTCCTCCCTGTTTCGGTGCAGTGCTCGGAATGAAATCACACTACCCAGTCATCAGTCAACTAGCAAGCTTCAGGCTTCGGATCGATCTATATCGCTCCTCAGTCCGGCCCTATGAGGCTATGATGCTGTCGCCACTAACACCAATATATACTTCGACCTTCTTCGGAGCACACAGATTCTGGAAGAACTGATATGCTACAGGAGTAACGACGAGTATATGTCACTTTGCATCCACAACTAAAACTGCCCGTGGAACCGATGCCTCCGGCTCCCGGCCGGTGTCCCTGTTGGCGATCACCAGTCGGAGTCGAATCGGCTAGCTGGTCACCACTCACCAGTAGCCAAGTACCCAACGCAAGCCGAAGCTACGGCCCGCCGCCGGTACAAGCGCCGCCCAACACGCGTGCTATACGTACGTCAATTCGTCTACCAACCTCCTCCTCCGGTTTGGTCTGTTTCTGCTTGTCCGGAGGAATGTAGGATATGATAGCTCAGTCTTTTCCTGTCTAGCTTGCGTTTGGATTTTTCTCCCCTGGAGCTCGTTTTGAGGTTTTGGATTAGGTTGGGACTTGGCATATGGAATGGAACTCCTTTTCTTTTTTCCAACAGGGAATCGGTGCAGATTTTGCGCCAGGTGTTCGGGTCAACCTATCATTTGGTTCCTCTCGATTTCGAGCAAGTAGCTGGCCCAATTGAGCTTAACTTAAGCTGAGCTAGCCGGCGGTTTAGCGTGCAACTGCCTGCTGGTTTCAGCGACGGACCACTATTAAATGGATCCGGGATCATCCGATCACGCTGGTTGGATTAGTTCGAACTGATGTAAGCTAGCGGATTCTGGCGCGCATATTTAGCCCGAACGGATCAATATAATTGGTACCTGTTGGCCAATAGCGAACAAAATGGGACTAATAAAAGTCTTGGTGTGTTAGTTGAGGAGTTGATTATATGCCATGATTTCCTTTTATGTTGGGCTATCTGGAATTGCCTCAATAATCTTGTTTTCAGTAAAAGTAGTTTTAAATTTCCTGCAGGTTATACATATAGGACCTCTTTGGTTCCCATGCTTTAAAAAACAGAGGAATAGGAATATTGCAGGAATAGCATGTCATAACACTTGAAATCATATGACATAACACTTGAATCATACAGGAACCAAAAAGACAGGAATCGGTAGCAGGTGTTGTTTGGTTTCACCACAGGAAAAACTAAATTTCTATAGGGATCGAGTGCATGTCATAATTGTCATAAACACATAAGATTTTTCCAAGAGGTCACCTCTTGCTAGAAATCGTATAGGATTGTAGTGTAGGAAACCAATCCATATTTTTTTCAGAGGATTCAATCCTTTGAACCAAATACACTCTATATGAAATATTCCTATGGATTGAAATGCTACACAATTCATTTGAAAATCCTTTGACCAAAGAGCCCATATAGGTGGTGCCTATTATAGTGTGCGGAAGCAGGGCCGGATCATAAGCCAGGAAAACAGGGCGACCGTCTCGGGGCCCAAAACAAAAGGGCCGCTAACATTGATGTATATTAGTCATCATTGTACTGTTTTCCATTACGGTAAATAAATATTAAATATCTGAAAAATATATCAGTTAGCAAGAGCAACTTGACACAATGAACCAATATCGTGTACTACATAGAAACAAACCTGTCAGATCGACAACCATGAGTTTGATTTAGACTATTAGTCTCTCTCACGAGGATGTTCTACATGTTGTACTCAAAGCTATGTTAACAAGAGTTTCATGTTTAATTTTGTGTTTGTCCTTTTATTTGAGAATAGATCGTTGCATACAACAGATGATGCCAAAAATAATCCGGACGAGCATATAAGATAATGAAATCATATGTTTTTTTTCGGAAAGGGGACATCCCCGACCTTTGCATTAGAGTGGCGTACAAAATCTTTTTATTGCAAAGTTTTCGAGAGTGTTAAGTGCAATAATACATCTTGAAGGTCACATAAGGTGGTTGCATAAACAAGCCAACAAAAAATGGAACAAATAGCTTATATGCATATTGCATTCTATTAGTATATGCCGACATCCACCCTCATGGAAAATAGCCCGAATGCCCGGCATCAACCGAGTACATCCATTGTCTGCAAGAGCTCACTGATCCACCGGCATGAGTAATGACCACATGTGAATCCAATATGTTTCCATGTCGATAACATGTAAAGATGAGCAACTCCAACCTTGTTAAAAATAACCTCACTGCGACAATTCAAAATTTCCCAAAGTAAAGCGCAAAAACCTTCCCAATTCATATTTTGTGTTCTTATCAATCTCATTCAACCATCTACCAAACATATTAGTACACTAGTTGGTGGTGTGATATTTAAAATGAAATAAACTACTATCTAAATTAACCTTGCCAAGGAACAGATATAAACATATGTTCTACAGGTTCCTCTCAATTGCAATAGACACATTTTTTTACATCCAGTCCACCGTATGTAAATTAGATTATCCGATGATTATTACGATTGATACTATTTCAATACCAAGTAGAAAGCATATGTATATTTTCAACTTATTAGCAAACCAAACTTGCAAGGCATATTTAACCGATGCTTAAATTTATACTTTAAAAGTTTATATAAATGTGCTCACCTAATCATACACGAGAAACCACTATCAACTTTTTACAAGAACATACGCTTTAGAGATCCCTACCATGATTCTAAGGATATTAAAATACACTCGACCACACATACATAGATACAAATATATACATATACATTATATAAGTTAGGTTAGTAGCAAACATACAAATTCAAGGAGAATATTTTTACAACACCCGATTTAAATTTCTCACAACATATATTTTTATTGATATAAATTGCAATTATATAATAAAGAACGATATAATTATGGAAAATATAGATAGAAAACTATACTCATTAAGATTATAATATGACCAAATTAAGTCACAAATAATTATAAAACTTTAGTGTAAATGCACCTATTTTACTGTAAACTATACTCGTTGGATTGGTTCCCCAAACTGACCAAAAAAAATCGCTGGGTCGTTCCATCCAGAAACATCTCGACCAAAGGCAAAGAGCATATTTGTCAAGGTGGAAGATGCCGAGGCCACTAAGATAGGTAGGGAGGGAGCTTTTTGCCAATTTTCCTTTAATATATGATCCGCCTAGAGGTAGGGATAGCTTCGGTGTTGTTGGTTCATATGGTGCTTCATCTACATAGAAAATTGGTGGGGAGATAATTGAAAGGGTGACACTAATTTACACGTGCAAACTGGCATAAATTTTATTGTTATAGAAGTTTAATTAAGGAAGAGGTTTTTATTGTGTGTAGACCAGGTGAAGTTGACTTTATACCTGTACGATCAATCATGAAAGAACATAGGGCTCTAGAACAATGAATAGCAAACGTGTGCGTATTGTACTCTCGAGTTTTTCTTGTATACCGTAAATAATATCAATGTACAAAAAATTATTATCTCAAAATAAGGTTGCCATGGTGATCATATTCATTCCAGTCGCTCATAGACGGCTAAAATGGCGCTCCGGTTTTGGCTTTGTGAACCGTGTGCACATGGGGGTTACTGATGGGGGGAGGGTTTGGGGGTGAAGGAAATCCCACAAAAATGCGAAACAAAAAGAAATCGTGTGGGACTACAACTATGTTACAAATAACTGGAACCAAATAGATGCGTGAGACGGAAAGCACGATGCATACATTTGAAACCCAAAAATTTGTGCGATCAAAATAAGAGAAAACATTTAAAAATATCGCCATCGACGGGCACCGCTGCTACATAATGTGGGTCTTGCTAGACATTGTAGCTCCATTCATGCTTCCTTTTGTGTGCGAGTGCCACTTGATGTCGCCATAGTAGCCCCTTCCTTGTGATTATGAGGAGTAGGTCGCGTGCCAAATGACCACCTCCGGCGGTCAAGGGCGTAGCAGAGTTGCTGGGCAGTGGAGGATTGATGACCTACATTGATCGAGGGCCTCAGATTAAGGAGTCAAAAGAAAACTAGGACAATGGGTAGGGATGTACTCTTGAAGGCGCTGATGGAGGAGAAGACCAATGAAGCCGAGCCGCGGGAGGTGGAGACCGAAGCCGCCTGCCGTGTTGTCATACCCCCACGGGTCCTCCATGAGGAACGTGGTGAGATTTAAGGACGCGCTCAACGTCATCGTATCCTCTACCCGTGCGATCGTAAACTGTTGTACATGCACAAGAAAAACACAGGAGGTGAGTTCTCAACCAGTAGCCACCGCCACCTATGTACGATGCTGCCGCGTCTAGCAAAGCGCGCACATGACCACACGTCACCATGTGTCACTGCGGGGAGAGAGGGAGAGAACCCGAAATCGTGCGGCACGACTTCTTTTGTTCATAAAGGATCTTTTTGTAAAGCCTTTTTAAAAGTTGTAATATGAAAATTTTGGTATTTTTTTGGAAATTAGTAGACACAAAAGGATTATATTTTTGATATTTTTTTTATTTTTAGAATGGGGTCAAAAAATTGGGTGGCACTATTTAGGGATAGGGTGGAAATTTTCAACTTTACCTGTTGATACTAAATAGAAGGCTACTTTAGTACCTTAAAATGATTTTCTTGCAATCTTTTAGATCAATCTATCACACCACTTTTAGTTTAAATTTGATATATTTTTAAGAAACTGGCCGATATTTATTTAACTGGGCAAAATTAGGAAAAAATAGGGTAGTGATGGTAGCCACTACATATGGTCTATTTCTGTGAAAATTGGAGACTTGTCATGTTGCACCATACTCTTTGTACTTGCTTCATAAAATACCATATCTTTGAAATTTAGAAAATGAAAAATAAAATAAAATTTGGATATTCTTTTGGCCCTATTTTCTAATATGGTACAAAGCCCCTTTGTGCCAAAAATGGACCCACTATGAAGAAAATTACTTTATTGTGCATAGTGTATTTTTTTATTTAATAGTGTGCGATTGCCTCCTACATCACGCAAAATATAGAAAAACATTGTTTAAATAAAAATTGGAAACTATTTTGGCACTATTGATTATTATGGTACAAGGCACCTTGGTGCCAATAATGGACACATTATGATGTAGATTATTTTATGGTGCATCTCTCACAATTTAATTTTAAAATCAATATGTGATTACCTACTACATCACATACCTTTTAAAATACCTTGTGCGATCACATTGCATACCATTTTTTTAACCATGCGTAATTTTGTTTAAACATTGCACACCTTTTTTGAAAAAAGGTATACGATGATTGCATTGCATACGAACGGAATAAATGAGCTGATATGTAGTATAGTGTGAATTCAAATTTGCTGACTATGGTTTGCTAACTTTATGGTGAATTTGAGTCACTGACATGTGGGCCCTACTGTTAGTGACAATCTGTCACCTAACTTGGGGGTTTCTAAAGTCAGCGAATCCGTGCCTATAGTATGTGTATGATGCTAGGCTTCTCATCTTAACTAACCCCGTTCACTCTGCATTGCAAAGCTATTCTCGCAAATGCATCATGTCTCCATCGTTGTGGTGACGTGTTCTGTTTACTTGAGTTGTCCATGGCCATGGGACTTGACATGCATGGCTAGCTTAACGTATACTGTAATCGATACAAACGCGAACACAAAACACGTATCACAAACATCAATCAAGGATGGCAACGGCCGGAAAACGTACGTAGCGCGGTTGGCAGGTCTTTTCGACCCAAATGCTGACATTACAAGCTTTTTTTTTTTTTCAAAATTGCTGACATTACAAGCTAAAACATGCATGCAAATTGTTTCTTGCCTTTCGAGCTAGCGATGGCTTCGTATTCGCGACAGTGCCACGTCATCATAATTAAACAATCCAAGACACGGATCCTTCATCTCGCGACACGTTTCATTTTTCTCTTTAATGCTGCTTCCTTTTTTTTTTGACTAAATCTTTAATGCTGCTTCCTAATGATTTTCAGTTGTCTAAATTTGTTAAAAGTCTCGCGCGGCCCTTTAAAATTTTCCACTCTTTGCTTTTCGAAGAATATATGAAAATTGCACTATTAAAGGCGTCCCATTTTATCAGCATGGTGGTCCAATTTTTATTCTTTAAGTTATACATAAAAAGTTAGGTTGAGATGATGATAGTTGGATATTCTATTCCCAAAAAGAAATAAAAATGCTTTACAAAATTGACTGGCATTTTTATAAAAATTAAGGCAACATATGGATAGCAAATCCTTTTGTGTGTGCAAAATAGGTTGTGCGGTTTTAACAGTTACCGTTTTACATGGCGCGTCTATGACTGGAAGGTAAAATAACACGTTATTGAATTTCTTTCAGAAACAAAATGTAAATTAAGTTCTTCAATGAACATTTAAAAAGAAATTAATCTATGAGAGCATTGGTCGTGTGCATATTCCCGCCCTCCACCTAACATTTTACGTTCCATTCTAAGCAAGTACGACGCCGACGAAAAGTCACTTTGGCTCCTGGACACGAGTGATCCCTTTATTTTAAAAAATAATTTAAAACTATATATATAATTTTTCAAAAAATATATTAAACAGAATATGAATGTAGCCAATGATGCATCCTATAAACATGTAAAATCACAATGTGTAATTCTTTGTGTTATGGGCTACATAAAAATGACAAAATCTTGTATATTTTGAAGATTTCAATGTTTGTATACTCATATCCACCCATTTGTCAATCTTTATCTCAAAATATAAAGTATTTCAAACTGAGATTTGACATGTCTATGAGATACATTATTGACAACATGTAGTATTTTTTAGAACTTATAAATATGGTTTTTTTAAGTTTTAAAACAAATGAAGCACTGGAACTCGGGAGTAAAAAAATCTTCACTCCATCGCAGAACACCAAGTATCCTGCACCACCGGCTCTAGGAATGACCACAGCTACAACGTTTTGTTTTCGGTAGGAAATACCACACAGCTAGCATCAGTTGACTCCGCTACAACCACTCAATCATCTTAGAAATACGGATACCCCCAAACTATACCCATAATTGACGCGCGCACCGCCTTCTACGCTTCCTCTGCTAGTACTCCCTCCGTTCCTTGATGTAAGGTGTATAGTTTTCTGCACGAATATTAAGACAAGGTAATTTGTACACAGTGGACTCATTTTTTTTCTAGAAAAAATCGTGAGAGATGAGCTCTTAACAGGCACAAAATGAATACAATATGTTAAATCCCTCTTTTGAGACTAGGTCTCATTTTTTGATAGGTCAAATTGTCCATAAATAACAAATACACCTTATATTATGGATTTTTCTTTAAAAAAGATACACCTTACATCAAGGTATGGAGGGAGTATAATTTACTAAAAATAATCATGCAGCTAGTGTATACGAGTCTCAACAGAATGCATAATGCATTTTGTTTTCTTCCATCCACTGAAGCTTTATGCATTCTGTTTTCTTCCATCCACTGAAGATACAAAATTTGTAGACGAGTTTATCTTTGTTTTCTTCTATCTTAATAGAATATTGACATAACGTCTGTCTTTCTCTCAGAAGTAATGCACTACCCATTGAAGCTAGAAGAGCGAGAACTGAGAAGTGTAGCATTAGTTTCGTCTTGTTCTGAAACTTGGGAAGTTCAGAAACTCCCTGCCATATGAAATGAAGGGGAGGAAAAACAGAAAAGTGAAAGGCCCGAGCGTCATTTTCTCCAGCACATTTCCCCCACTAGTTCTACGCGAGCCCAATCTTCTTCCAGTAGTACTTAAACCGCTGATACTTTCGTAAATTATTGCTGTGCTTTTGGGGTCGACCTGTCTCGCATATATATTTTGCTCTCTCCCGCCGTTGCTTCCGTTCCGACGCGTCGCGGGCGCCTTCCACAACGGATTCCGTCGAGCTCGCGCGGGTGCGAGCACTGGACCGCTGTATCGTGAAGCTGCCTGCGCTGGGGAAGCCAAAAATCGGGAGAGAGCCAAAAATACCACACCACGGGCTACATACGTTTTTATTTTGAGGTAGGAAATAAATCTTCACTTCGTCGCCGAACACCAACTTACCCTACACCACGGGCCCTAGGAATGGCCACAGCTACATACGTTTTTATTTTGAGGTAGGAAATACCACACACCTAGCATAAGTTGACTCCGCTTCTTTATTTATTTGCTAAGAGAAGAAGACATTACAGATTCGTTCTTACAGAAAGATCCAGCAAACAAAGGAAATTACAGATAGGTCCCGCTGGAACCCGACGCAGGCGACGAACAGGAGCCGTCGGTGGCGCGCCGCTGCCGCCGCTCCGTAACAAGCCTTGGATTGGAGCCAACCCCATGGCAGGCGGGAAGTCGCCGATCGCCGGATCCGAAGATCCTACTCACAGGAGCGCCGCCGTCATCGCGAAGCACGTCAACGCCATCTTCATCTTCATCTTCACAAACCGGATCCACCGCCCAGCCGGATCCGGACGGGGCTTGACGAGGTCGCCAGATCCGCAGACCGGCGAGCTCGGGGAAGTCAGCCGCCACACGCCGGAGCCCCGCAGGACGCCGATGTCGAAGGGGAAACGGGTCGACAGCAAACACCGCACCAGCAGCACCTCCGCCTCCATGGCGCTGCTGGCCGGGACCCTACCGTACCCTACACTATGTACAAGCCTGGATCCGTGGTTTCCCAGCCTCCCATCGCCGGAGCGGCCGTCGGAGGCGGAGGGAACCACGGATCGCCGGCGAGTGAGGTGGGACGACGGGGGACTCTCAAAAATCGCCTTTCTCGCTACAGGGACGGGAGAGAGGAGCGGTCCAAGTCCAAATCTGCCCCCACCTTATTACAAGTTGACTCCGCTTCAACAACACAATCATCTTAGAAATACGGAGACCCCAAACTATACCCCTAATTGACGCACGAACTGCCTTATACGCTTCCTCTACTAGTATAATTTACTAAAAACAATCATGCAGCTAGTGTATACGAGTCTCAACAGAATGCAGCGCATAATGCATTCTGTTTGCCTCTACCACTGATGAAGCTACAAAATTTGTAGAGGTGTGTATCTTTGTTTTCTTCTATCTTATTAATAGAATATTGACATAACGTCTGTCTTTCTCTCAGCCATTGAAGCTAGAAGAATGAGAACTGAGAAGTGTATTACTAGTTTCGTCTTGTTCTGAAACTCGGGAAGTTCAGAAACTCCCTGCCATATGAAATGAACGGGCTGAAGCAGAAAAGTGAAAGGCCCGAGCGTCATTTTCTCCAGCACATTTCCCCCACTAGTTCTACGCGAGCCCAATCTTCTATCAGTAGTACTTATTAAGCTGCTGCTACTCACTTTTGTAAATTAGTTCTGTGCTTTTGGGGTCTACCTGTCTCGCATATATTTGCTCTGCTCTCTCCCGCCGTTGCTTCCTCGGCCGGCCTCCCGTTCCGACGCGTCGCGGGCGCTGCCTTCCACCACGGATTCCGTCGATTTCGCGGCGGTGCGAGCACTGCTGGACTGCTGCATCGTGAAGCTGCTTGCGCTGGGGAAGAGAGACACTGCGCGCGATGAGGGGCGGCGCCTCGGCGCGATGGGGCTCCGCGGGGACGACGCCGCGCGGGGGGTCCGAGCTGGCCACCGAGGATGGGGAGGAGCTGGTGGAGGTCACGCTGGACCTGCAGGACGACGACACCATTGTGCTGCGGAGCGTCGAGCCGGCCGCGGCACGGGGCGAGCTCGTCGCGGTCGCGGACGGCGGCGCGTCGTCGTCGTCCTCGCGGTCGCCGTCGATCCGCCGGACCTCGTCGTACCGGCTGCTGCAGTTCTCGCAGGAGCTCAAGGCGGAGGCCGTGGCCCGCGCGCGCCAGTTCTCGCAGGACCTCACCAGGCGGTTCAGCCGCAGCCACAGCCGCAGCGACGAGGGCCACCACCCGCCGCCGCCGCCGGCGTCCGGCATCGAGTCCGCGCTCGCCGCCCGCGCCGCGCGCCGGCAGCGTGCGCAGCTCGACCGCACGCGCTCCGGCGCGCACAGGGCGCTCCGCGGCCTCCGGTTCATCAGCAGCAACAAGGCCAGCAACGCCTGGAGGGAGGTCCAGGCCAACTTCGACCGCCTCGCCCGCGACGGCTACCTCTCACGCTCCGACTTCGCGGAATGCATAGGTACGTGCCCACCGCCAGCCAGAACACGCTGCCATTTTGCTCTGTTCGGATTCTGGTTCACACTCTCTGGTCTGGGCAGGGATGGCGGGATCGGAGGAGTTCGCCCTGGAGCTGTTCGACACATTGAGCCGCCGGCGGATGATGAAGGTCGACACGATCAACAAGGAGGAGCTGCGAGAGATCTGGCAGCAGATCACCGACAACAGCTTCGACTCCCGCCTCCAAATCTTCTTCGACATGTAATTTGCTCTGTTACTCACACTTGTCAGCTAGCTCTGTAATTAGTTTTACTGTTAGAGCAATGGCACTTTCAGCTCTGTACATACAATTCGTCACAACATTTCCCTTTCTTTCTTTCAATCAGGGTGGATAAGAATGCGGACGGCCGGATTGGGGAGGCGGAGGTGAAAGAGGTGAGCAACACTCCATGCCCATGGCTAGGCTTCCTTTCCCCTTTCTTCTCACAGTTTGCTAGTATCTGAGGATATGAAATCAAATTATTTATGCTCTCGCCTAGTTTATTATAATTGGTCGACTGAACAGTCAATTTCCTCGCCCTGGCCACATCAAAATTCCGTTTCGTGTTCCGTCGAAACATGCAACTCCCGTACTCTCGGTTGTCATTCTTAAATCTTAATTCCGTGCTTAGAGCGAAGGACAATTCTTAATTAATAATTATAACGGTTAATAACCCGACAAGCCAGGAGGGGTTTAAGGTTAAGAAAAACCTAGGGAAAGTAAGTAACAACCTTTTGTTGACGTCTAATCGGAGTCGGTGAGCTAAACCGGCGGGGAAAGCATCCCAGTTTCACCAACTCGGCAATTCCTACCTGCCAGTGTTCGTGACGCTCGTTTTCTCCAGTAGCCCTTGAGGAAAAGGAGTGCTAGCTTTCTTCTAGAACCAGAACGCTGCGCAGTAGGTGAGGGGCATTTCCGCCATGCCCCGCTGATGTTTTTCTGATCGCCTCAGACAGACCGTGCGCTGAAAGGCGTGAACGATCCGGGTAGCTTTCGGATTTGGGCGCTAGAGGGTGCCTTTCACTCATGTCTTCATCGTGTCAAAGGATTTCCAGTCACTCAGTTTTTATTTTCTTTTTATTTGGTTTGGAAAATGTTGCTTCATGCTGAATTGGTTTCATGTTTTACTCGTGTTCCCAGATTATTATGTTGAGTGCGTCCGCCAATAAGCTGTCGAGGCTCAAGGAGCAGGCGGAGGAGTACGCCGCCTTGATCATGGAGGAGCTTGACCCCGAAGAGCTGGGATACATTGAGGTAAGCTCGTTGCCTCAATTTGGTGCTAGTGCTACACCTGTCAGCGACCACCTCTCTGATGCCAGCGGGATTAAGAAATCAAATGAGTCAAACCACCACTAATGTTTCTATTTTAAACAATGAGCGCCGTGAGCAAATCTCAAACCAATATTGACAACGATGAACTCATGCCACCGATAGCGATAGTCTTGTGTAGGTAAACCTCCCTTGTTTACTTTAACCACCAAGAAGACGGGACCCACCTGTCAGCGACCCAAAGTCAGAGGACATCAGGGTGGGTAACGTCAGAGGATCCGGCCCCCAAGAAGACCGGTATTTTAGGAGTAATAGTTGACCCGGGTTGTCTTTCTCGGGAAGGCAGTGGAGTTGTACCAGCAAGAGCCTACCAATATCATCAGTTTTGTTTTGTTTATCTCACGCATTGCTGGGTGATGCGCATCAACCGGCCAAATAACCTACCCCTGAACTTGGCAGTTGACAATCACCATGATGGCGGTAAAAAATTCAGTCGCCACAGTGATGGCCCCAACTACTACTTGCAACGAAATGCTCCATTGGAAACAATGGACTGAAGTTGGACATGGTATCCATGGACAGTTCTTTCCCATCATCATTTATGTCGAAGTTGGTGCGCAGCCGTGGACCAGCTAAGTCAGCATCGGTTTATTTTTTTTGCCTCATTCCCTGCCTAGCTAGTTCAATGCTACCCTTAAGGCATCTCCAACAGGCCACCCCAAATGGAACAAAAAAATGTCCGTTTTGTCCGTTTAGGGTGGCCGGCGGCCAGGTCAGAGGTCCGTGTCCGTTTAGGGAGTGCAGTGCACCCAACGGCTCACCCGATCTAACGGCTGGGTGGGGGAGAGAGAGAGAGAGAGAGAGAAAAGAGAGTAGAGAGCAGGTGTGATGCGTGAGGAGGATGACAAGTGGGGCAAGTCGAACATGAGACGGACAAACGGACGCGCGGACAATGTCCGCCTCACCCCATTTCCTCCGCAAAGTTGGTCTGGAAATGTGGTGATCCGGGCTAAAAAACAAACAGTGGTCCGTTTGTGGTGCCCCGTGGGACATGCCTTCTGTCCGGCCGGATAAAAACGGACATGTCGGTTCATTTGCGGGGAGTCGTTGGAGATGCCCTTAACTTGCCGCCTGCCACACAGCTTCCGTTACCACAAAGACGTTTAATCATGGTTCCATGATTCTTCAGTTGTGCATTGTTCTTTTGTTGCAAGGATATGCTGAGTTGCCATACGATAAATCAATCCCAACCAAGGTTGGCCCATAGGAACCAGGAATATAGAGTGGAGAGTACCTTGTTTTCTTCGGTTCACATTGTTGTGGCTTTTGACCTTTTGTACTTGTTACATTATATATGGATTGTACTAGCCTTTTCTATCAGTTCGGACTTTTGGTTGCGTTGGCTAGTCCATGAAATATGACATGTTTCAGAGCCTAGTGTCTCGAGTTCGAATCTTAATTTTCGCAGTTTATTAAAAAAATGCTCGTAGCTCCCTTTGTGTCCAAGTATACGTGGATTGCACTGGTAGCCATTTTCATCAGTTCGGATTTTTGATTGCGTGGCTAGTCCACAAAATCACAATCATTATTCCACAAAACTTAAAGCTTAAGTTGCATAGTCATATGAGCCATCTGTGGCAGTCTAGCAGTAAGAGGTGTGCTGTATAAGTGTGTCGTGTAAATTTTTATTGCGTTTGGTTGAGCTTTGTATCCGTTAATTATTTTTTCTTGTAAGACTCACGCTTAATACTTCCTAATAAAGATGGTTGTGCATCAATCTATCCGATTGATGCGGGGGCAGGGTTTTCTCCTTTTCGAAAAAATATAAGCCATCTGCGCGACTAGGGGCAATCAAATTAAAAAAAAGTGAGGGCCTCAGGGGGGACGCAGTTCAGTTTGGCAGGACTTGATATTTTCGTGTATTAGATCCCTCAGTAATATTCACCTGCCTTGTATTTTCCCTAAGTAATTCTGCAAATAAGTATATTTTGTTCACAGGATATTTTTATCAATTAAAGCAGTTGATGTTCAATTGAATCAATGGTTGCAAATTTCGTGGCTTCTGAAAAGTAAACTGCTTGTTATTTCATTTCAGCTGTGGCAATTGGAGACTCTTCTATTGCAGAAAGATACGTATGTGAACTACAGTCAGGCTTTAAGTTGCACAAGCCAAGCACTGAGCCAGAACCTGGCACTAAGGAAGAAGAGCTCAATCCGCAAAATAAGCAACTCTTTGACCTACTACTTGGAGGACAACTGGAAACGGTTATGGGTGCTTGCATTGTGGATTGGAATAATGGCTGGACTGTTCACCTGGAAGTTTATGCAGTATCGCGACCGATATGTCTTTTATGTGATGGGCTACTGCGTCACAACCGCAAAAGGCGCCGCTGAAACCTTGAAGCTAAATATGGCAATCATCCTTCTGCCAGTATGTCGTAACACCATTACTTGGTTGCGAAATACAAGGGCTGCACGTGCATTGCCATTTGATGACAATATCAACTTCCACAAGGTTAGCCATGTCATTTTCCTCTCTTCTGAGCATAACTTATACTTTCATAGTGCAGTTACCTTAGAAGTTAGATCATTGAATTAAAATGCTCTCGAAGTTTTTAGTGCAGACTTCCATCATCTGTAGTTCACATTTAGATTTGATTTAAATGTGAGTTTGATTTGCCATATATCTCTTAACAGCACAAATTTGACCAAATACTCAACTAGACATGGTTTATTTAACACTTCACTTTTAACGATCCCTGTTAACTTATACTTCGGGGAGTACTAAACTTTCCCCAAACTACCTTGAGCTTTGGCTGAAAGTTGCAGACAGAGTTTTTTTTTTTTTGCAGTGGCCTACTTTATTATTCTATTTACTTTACTGCGGTAAGAGTTATTCTCCGTGCACTAGATTAGTTGTTGTGCTAACTTCCACAATTTGTGAGATATTAATTCTAAGTGTAATAATTACTTAACTGCAATTTACAGAGGCCTAAAGCTATCCACAGTTCACATAAAAAAATGGCCCTGGTAGATATGATACATCATATGGGTCTGTTTCCTGTTCTGTTCAGCCAACTCTGAACTTTTTGTTTTGTATAAAATTCAAAGTTAATAACAAGGACTTATGGTTTTGCTGTAACGGCAGACTATTGCAGCAGCAATTGTGGTTGGTGTAATTCTCCATGCAGGGAACCACCTTGCATGCGATTTTCCACGACTTATACGTTCATCAGATGAGATGTATGCTCCTTTGGGCCAGTACTTCGGGGAAACAAAGCCTACATATCTTACATTAGTCAAAGGAGCAGAGGGAATCACTGGGGTAATCATGGTTGTGTGCATGATAATTGCTTTTACTTTAGCAACTCGGTGGTTCCGTCGCAGCCTGGTAAAGCTTCCAAAGCCGTTCGACAAACTGACTGGCTTCAATGCTTTCTGGTATTCTCACCATCTGTTCGCCATTGTCTACGTGGCTCTCATTGTTCATGGCCAGTGTTTGTACCTTATTCATGTCTGGTACAGAAAAACGGTAAGATGTTTATGTATTTGTCTTCATTCTTTGTTCTTGAAACAAGTTGGATTCCTAATTTTTTTTTTGATGCAGACATGGATGTATCTTGCAGTGCCTGTGTGCTTGTATGCAGGAGAGAGGATTCTGAGATTCTTCAGATCTGGCAGTTATTCTGTCCGGCCCTTGAAGGTAATTTCAAATACATCAGAAACTTGGCCATTACTTCTTTGTTCCCTGTACTAACCCAGTACCCTTTATCTTCAGGTGGCCATCTATCCTGGTAATGTTTTGACGCTGCAAATGTCCAAACCTCCCGCATTTCGTTACAAGAGCGGGCAATATATGTTTGTTCAGTGTCCAGCAGTATCGCCCTTTGAATGGTATAGTGGTACTTGTCTGTCATCACTTCTGAACTATGTGTGCTGGATACTACTTTTAGGATAGATAATACCGAATGTCTTATCATTCACATCTACAGAAGGTAGACTGGGACACTGGTTGAACTTTGAACACTTGTCTCTTTCAGGCATCCCTTCTCAATTACTTCAGCACCTGGGGATGACTATCTCAGCATTCATGTTCGACAACTTGGTGACTGGACACGAGAGCTCAAGAGAGTATTTGCCGTGGCATGCGAGCCCCCAGTGAGTGGAAAAAGTGGCCTTCTTAGAGCAGATGATACAACTAAGAAAACGTATGAAGATCTCTTATATTTAGCAGTTAACTTTGTGCTCTGTACTCATTTTTTATAATACTCTTTTGGCAATGCAGCTTACCCAAACTTCGTCTCGATGGGCCTTATGGTTCTCCTGCTCAGGATTATGGCAAGTATGATGTTTTACTACTTGTTGGATTAGGAATTGGTGCAACACCCTTTATAAGCATATTGAAGGATCTGCTCAACAACATTATCAAATTAGAGGAAGAGGAGGTTTGTTGTATTATCCCATTTCTTCAGTCATCATCTTCACAATCTCATTAGTAAAATAAAATATCATTAATATATTATTTTATATTTTATCTTATTTTTCACTCACAAGTATAATTGCAGGATGCTTCAACGGACCTTTATCCACCAGTTGGCCGGAATAAGCCACATGTTGATCTGAACACACTTATGAGAGTTACCACGAGACCGAAGAAGGTCTTAAAGACCACAAATGCTTACTTTTATTGGGTGACACGTGAGCAAGGCTCTTTTGATTGGTTCAAAGGAGTCATGAATGAGATTGCTGAATTGGATCAAAGGGTAAATACATCAAATACCTTTTAATTTAGTGTACAGTGCAATTTTGTTATCTTCGGAAATTTGCAATACGTTCCCTTGTGAAGTTGTACTTACAGCTACCTTTGGCCCATGCTAGAATATCATTGAGATGCACAACTACCTCACAAGCGTTTATGAGGAAGGGGATGCTCGGTCAGCACTCATCACTATGCTTCAATCTCTGAACCATGCAAAGAATGGTGTTGACATTGTGTCTGGAACTAAGGTAAGGAGCGATGATTTCATTAACAGCTTCGCTCAGGCTGTTAAGTAAATGCATCGAAATATTGAGCAATTGCCTGATTATTTATTAGCATAAAGTGTTAGAAAAAGGTGTACACATGCAGCTACTACTTCCGTTTGACTGCCAGTGAACTCATTTTGCAGGTTCGGACACATTTTGCAAGACCAAATTGGAAAAAGGTTCTAGCTAAAATGTCCTCCAAGCATCCATATGCCAAGATAGGTTAGTATACATATTACAGCCTAACTAATCCTTTTTTGATTTGGTAAGTGATGGATTCATGGACATACGTGTTAACAAACTTTTATCAACCATTATCACAGTAATTGCTATATATCTATTCTACACTTATTATTTGCACAAACTAGCACATATATGCAAAATTTTCACTGCGATGCATATAATGGAAGTAGGAGAGAACAGAACATGAAGTTCCACATTATTTGTTCTTTCAGATTAGGCATATATGAGTAAGACTGCAAAGAAAACAAGAGTTTTGGCCTAGCCTGGAATCTTTCTTTTCTTATTTGGTTTCGTCGGTTGGCTCTGTTTCGATTTCTTTGCTAGGCTACCTTTGCAGTTTTATTTTGTTTGGTTTGCTTCCTTTGAAAGTTTCCGTGCCTTCTCGGTGTTCTTCAATTACAAAATGGTGCGCATTTCGATGCATGGCCGTGAAAAGATTGGTCTGAGTTAGTAATATGAAAGTAAGTCCATTATTGTTTCTGTTGCATACAGGTGTATTCTACTGTGGAACTCCAGTCCTAGCACAAGAACTTGGCAAACTTTGCCACGAATTCAATGGGAAATGCACCACAAAGTTCGAGTTCCACAAGGAGCATTTCTGAATAGCGAGTAACTATCTGACAGGAAACAAGAATAGATTGTGCTACTTGTACAGCATTTTTGTCCTCGTATATTCTTCTTTATAAAAGACAGGAAAGACCAAGGTGGAGAGGCAACCATAGGTACCGTCCTACACTTGTTGCTTGACAGTATATACACCCAACTCCCCAAGGAACAAACAATAGCGCCAACAAGAGGGATTTCAGGTAATCATGTAGAACTACATGTGCCGTCTACCATGGCTTTCGCAGCATTGACCCCGGTGGACCTGGGAGCAGATTCCTCCGGCAGGTCTCGAATGTACAGAGACCACCTGAAGAAGACCTTGATCTTCTCCTGAATTTAGTTGGGAATACAGGATGATATAGGACATAGATAGAGGACCAAAAACCACAAGGCCACATAACTGTATATGTTTCTCATGCAGCTGAGTGTCTGAAGTACGTTTGTATTTGTAATTACGTACAGTAAACGACACAAAGTTGAAAGAGAAAAGATATACCAATTCAAGTGTTTGTAATTTGTGAGTATAGAGTGCATCGGCACTGATTGGTTCAAGGCTGGGCATACTATCCAAATTCAGGTTTGTGCTGTCGTTGCGACTTTGTGCCTGAGTTTGTGAGCATGTTTGTCCGTAGTAGCAAGATGTTATTTCAACTGTGCTGTCGTTGCTGACTTGTGTCATTTTTTTTAGGGACGACTTGTGTCTGAGTTAGTAAAGCACAGAGCTGAACTCTTCAAAAGGTTACACCTATTGGCATACACACAATTCTCTTGAAATGAAATTCAAAAGAAGCGCAAAGGAGATGTCTGCGGTGAAAGAAAATATGGCATGAAAAAATGTCACTATTACTCATAGGGGGATCCAAATCGAAATCAAAACAAAATCACAGGGTTTGAGACGGCCTAGTTCTCTCGGGATGGGTCGAGGATATTCCCTGCAAAGACAATTGCGCCGGTCGCCTCCTCCACTATGAAGTAGGCAAACGGATGGTCAGCTACAAAATCCACTTGAGGAGGTGGCGGCGGCGGTGTCATTGAACATCCAATCATCATATTCATCATGGTGACAGCCGCAGCTTCTGTGCCTTCCTCGTTTACCTCGATGACCGCCTTGTGGATGACCTCACTCACGACCAAAGGAAAGCCGGATTCATCACGCTCTACCATGTTAGACAGATCGGCTTGATCACCGAACGGCAATTGAAGCCCCAGCTTCTTGAGAATGGAGACGACGCTGCTTTGGAAGGACAGCTTGAACTTGGGCACCCGGAACTCGTTCACGTCGATCATCCTCTTCGGCAGGTGCTCGTGCAGGAACCCAGGCTGGGATGCTAACGGATGGCACCCGCCGGGTTCGGGGCCTTGTTTGCTACCCCCATACCCGCCTCCGCCACCTCTCCCCGCCACCACCACCCGCCCCCATACCCGCTGGCGGGTCGAAATCTCCACCAGACCCGCCACCCGGTGGGTACCCGAGACCCGCCGGGTACCCGCTTCCGGCTGCTCCATGTCCCAGCCTCCCTCACAGCGAACGGCCGGCGGCGGCAAACCACGGCACTGACTGCCTCCTTGTGCTCCCTGGAGGTCGACTACATGTGGGGGAGATGGAGACAGGAAGGAGCAGCACAGGAGGAGGGCGCGGCGGCGCAAGAGGAAGGAGCCGGCGGCGGCGGCGGGCGGCGGCGAGGGGAGACTGCAGGCGACGGCGGGTGGCGGCGGCGGCGCACGCGGAGAAGAAGGACGGGAGACTCCAGGCGACGGCGGCGCACGCAGAGAAGGGGAAAGGCAGGGGTAGGTGGGATGCGTGCGCGCGTGTCGCGTGCGGCGTGCGTGCGCCGTGCAGTGTGCTGTGTATTGTGTTTGTGTGCATGGTTAGGGTTAGCTGCGTGTGTGCGTGGTGTGTTCGTGCGTGTGTGCTGTTTGCGTGGATGCGTGCGTGGTTAGGGTTAGCTGCGTGTGTGCGTGTGTGCTGTGCGCGTGGTGTGTTCGTGTGCGTGTGCTGTTTGCGTGGATGCGTGCGTGGTGGCGTGGGTGCGTGCGTGCTGTGTCATGTGTGCGCTGAGGCACTGACATATGTGGGGTTTACACGTTTTGTCGGGTCTACGGGTTGGCGGGTGCGGGTTGGGCACCCCATACCCGCCTCCGCTGTACCCGGCGGGTTTAGATTTTCCCCACTAAGCAGCATACGGGTTTTTTTCACACCAAACTCTTTCCATTTAATGCGGGTACCCATCGGGTTAGCGGGTATCGGGTACCCATTGCCATCCGGTAACCAGTCAATCAGGTTCGGCAAGCCGTCGCGTGCATCTGGGAGGAAGATGCACAAAGAGAACTGTGTACGCTTGTTACGATCAGAGAACACCTTCCTAAAGCTTGATCCGGTGCTCAAACCTTCCACTTGTGCCATCTGGTACCGGAGTTTGAGCACCTTGAACCCGTCGTGCACGGCAATGAACTGGGGGTCCCAACTCTGCATGAACGACACATCAACGGCGCCGCCGTCCAGCCGGTGGAAACGCTTGCTCCGGGTGTCCCTCTTGTCGAAGGGCTGGACCCACTTGCCCTTGAAGTAAATGGCGTTGTCGAGCACAACGCGGGTGAGCGGCGTGATTGATCGCGGACCAAAGACGGAGCCTATCAGATTGTTCGTGGCCTCTGTGATCCACGCGTTTATCTGGCCCCGTGCTTCCTCCGGATTGCCGATGAAGTCGACGGTGCTGGCCTCGGCCTTGTACTTGCCCACGACGACCTCTCGGAAGGCTGGCTTCAGCGGGCAGGTGAGCTTGCTCCAGATGCCGCACGCGAACGCGACACATGGAGCACCGGAGTTGGACTGGTCCTTGAGCGTCTCCCTCGCCACGCGGGCGACGATCTCCTCGAGCTCACCACGTGATCGCGCGCCGACGGATCGACACCCGAAGGATCTCATCAAGGGTGTCGCCCCGGGCGCCGGCGGCCCGAAGGATCTCATCAAGGGTGTCGCCCCGGGCGCCGGCGGCCAGGAGCGCGAGCGCAACATAGATGGACAGTGGCGAGAACACTAGGTTGCTGTTCGGGTTCTCCTCGGCCAGGGACCTTGCGAGGCCGGCAGAGAGCACCGCCAGGCCACCAAAGTCGGCCTACGCCGTGGGGTCCTCGTAACTTCCATCGCACGCTCTCGAGACAGAGAGAAAATCTGGACCTAGGTTCTTTTCCTTGATGCTACACGCTAACGAGAATCGGCTTTATTTATGCACGGTGATTGCTGGACCTAGGTTTTCCGATTGGCGACGAATCGTGTGGACGTTTCTGTTTGGGCAAACGGTACCTATCCACGAATGTTAGGGTTTTGCAGAAATGTTACACACGACAGCGCGCCTCCGTGGCAGACACGTGTCGGCAGCATGGCGACTCGGGACCAATTCCAGTCCCCATCGCAAGTTGTGGTACCTCGTGTGCACGTTTTGCAACTTGTGGGATTAAAATGCACATCAGACGCAAGTTGTGGTACCAAAACTGTATATATCTCTTCTCAAGCGGGGTAAAATCGAGAGAAAGTGGAAACAATTTAGGTCACGTTCCATTCCCTGATTCCTTGGGATTTTACTTTCCTTTTGTACATCTGTTTTCTACTAATTGAGTACGTAGTATTTTGAAGTACGTGTCTCTCACGTTTTTCCCATTTTTTTTTTGAGATTCACATGCCTTTATTCAAACAAAGTTGATGATTACAGGCATGTTCAAACCAATTGGTGGCTCTACTAGGGGGATGGCTATTGTTCGCACGTTCGATGGATAGCTATTGATCGCACGGTTTTCGACATCCCAATTAGGAAAGTACTAATTATTCGCGTCATTAGCTATTCCCTTTATGCGCATGGGCAAGCTAGCTGGTCCCCTTGCATGCACGAGGCACCAACGTGAGGCGGGTGATGGAGCAGCAGCATAGCTGGGTCCACCTGCATGCAACGTTTTCTTTTTTCAAGATTATCTCCTAATTCTAAATTTTAAAATGTTTTATCTTTCGAACGACAAATCAAACTAAATTTCCGCTTTCACCACTAAGCCAGTCGCGATGAGATCTTTGAAATTAGATCCCATATTGATATGTTTTGACGATATTTTGTTCGAGCTAAAAGTTACCAACCCTACTGTATGTGAGTTACCAAGGGTAAAATTCTAGAACATCTTAAAATGTTACCAACCTAAAAAACTAGTAGATGATGATACCAAGCAAATAGAAAGCAAGTTACCGATCCTAAAACTAAACTGAAATGTTACCAAGCATATAGTGCATGAATTACCAGCTTAAAAACTAGTACACGATTATACCAACCACATAGCCAGTGAGATAACAATCATAAGACTAACTAAAGTGTTACCAAGCATTTAGCGCACGAATTACCAACCTAAAAATTATTAGATGATGATACCAAGCAGATAGCAAACGAATTACCAATCCTAGGACTAGCTAAAGTGTTGCCAAATACCAACCATGCATGTGGCCCTAATTAGCAACGAGTAATTAGCTGGTGGCAAAAAGGCAAACGATGTCCATGCATGCAGCGCAAAAGGGAATGGAGGGACATGCAATGCATGCAGTGCAACGCGGGACCACTAGAGTTAACAGTGCATGCAGACAACTAGCTGATTAGGGGAGGGAAAAGGTAATAGGAACCTGCCCGACACGCGCGATGCAGCGTGTGCGAGCGCTCGAACGAGCGAGAATAAGCGCTTTCGGCTCTAGTAGCCATACATACATGTCTGTCCGTAGGCAAAGAAGTAGCAAAACGAGCCAGTCTATGAGCTTCGTCGTTTGATTCCCTTTGTTCATGTCCGAAGTAGGTATTTCCTCTCATTGAGGATACTCCCTAATATGCTAAGGTGCTCACCTTGCAAACCAGTTATGAATTCCAACAATCCGAAGCAACCTGTATAGGGCCGAGAAGAAGATCCGCTGCCACGTCCAGAGCTTCCCGACATGCTAGTGCTTCTAAACTACCAGGATTAGTGATGCCCTCGTAGACCATTGCCGAAACTCCCAGGAAAGATCCATCGCTTGCACGACAGACGGCACCCACGGCGCACTTCGCCACCGACTTTGCAACAGCAGCATGAACATTAATATTGGACCGGCCAGCCGGCGGCACGATCCACTTCACATGTCGCACACCGACTATTTTCCCTCCTCTATGTCCCCACTCTTGCTTCTTGCACTCATCAAGGTCCACTAAGAAACGGTTGACAAAAGAGAGATCGTCGCCATGGGACTCTGAAATATATCTTCATGGATAGCTTTCTTCCTCGCATGCCAAATTGCCTAGAGGGTTATTAGCATATCGATCAAGTCTTACTTCTCCATCGATTGTATCATCAAAAATAACCATTTACATGCCGCCGGTGTGTGTGTGTGTGTGTGTGTGTGTGTGTGTGTGAGAGAGAGAGAGAGAGATGTTATGTGATGTCCTCCTCCGTGAGCGCCCAAACACAACGTGCCATGTTACACTCAATTAATGAGTGTCGCCATGAATCTTCCTGTCCACAAATGGAACACGCCATCGTTGTTGCCATATTCTGACGATGCCATAAATCACTGATTGCGTGGATCACACGTTCGTTGGGAGACCCCAAGAGGAAGGTATGAAGCAGTGTAGCAGCAGTTTCCCTCAGTATGAAACCAAGGTTTAATCGAACCAGTAGGAGCAAGAAATCACTTCTGAAGGTTGTCAGTGGCGCGCTGACGTGGAACCTGCACACAACACAATCAAACTACTTTGCCCCAACGAAACAGTGAGGTTGTCAATCTCACCGGCTTGCTGAAAACAAAGGATTAAACGTATGGTGTGGAAAACAGTAGTAAATTGCAGAGAATGAAAAGGAACAATGTTTGCAGTTGGTTGTATTATCAGTGTAAAAGAATGGACCGGGGTCCACAGTTCACTAGTGGTGTCTCTCCATAAAAGATAACTAACATGCTGGGTGAACAAATTACAGCTGGGCAATTGACAAAATATTGAGCGCATGACAATGCATATATATGACATGATGATTACTATGATATTCATGTGGGCATTACGACAAAATACATAGACCGTTATCCAACAGCGTCTATGACTAATAATCCACCGCCAGGTTGTCATACCGAGTTCCCCGTTGGTATTAAGTTGCAAGCAACGGATAATTGCATTAAGTAATGTGCGTAATGTAAACAAATGCATTAGACCTAACGGCGCACCCTTAAGCTAAGCATCGGTTATTTTATCCCTAGTGGCAACAGCACATCCACAATCTTAGAAGTTTGTCACTCTCCCAGATTACCGGAGGCATGAACCCACTATCTAGCATAAATACTCACTCTTGGAGTTACAAGCATCTACTTGGCCAAAGCATCTACTAGTAACGGAAAGCATGCAAGATCATAAATAACATATAAGATAGATTGATAATCAACTTGACATAGTATTCAATATTCATCGGATCCCAGCAAACACAACATGTAGCATTACAATAAGATGATCTTGATCATGATAGGCAGCTCACAAGATCTAAACATGATAGCATAAAGTGGAGAGACAACCATCTAGCTACTGCCATGGACCCGTAGTCCAAGGATGAACTACTCACGCATCACTCCGGAGGCAGGCATGGTGATGTAGAGCCCTCCGGTGATGATTCCCCTCTCCGGCAGGGTGCCGGGAAGAGCTTCTGAACCCTCCCGAGCTAGGGTTGACGGCGGCGGCGTCTCTGGAACTTTTCGTGGATAATGGCTCGGGTATTTAGGGTTTTCGCGTCGGGAGGAATAAATAGGCGAAAGGGCGGCGGCTGGAGAGCCGTGGGCCCCACACCACCCCACGGCGCGGCAGGGGGGCCGCGCGGCCCCATGGTGTGGGTGCCACGTGGCTCCTCCGTCTCTCTTTGGACTCCGTGTTCGTGTTGGAAAAATAGGAGGTTCTGTCCAAGTTTCGTCCAATTCCGAGAATATTTCCAGACTAGCTTTTCTGGAATACAAAAACAGCAGAAAACAGGAACTGGCACTGTGGCATCTTGTTAATAGGTTAGTCCCAGAAAATGCATAAAAATGCTATGAAGTGTATATAAAACATGTAACAATTGGTATAATATCAACATGGAACATCAGAAATTATAGATACGTTTGAGACGTATCAAGCATCCCCAAGCTTAGTTCTACTCGTCCTCGAGTAGGTAAAACGATAAAAACAAAATAATTTCTGAGGTGACATGCTACAATCATAATCTTGATCAAATAGTATTGTAAAGCACATGTTATGAATGAAGTGATCCAGGTCAATGGTCTATAGTTTGCTAGCAAGTAGATAATGAGCAAACAACTGAATCATATAAGCAAAAACTTTTCATGAATAGTACTTTCGAGACAAGCATCAAAGAGTTTTGCATAAGAGTTAACTCATAAAGCAATAGATTCTAAGTAAAAGGTATTTAACCAACACAAAGGAAGATTTAAGCTTCAGCAATTGCTTTCAACTTTCAACATATATATCTCATGGATATTTGTCAACACAAAGCAATATAATAAGTGCAATATACAAGCATATAAAAATTGTTGCACCAAAGTTGACACTAGTGTTTGCTTCTAAGATAGAAAGAAGTAGGAAAACTGACTCAACATAAAAGTAAAAGAAAGGCCCTTCGCAGAGGGAAGCAGGGATTAAATCATGTGCTAGAGCTTTTTAAGTTTTTGAAATCATATAGAGAGTAAAAATAAGTTTTGAGAGGTGTTTGTTAATTGTCAACGAATCAGAAAATGGAAAGTACAATATGACCCCTGCCAACCAGACTTTTAAGAGCGGCTCCCATGAAGGACGTTATTTCTACCAGCAAGGCAGATCATCCCTCTTTCTCTTTTGTTTACACATGCAGATATTTCACTGTTTGTCATTGCTTGACTGATAAATCAGGGCAAAAATGTGAAGAGAATTAAGCGGTTAAAGTTGTAATTAATTGGGACTGGGCACCCCATTTGCCAGCTCTTTTTGCAAAATTAATGGATAAGCGGATGTATATGCCGCTAGTCCGGTGGTAAAGTCTGTTTGACAGTTGACATAAAGACATCCACCCCGTCCTCATGAGCTTGGTAAACATTGACACAAAATAGGAGTAATAAAGTTTGAATAGTTTAAAGGTAGCACATGAAAAATTTACTTGGAATGGCAAGGAAATACCACATATAGGTAGTTATGGTGGACACAGATGGCATGGATTTTGGCTCAAGGTTTTGGATGCACGAGAAGCATTCCCTCTCAGTACAGAGTTTAGGCTAGCAAGGTTATTTGAAGCAAACACAGGATATCAACCGACACAGCAAGACTTATATGAAAACATATTGCAAGCATTATAAGACTCTACACTGTCTTCCTTGTTAACCAAACCCTTTTACTAGAAAATATCTAGACCTTAGAGATACCAATCATGCAAACCAAATTTCAACGAGCTTTACGGTAGTTCTTCATTAATAGGTTTTAACTACATGATACAAAAGCTTAAACATGAACTACTTGATAACTCAAAACAATTGACAAGTATCAAATTATCCAATACAGTGATCTACAAGAATATGTAAGCTTTTTCCATTATACCATCTACCACATGCAACATTTTCTGTTCCAACCAAACACCAATCAATTTATTTCAACATAAACTCTCCAAACAATTATAAGTGAAGCAAGAGAGTACTTTCTTTAAAAGAACTAACAGCTCTGAATAAGAGATGCATGCAAAACAGGAGCTAAAAGCATAGCAATAGCTAGATAAGAATACTCAACAAGTATAAGTGAAGAATAGGAGTATTCATATGAAAAAGCGGAGCGTGTCTCTCTCCCAATCAAGAATGCTGGGTCCAATCAAGTTGACCATAAGAAAAATAAAATACTGAAAATAAAAGCACACAGACGCTCCAAGTAAAGCACATATGATGTGAAAGAATTAAAATATAGTTTCACTAGAGATGACCTGATAAGTTGCTGATGAAGAAGGGGATGCCTTGGGCATCCCCAAGCTTAGACGCTTGAGTCTTCTTGAAATATGCTGGGGTGATCCATGGGAGCATCCCCAAGCTTAAGCTCTTCACTCTTCTTGATCACATTATATCATCCTTCTCTCTTGACCCTTGAAAACTTCCGCCACACCAAACTCAAAGTAATTCTCATTAGAGGGTTAGTGCACAATCAAAAACTCACATGTTCTATAAGGACACAAACATGACCGTTACTTTTAACATTAACTACTGCCACTGATGTTATGTGAAGCTCTTCACCCTAAAAAAGAATTCCACTCAACACTAGTAAAAGAGAGAATGCGAAAAATAAAAGACAGAATCTGTCTAAACAGAACAGTCCGCAAAGACGAATTTTTTCGAGGCACTTACGTTGCTCAGATCGAAAAACTTTAAACTAACGAAAGATGCGTACATATCTGAGGATCACGCACAAAAATTTGCAGATTTAAATAATTTTTCTGTGATTTTACAGAATTAAAACGGTGAACAGCAGAAATCTGTTCCTGCGCAGAAATCCAAATCTAGCATCATCTTCCTATTAGAGGCAATACTTGGCACAACAATGCGATAAAATAAAGATACAAAGGAATTGTTACAGAAGTAAACAACTCCTTGACTCAAAAAGAAAAGAAAAATTGCAGAAATAAAATAATGGGTTGTCTCCCATAAGCGCTTTTCTTTAACGCCTTTCAGCTAGGCGCAGAAAGTAAGAATCAAGTGTTTCCAAAGACATTAAAATCTCCCAACCTTTCGGTGGGGTCATCTTTTTTGATCGGGAAGAAGAACCTCCGATTGATAGGAGCATTAAATTTCATAAACCCATACTTTGCATTGATAAAACCCCCATTACTCTTTAAAAAGGATCTCCCTAAAACAATATGGTTGGGAGATTTTGCAAGGATCATGAAATTCACAGGGATGGTCTTATTTTGAACAGTGACCATAATATCATTAATAATCCCTATGCTTCTTGTGATTGTTCCATCAGCATGAAAATGAAAAACAGGGTAATCAACCATATTATCAAATTTTAATAGATCATAAACCATTTTAGGCATGATGGACATTGTTGAACCAAGGTCACAGTAGGCACGAAACTTTTCATTACCAATATTAATCTCAATGAATGGTTCCCAATCATTTTTTAGCTCAACTAAAGGTTGTTCTTTAAGATTATGGCTCAGAGTTAAATTATCAATTGACTTTTCTATTTTATCTAGCTTAGTGAATATCCCAGTTTCGTCCACCATTGGGAAAATTGACAAACCACTCAAAATATTATGAGCTTTCGTTGTATCAAACTCAGAAAAGGTTTCCCCTACCATGGTATCTAGAGCATGTTGATAAACAGAAAATAAACCATAGTAGAAATTTTTTATAAGAACTCTCAAATCCATCTTATGTTGCACCTTCTTGTGCAATTCCAAAATTCTCTCCCAGGCATTCCTAAAGGATTCCCCACTTTTTTGTTTAAAGGTAATAATTTCTCCCACAGGTGGCACTACGGAAAAAGGAGCAGAGCTAGACATGATAACAAGACTGAAAAATAACAATTCGAAAATAAAAGTAACTTTTTTTTGTGTTTTTGATAAATAAAGCAAACAAGACTAAATAAAAATAAACTAAGCAAGACAATAACAAAGTAAAGAGATTGGAAGCGTGAAACTCCCCTTGCAGAAATCCTCTTGCTCCCCGGCAACGGCGCCAGAAAATATGCTTGATTGCGTGGATCACACGTTCGTTGGGAGACCCCAAGAGGAAGGTATGAAGCAGTGTAGCAGCAGTTTCCTCAGTATGAAACCAAGGTTTAATCGAACCAGTAGGAGCAAGAAATCACTTCTGAAGGTTGTCAGTGGCGCGCTGACGTGGAACCTGCACACAACACAATCAAACTACTTTGCCCCAACGAAACAGTGAGGTTGTCAATCTCACCGGCTTGCTGAAAACAAAGGATTAAACGTATGGTGTGGAAAACAGTAGTAAATTGCAGAGAATGAAAAGGAACAATGTTTGCAGTTGGTTGTATTATCAGTGTAAAAGAATGGACCGGGGTCCACAGTTCACTAGTGGTGTCTCTCCATAAAAGATAACTAACATGCTGGGTGAACAAATTACAGCTGGGCAATTGACAAAATATTGAGCGCATGACAATGCATATATATGACATGATGATTACTATGATATTCATGTGGGCATTACGACAAAATACATAGACCGTTATCCAACAGCGTCTATGACTAATAATCCACCGCCAGGTTGTCATACCGAGTTCCCCGTTGGTATTAAGTTGCAAGCAACGGATAATTGCATTAAGTAATGTGCGTAATGTAAACAAATGCATTAGACCTAACGGCGCACCCTTAAGCTAAGCATCGGTTATTTTATCCCTAGTGGCAACAGCACATCCACAATCTTAGAAGTTGTGTCACTCTCCCAGATTACCGGAGGCATGAACCCACTATCTAGCATAAATACTCACTCTTGGAGTTACAAGCATCTACTTGGCCAAAGCATCTACTAGTAACGGAAAGCATGCAAGATCATAAATAACATATAAGATAGATTGATAATCAACTTGACATAGTATTCAATATTCATCGGATCCCAGCAAACACAACATGTAGCATTACAATAAGATGATCTTGATCATGATAGGCAGCTCACAAGATCTAAACATGATAGCATAAAGTGGAGAGACAACCATCTAGCTACTGCCATGGACCCGTAGTCCAAGGATGAACTACTCACGCATCACTCCGGAGGCAGGCATGGTGATGTAGAGCCCTCCGGTGATGATTCCCCTCTCCGGCAGGGTGCCGAGAAGAGCTTCTAAACCCTCCCGAGCTAGGGTTGACGGCGGCGGCGTCTCTGGAACTTTTCGTGGAAATGGCTCGGGTATTTAGGGTTTTCGCGTCGGGAGGAATAAATAGGCGAAAGGGCGGCGGCTGGAGAGCTCGTGGGCCCCACACCACCCCACGGCGCGGCAGGGGGGGCCCGCGCGGCCCCATGGTGTGGGTGCCACGTGGCTCTCCTCCGTCTCTTCTTTGGACTGTGTTCGTGTTGGAAAAATAGGAGGTTCTGTCCAAGTTTCGTCCAATTCCGAGAATATTTCCAGACTAGCTTTTCTGGAATACAAAAACAGCAGAAAACAGGAACTGGCACTATGGCATCTTGTTAATAGGTTAGTCCCAGAAAATGCATAAAAATGCTATGAAGTGTATATAAAGCATGTAACAATTGGTATAATATCAACATGGAACATCAGAAATTATAGATACGTTTGAGACGTATCAATCACTCGTAAGTAGAGATTCCTTTGACAATCTCCATAGGAAAATGTGAACCTTGGAGGGTACCGCAATCTTCCAACGCTTGGACCATATTTTTCCTTCATCCGCTAAGGCTACATTGAAAGGATCGTATGACACCTAAGGGGGGGTGAATAGGTGCTACTTCAAATTTTAATACCTTTTCAAATTAGGCTTGGTACATAAAGTAAATTCTCTAGATATGCAACTACGGTGAATTTACCTATATGACAAGCTAGCAACTAATCAAGATACACGAAGTAAAGACGATAAACAAGGATAGAGGTAACCGAAGTGAAAGCACGCGGAGACACGGATGTATTCCCGAGTTCCTCCATTTTAGGGGAGTACGTCTCGTTGGAGAGGTGTGAGCTACCACAAAGGTCACAACTCAACAACCACAAAGGCTTCACCTTCTTCTCCGATGAACTGCACCACAAAGGTTTGGTTCACCTTCAACTATCGGAAACCTTCAAGGCGGAGTCCGGAGCCTTTACAACAACGATCCGGGGCACAACCCACAAAGGATTGAGGGCTCCCGAACAGCTACAATCTGTCACAAAGACAATCAAGTAAGTACAACAATGAGCTAGGTTTTCCCAAAGGAAATCCTAGCAAAGGGTCCCTCAAGTGAATGAGGGGGAAATGTAAATTCGCTTGGTGAAGATGTAGATCCGGGCCTTCTCCTTCAATCATCCAATGATCAACGAGTTTGGGTGGAGGGATTGGGAGATCTAGATGTTGCTTGAGCTTGCAATAATGGTGTCTTCAAGTTTGGCGAGCTAGCTGTCCCAAGGTAGGTGGAGGAGCATTTATAGCTCCTCCAAAAAGATGGTCGTTGAAGAAAACTGGGAGGCCGGCCTGGGGGCCGGCCCCATGCGCTGCCTCAAGCTCTCCCAGGGAAGCCGGCCTGGCTGGCCTGGGGGCCGGTTGCCCTGCCGAGCCAGCCGGCCTGGCCGGCCTGGGGGCTGGCAACCCAGCCGAGCCAGCCAGCCTGCAGCCCGGCCTGGCCGGCCTGGGGGCTGGTTTCCCAGGGATTTCAACACCACGACGCTTTCGGACATTTTCTTTCTTCTTTTTGTATTCTTATAAAACTCAATATTTCCTGAAAGCACTTAGCAACATATTAAAATATCACCGGTGTTGTTATCTAACACACAAAAATCATAGGGGTAAATAAATGTCATTTCAATCTCCCCCTTTTTGGTGTTAGATGACAACACTAGGATTTGCAATAAAGTATCCACAATAGATCATGCTCTTAACACAATGAAAGAGGCTCCCCCTAAACGTGTGCATATTATTTGTTTGCCTTGGAATGCAAGAGCACACATAAGGAGGGAACCAATTTCAACAAGATATAATCAACATGATATAAGAACAACACAAAGAGACATATCCATCTATGTTGAGATTTTGAGAAGATGATCATACCTTGTGCTAAGAAATGTCGACAATTATACCAAAGCACAATATCATGTAGACTCAAACATAGATAAATCCATCCGAATACTGAAAGCCATAGTCTCATACAATAATTAACCATCTCATAAAATAGTGATAAACAAGTTCCATGAACATCGACCAAATAGAGAGTTCAACTAAAAACGATGCAATGCAAATAAAAACACAAATGTATGCAATGCATGGATGGATGCAAATCCCCAGATATCTCTCTCCCCCTTTGGCATCAAGACACCAAAAAGGAGAAAGTAATGTGAAAGCCCATGAGATCACTCGTCTTCATACTCGTCCTCATCATCATCATCCTCATCATCATCCGCATCATCATCATCATCATTGTTGCCACCAAAAGCTTGACCGGAGCTTGATGCACCATGAGTGTCCGGAAAATAAGGAGCAAGAGAGGAAGCATCGTCGCCGAACCAATAGGTGTACTTGGAATTGTAAGTGTTCTCCGAGACCTCGGCTGAGCTTGAGCGAGAAGGCAAGGGAAAATCAAGTTTCTTCATAATTGCTCTTTGATTGCGGTTATAAGACTTTTGCTTGCGATATGCCTTGAAGTCCTGGGCTTGCTTGTTCGCAAAGAAGCAATTCATTCTCTTGAAAACATCCATGATGTCGTGCTTCTTCTTAGAGGCCTCAACATGAGCTTCTCTCTCATCACGAGCATCTTCCTCCATAGCTTGAGGAGCGGCTGATCTAGCACGCCTCTCTTGAGTAGGGATGGCTGCAGCCGGGGGACGAGGTGGCAAAGCATGCAGAGTAGGCGAATACAAGGCATGAACATAGGCATTGAGTGAGGTCTGAGCCAACTTGAGTTCAAAGAGTTTCTGAAGGTACGGACCATAAATTGGAACCCTGGACTCAAGAACCACGGATTGCATCTCTTGCCACATGTAATCAAGAACATCTATTTTCTTCTTCCTCTCCTTGAGGGTGACAATGTGATGAAGAAGATTGACCATGTACATGCGAGCCAAACCCTTTTCTCCAAACTTGACGGCAATGGTGTTCCGGAGGATGAGGTAAGTGGCTTTCCAAAATGGAGACATGAAAGATACCTTGGGGATCTTTCCAAGAGAGCCCGACTTGGAGGGATAGCAATGATCGATCCCGGGAGTGGCTTTCATGAGGTTTTGCATGTGTATACGAACATAAGTCATGGGACACAGAGGGAGCTCCTCTATGCCAAAGAGAGCACCAAATTCAGCAAGAGAGGCTTCGCATTTGATACCGGCACTCATCCATGTCATGGTCCTCGTGCCTTCCCTAGAGAAATAAACTGTGGCATAGAATTCTTGATGTAACTCAGGAGCATAAGGAGTATTCGCCGGCATGAGATTAGTAATACCATGAAAATCCATAACTTCCATCACCTCCGGCCATAATTCCCGTGCACTCTCCACATTGAAGTAAAAGGTGGGAACATGAGAGTTCTTCTTAGGACTAATTAGTTGTTCAAACACTTGATGATGTACTTTGCAAAAGAACCGGCTATTGCTAGTGCAAGTGGGCTTGCCAAAAGCATATGGATTGAAAATCAACCGGTCTTGCTCAAACTCATCACTATGTATTTTGACCCAAGTTGACCGTACCGGTTCCGCCGGATTGACAAGGGGAGGACCTTTCTTCTTGGAGATTACCTTGAGTTTCTTGGCCTTGGGGTTGGAGGAGGATTCCCGAAGATTGTCCTTGCCCTTGAACCTTGAGAGAGGGGAATCAACCTCTAGGTCTTCAAGATCATCATAGGCCGAATCAGCATCCATCTTGCTCGAGAATCACCAAGAGAAATCCAATCTTGAGAGGGCACCAATCAATGGAGGAGAACTCCCCCAAACTTCCACCAATGGAGAAATCACTTGGATGGGAAGGTGGATCTAGTGGAGGGCTTGCAGATCAGATGGGGGAGGAGGTGTGGGGGTGGCTCTAAAGGTGGGGAGTGGAGGAGGAGAAGCTTGGGAGGGCAGCCATGGAGAGGGAGGATGTGGGGGAGAGGAGGAAGAAGTGGGGAATAACTGAAACGATCCCCTTCCCCTTCGGAATAAACTGCCCCGATAGGCCGGCCTGGGAGCCGGCCGGGCCGGCCTGGAGGCTGGTCTGCCACCCGAGACCGCCGGCCTGGGAGCCGGCCTGGCCCGGCCTGGAGGCCGGTCTGCGGCCCGAGAGAGCCGGCCCCTGGCCCTGCCTAGGAGCCGGCCAGGCCGGCCAGCCTGCATTTGGCCCTCTTTTTTTTTAGCAAACCTTCTCCCTTTTTCTGAGATTCTTGCTTAAACAACATACTTGGAAATCTTGCTGACTTCTTTGCAGTGAACCATCTTCAAGAGTGACCAAGGGGCAACAATGAGTGACACGGGGAGATGCAAACATGATGGTTTCTTCACGCTTCCAATGGAGAAAACACAAAGTAAACCCAAATAACAACATTGGAAGTGATTCGAAAGTGGGTAGAAACAACAAGTATGCATTAAAATCTCCAATAAGACCCAACTCTTCAAAAAGAAGAGGGCGGTGGCCTAGGCCACCATGTATGAGTGTGTGGTGTGACACCGCGAAGATATATCTTGGGTTCACGGCCACAACTCGTCATTTAAGCTCATAATTCAACAAGTGAACATATAAAAGCAACATGAGTTCTTACTATCGGCATAATGGGGGGAGGAATAGTCCAATGGATTAGAACCACACTCCCCCTATGTCCATGCCTACACCTAAACCAAATAGATAGTCAAACTATAGGTGTGTATGCAAGATAATCAAGTCAATTGCACTTTCATTGTCACACAAAAGAGGCACTTTGTCACAATTGACACCGTATTCCTTTAAAGTTTGCCTCATCCATAACAATTGAGTGCATGCACTAGCGGCCGCCACATACTCGGCTTCGGCGGAGGATAGAGATATGCAATTTTGCTTCTTAGAAGACCAACTCACCAAGGACCTACCAAGAAATTGGCATGCCCCGGAAGTTGATTTCCTATCATCCTTGCAAACGGCCCAATCTGAATCCGTGTACCCGGCAAGAGAGAAATAAGTGCCCTTTGGGTACCACAAACCAAACCTTGGGTATAAACCAAATATCGAAGGATTCTATTGACCGCCTTCAAGTGGTTTTCCTTAGGAGCGGCTTGATACCTTGCACACACCCCTACACTCAACACAATATCGGGTCTAGATGCACAAAGATAAAGCAAAGAACCAATCATAGAGCGATAAAGTTTTTGATCAACATCGATACCGTCGGGGTTAAGTTCAAGATGGCATTTGGTGTCCATGGGAAACCGCTTCTCCTTAGCATTTTGCATATTGAACCTCTTGAGCATGTCTTGGGTATATTTGATTTGAGATATGAAAGTCCCTTCATTCAATTGCTTGATCTCAAAACCAAGAAAGAACTTCAATTCGCCCATCATAGACATCTCGAACTTATCGGTCATAAGCTTTGAAAATTCATCATTAAAAGCTTTGTTAGATGAGCCAAATATAATATCATCAACATAAAGTTGGCATATGAAAAGCTCCCCTTTTACCCTCTTGGTAAAGAGAGTGGGATCGATTTTCCCAATTTCAAATCCACGGTCTACTAGAAGCTCTCTAAGGTGCTCATACCACGCACGGGGCTTGTTTGAGACCATAGAGCGCCTTATCGAGCTTGTAGACATGGTTAGGGAACTTGGGATCCTCTAAACCCGGTGGTTGCTTAACATATACCAACTCCTTTAAAGGACCATTAAGAAAGCACTTTTCACATCCATTTGTTGCAATTTAAAGTTATGATGTGATGCATATGCAAGAAGGATACGGATGGACTCAAGGCGAGCCACGGGTGCATAAGTCTCTCCAAAATCAATGCCTTCAACTTGAGAGTATCCTTGTGCAACCAATCTTGCCTTGTTCCTCACAACCATTCCATGCTCATCTTGCTTGTTCTTGAATATCCACTTAGTGCCTATAACATTGCGGCAATCCTTTGGCTTCTCAACTAGATTCCACACTTTGTTGCTTGAAGTTATTGAGTTCATCATGCATAGCTTCCAACCAATCCGGATCTTCAAGAGCTTCAAACACTTTCTTTGGTTCCACCATGGAAATATGAGCTTGATGTTCACTAAAGCTTGCCAATTGTCTTCTTGTGGTAACACCCTTATCTAGGTCACCAAGGATTTCTTCTAGCTTGTGACTCTTTATTTAAAGTCTCTTGCAATTCTTTCTTTTCGACGGGCTTCGATATCTCTATTGCATCTTGGAGGTATCTTGATCATCTTGATCATTTGAGTCCCCGTCTTGACCGGAATGTTGACCTTGATCATCATTATGCACATCTTCAACAATAGAAGGAGAGGGTTGATCTTGGTCTTGACCTTGGCTAGCATCAACAAATGGAGAACTTGGTTCTTGCATAGCAACTTGGTCAACATGAGGAGGGTCTTGAACTTGTTCTTGGGTGGTGCATCATTTGCTTCCATGTAGGCGCCGGTTCAACTTGTGATGATGAGGTCTCCACTTGAGTGGAGCTTGGACTTGCTTGAGGAGGCTCGTAATGAATCTCAATGGGGCGATGGAAACCAATGCCCATCTTCTTATTGCATCTTGAGGTTCCTCATTATCTACATCACAAACATGAAATTGCGCCACTTGGGAGCCGTCATTCTCATCGAACTCACTACAAGATTCTATGACTTCCCAAGGTTTTGTCATAGACTCTATAGTGTGAGATTCGGCACCGTACCAACAAAAACACCCTCTAAAGCTTTAGATTCAAATTTAGACAACGAACACCTTTGATCTTATAGAAACACTTACAACCAAATACTCGGTAGTAGGAGACATTGGGCTTGTTGCCGGTGAGCATCTCATAAGGTGTAAACTTCTTGCCTACGCGAAAGAATAGCCGGTTTGATGAATGACACGCCGTGGAGATAGCTTCGGCCCATAAGAAAAGTGGAGACTTAAACTCCGCCAACATAGACCTTGCCATATCCATGGGTCGGTTCTTCCTTTCGGCTACACCATTTTGTTGAGGGGTATATGCAGCGGAATATTGATGACGAATCCCCTCTTCACTAAGAAACTCTTAGGGTGTAGTTCTTGAACTCGGAGCCATTGTCACTCCTAATGACCAATATGGGACATTGTGTTGGCGTTGAACTTCATTGGAAAAGTCGATGACGGCTTGTTGGGTCTCATCCTTCGACTTGAAGAAATAAACCCAAGTAAATCTTGAATAGTCATCAACAATCACCAAGCAATATTTCTTCCCACCAAGACTGGTTGAGGACGGCACCAAAGAGATCAACATGAAGAAGTTCCAATATCCTCTTTGATGAAATGATGGTCTTGCTTGGATGGGGAGAATCATGCATCTTTCCTTCAACACAAGCCCTACAAAGACGATCTCTAGAAAAAAAACATTGTCTTTTAGTCCAAGAATGTGGCCACCCTTGTGAAGACTTTGCAAAGTTCTCATGTTGACATGGGACAAGCGGCGATGCCACAACCACCCCACGTCGGCCTTTCCGAATAGGCATATTGCTTGAGTGTTGGTTGACCCCGAAAAGTCACCACAAACAACTCATTTTCAACATACCCAACGAACATGACCTTTAGAGTCTTGCTCCTCAAGAGTACCACCATATCAATAGTAAAATGGACATCAAAATTCATCTTATTAAGTGCAAACGGACATAAGATTGTAACCGAGGGACTCGACAAGCATGACATTTACAAGGGTGATATCCTTTGCAACTACCACCTTGCCGAGGCCCTTTACCTCCGCTTTTGATTTATCACCATAGGAGACGGATGCTTGATTTATATTTGGTCCCAACTCCGTCATGATCTCCTTGCTTCCGGTCATATGACTAGTGCATCCACTATCAACCACCCATTTCGACCCACCGGAAGCATAGTCCTACAAGAAATCATTGCTTGGTTTTAGGTACCCATCTTGCAATGGGTCCTCTTTGGTTAGCAACAAGGTCTTTGGGACCCAAATAGCATGCAACATAACCATCATAAGGTCCAACATATTTAGCATAAACATCACCATAATAATCAACATAGAATGTAGTGAGGGTTAGCTTCTCCCGCAAAGTCACTACGAGTGGTCTTGCCCCTAGTGGCATTCCCACTCGCAATGGGAGTCTTGGTTTGTGCGGGCTTGGCCTTGTTGTTGCTCTTCTTCTTCTTTGCCTTGGCTACATAACCAAGACCCTCCTTCCTTTGTGTGGCTTTTGCTCAAACACTTGAGCAACAACCTTTTCTTTACCTTTAGGAATAGAGGTCTTGGCACTAGTGGCCTTGGCAAGCTCAACCTTCAACCTAGCATTTTCCTCAATAACATTTGCATGATCACAAGAGGGAGTAGAGGTACTAGGTGAGTAGATTTAGAAAGTTGAGTTTGAAGTTGCTCATGAGACTTGACTAGAAGAGTGAGTACTTTCCAAGGCCTTGTGAGCCTTGTCAAGTTTCTCCATATCCTCAAGAGTCTAGCATTAGCAACCACAAATTCGGCTTTCTCCTTTTTAATCACTTTATATTTAGCAAAGACATGGTCTCTATCCTTAATGATTTTAGCAATTATTTCATCATTTTTATCATCAAGGGACTCAAGTCTTTCCTCAAGAGAAGTTCTATATTCACTCCTTCTTCAAGAGAGGCATTAAGGATGCAATGGTGAGAGAGTCCTCTCTCTCAATTTTTCCCTTGTCTTCAAGGAGTTCTTCGGCTGCATCAAGTTGTCTCAAGAGAGACTCAACATATGACTTAGTTTCACCTTGCAAGTTAGCCACAAAGTATCGGAGCAACAAGTTCTTTCTTAATCACAAGACTAGATTTATCATCCATTTCATGCATAGTCTTGGGAGTAGAAGATGATACCTCGGTGATGAGCCATGAGGCAACGAGCGGTGTTGATGGAGATGTTCTCATTGGGGGATTCGAAGAGAGAAGGAGATGGAGTTGATACAATGGCTAATGCGGCCACCTCACTAGTGGGTTCTTCTTCTTCTTCGGAATCATCGAAGGATACTCTTCTTGAGTCATCAACACAATTCTTGGTGCTTTCTTGAAGTATGGCTTCTTGACAAAGGCTTCTTTTGAATCATGCTTGATTGGCCCTTGGGACGAGCCTTCCACCGTGTGCTCTCTATTCTCATAAGGACATCTTTGATGAAGTGATGCTTGTTATGACAATTGTAGCAAGTCTTTGTCCTATTAGCAAACTCCTTCTTCCCACTTGGATTGTTTGCTTGATCAAGTTGAGCCTTTGCCTTGGCCGGGTCACACCAAAATGTCCTTGTTGCAAGAGCACGTGACCATGGTAGGCTTGTTCAAGATCATCGGGAAGAATGTTGTTCGGGCATGCTTCAACTTCATCATGTTCATCAAGGCACACAACCTTGGCCTTCAAAGCAAGTGAGGGACCTTGTTTCATTCCCATGGCCCTAGCACGGTTGTCTAGAGCATTCTTGGTGGCAACCTTGGAGGCTTTCATCTCTTGCATAACTTCATTGGATGTCATCTCAAGGTAGTTGTATTTTCCTTGTAAGGCCTTCAAGTCAATGGGCTCGAAGGGCATGAGAGCATTCACATACTTCCTCTTGATCCAAGCATCATCCACATAAGTTGCCCCAACATTAAAAAAATGCTTGGGCAAGAGTCTTGAGTCTTGCATGCATCTCTTCATGAGTTTCACTATCAAGCATGTAGAAGCCTTCGGCCTCATTGTTCAAAGCATCAAATCTATTCCTCTTCATGCTCTCATTTCCAAGGAACACCTCGGATAGGCAATCCCAAGCTTCTTTGGCGGTGGTGAGATTTTGGATGTGATAGAGATCCATTTCTCCAACGGCAAGTTCAATCATGTGAAGAGCGGAGGCATTGAGTTGCGCATCCGCCACTTCTCTTCTTGTCATGTTGTTAGGATCCACGGCCTTGTATCCCACTTGAATGATCCTCCAAAGCTCGATAGAGGAACTGTTGATATGAGATTTCATTAAGTGTTGCCAAGTAGCAAAAGCCAATGCATTAAGCTTAGGTGGTGGACCTAAAGGGTTTATGCGAGTATGATGGATAGGTGGGTCAGGAGAGTACACAAGGGGAACCGCATGGTACTCCGGCTTCCACCTACGGTCTTGGTTATTGATGGAGGGGATTTCTTAAGGTCGGTTTATTTATCTTCATCCCCATTCTTTTCCCCCTTTCCTTTATCGGATTCACCCGTCTCGGAAGCAAGGGGTCCTTGATACGTCTCCAACGTATCCATAATTTCTGCTATTCCATGCTTATATTATACCATTTGCTACATGTTTTTATACACCTCGTATCACTTTTATGCATTTTCTGGGACTAACCTATTAACAAGATGCCACAGTGCCAGTTCCCTGTTTTCTGCTGTTTTTGGTTTCAGAAAGTTACTTCTGGAAATATTCTCGGAATTGCACGAAACAAAAGGCCAGGTCCCTATTTTTCCAGCACGTACACGGAGTCCGAAGGAGAGACGAAGATGAGCCACGAGGTGGCCAAACCACACCTAGGCGCGGCAGAGGGCCCCACCGTGCCTGCAGGTGGTTTGGGCCCCTCGGGGGTCCGCCGACATCGCCCCTTCGCCTATTTATTCCCCGAGACGCGAAAACCCTAAAACACCGAGCCATTCATCCAGAACATATTCGCTGCCGCCGTCGTCGTAAACCCTAACTCGGGGGGTTTCTGAAGCTCTTCCCGGCCCCTGCCGGAGAGAGGGAATCATCACCGGAGGGCTCTACATCGCCATGCCCGCCTCCAGAGTGATGCGTGAGTAGTTCATCCTTGGACTATGGGTCCATAGCAGTAGCTAGATGGTTGTCTTCTCCACTTGTGCCATCATGTTTAGATCTTGTGTGCTGCCTATCATGATCAAGATCATCTTATTGTAATGCTACATGTTGTGTTTGCTGGGATCTGACTTATATTGATACCTATGTGGAGCTGAATATTATATTATCATGTCTATGTCATTTGTGATCTTGCATGCTCTCCGTTACTTGTTGAAGCCTTGGCCACGTGAATACTTGTAACTCCAAGAGGGGGTATTTATGCATGATAGTTGGGTCCAACCTCTATTTCACCTGGGATAGTGACAGCAAGTTCTAAGATTGTAGATGTGTTGTTGCCACTAGGGGTAAAACATCAATGCTTTATTCAAGGATGAATGTATTGTTTACATTACGCACATTACTTAATGCAATTGTCTGTTGCTTGCAACTTAATACTGGAAGGGGTACGGATGTTAACCGGAAAGTGGACTATTTAGGCATAGATGCATGCTGGATAGCGGTCTATGTACTTTGTCGTAATGCCCAAATGAATCTCATAGTAGACACCACAGCTCACACATGCATGTTATATGCACTTATCAATTGTCAATTGCCCAGCTGTAATTTGTTTACCCAGCATGTTAGTTATCTTATTGGAGAGACACCACTAGTGAACTGTGGACCCCGGTCCATTCTTTTACATCTGAAATACAATCTACTGCAATCATTGTTCTCTACTGTTTTATGCAAACAAACATCCTCTTCCATTCGATACGTTTAACCCTTTGTTTTCAGCAAGCCGGTGAGATTGACAACCTCACTGTTAAGTTGGGGCAAAGTAGTTTGATTGTGTTGTGCAGGTTCCACGTTGGCACCGGAATCCCTGGTGTTGCGCCGCACTACACTCCTCCACCAACACCTTCGAAGCAAACCTCGTTTTCCTACTGGTCCGATTAAACCTTGGTTTCATACTGAGGGAAAACTTACTGCTGCACTCATCACACCTTCCTCTTGGGGTTCCCAACTGACGTGTGACGTACAAGCATTGTTTCTGGCACTACTAACCTAGAGCCACCAACACGTTTTCTGGCGCCGTTGCCGGGGAAAACAGAATTGCTTCTGCAAGGGGAGTCTCTCACACCCAATCTCTTTACTCTGTTATTTGTCTTGCTTAGTTTATTTTTATTTTATTTTGTTTGCTTTCTTTATATAAAAAAACAAAAAAATTAGTTACTTGTTTAATTCAGTTTAATTTTGTTTTTCAAATGAATGCTCCTGAAGTTGAAGTTCGTTCTTTTAGGCAACTAGGAGGTGAAAATTTGAAAGATGCTTGGTATAGAATTAGTGATGCTCATCATAGATGTACTAAGAAACACTCTACCACTATCCTCCTTAGGAACATTTATGTTGGTATCTCTAGTTGGTATAGGTATGTTCTAGAACACTCTTACAGG